>CM036768.1:43019395-43238574 GCA_020796225.1 Arion vulgaris
ATAGATAGATAGAGATAGATAGATGAATGAATGGATGATAATAGATAGATAGATAGATAGATAGATAGATAGATAGATAGATGAAGATATAGATAGATGATATAGATAGATGATGATAGATAGATGAAAGTGATAGATAGATAGATGATGATAAGTATAGATAGATAGATAGATGAGATGATAGATAGATAGATAGATAGATAGAATGATAGATAGATAGATAGATAGATAGATAGATAGATAGAAGATAGATAGAAGATAGATAGATATAGAAGATAGATAGATAGATAGACTAGATATAGATAATAGATGAGATAGATAGATAAGATGATAGATAGATAGATAGATAGATAGATAGATATAGATAGATAGATGGATGGATAGATAGATAGATAGATAGATAGATAGATAGATAGATAGAAGAGATAGATAGATAGATAGATAGATAGATATAGATAGATAGATGAAGATATATATATATGAATAGATAGATAGATAGAATAGATATGAATAGATAGATAGATAGATAGATAGATAGATAGATAGATAGAGATAGATAGATAGATAGATAGATAGATAGATAGAGAATAGATAGATAGAGAATAGATAGATAGATAGATAGAAGTAGATGCAATAGATAGATATAGATAGATAGATAAAATGTATAGATGAATAGAGTGTAGATAGTATACATGTAGATGATAGATGATGGATCAAAGATGATAGATAATTATTATAATGAGATTGTATGGATATATAGATAGATAAATAGATGATGAATAAGATAATAGATAGATGAATAGATAATAGATGATGATTTGTAGAAGATAGATAGATGTAGATAGATAGATAGATATGAAAAGATAGATAGATAGATAGATAGATAGATAATGAATAGATAATAGATATATGATAGATATAGAAAAGATAGATAATAGATAGATAGATGAATAATAGATAGATAGATAATAGATAGATGAATAATAGATGATAGATAGATAGATGAATAGATAGATAGATAGAAGAATGAAAAGATAAGATAGATAATAGATAAAATAGATAGATAGATATATAGATAGATGAATAATAGATAGATATAGATAATAGAATAATAAAAAGATGAATAAGATGAGATAGATAGATAGATATGAGAGATAGATGAGATAGAAGATAGATAATAGAATGGATAGATGATAGATGAATAGATAATAATAGATAGATGAAGAAGAAGAAGAAAAGAAGAAAGATAGATAGATAGATGAATGAAGAATGATAGATGAATGAATATATAGATAGATAGATAGAAGATAATAGATAGATGATAGATAGATAGATAGATGATAGATAGATAGATAGATAATGATAGATGAAAAATAGAAGATAGATAGATATGATAGATAATGATGGGGAAATAGATAGATATATAGATAGATGAAATAGATGAAAAATAGATAAATAGATAGATAAGATAGATAGATAGATAGATAGATAGATAGATAGATAGATATAGATAGATAGAGATAGAATAGATAAAATAGATATATAGATAGGATAGAGATAGATAGATAGATAATAGATAAAATAGATAGATAGATAGATAGATAGATAGATAGATAGATAGATAGATAATAGATAGATAGATAGATAGATAGATAGATAATAGATAGATAGATAGATAGATAGATAGATAGATAGATAGATAGATAGATGATGAATGATAGATAATGATAGATAGAAATAGAATATAGTAGATAGATATAATGAATAGATATAGATAATATGATAGATAGAATAGATAGATAGATAGATAGATAGATAGATAGATAGATAGATAGATAGATAGATAGAGAGATAGAGATAGATAGATAGATAGATAGATAGATAGATAGATATAGAAGTAGGGTGCTATCGTATGCATACAGATAGAGTTGCAATCGTTGGTATTAAGTAGGGTGCTATCTTAGTATACATGTAGGTTGCTATCTTTGATGATGGTCTTATTCAAAGATGTGATAATTTATTATAAGAGCATTTGTTGGTTTATGGTCCTACAATTCCCATTCTCTCATGATGACTGATGACCCATAACATATGGTAATAATATACAAACTCAATGCTCGATGGCATGCGACATGTTTATTGATCTATAAGCATAAACGTTCTTGCTTAAGAACACGTCCATCTGTCAATTGTTTATGTTGTCTCTCCTATTTCTCTCTGTCCTTCGCAACCGTTACTAAATCGTCACTATTTTTCTACACAAAAGCGTCATGTCTCGTAGTTATATGTTGCACTTCTACATAGAAGTACAACACATAGTCTCAACTATTAAATAATCTAATTATACAAACCTAACTATCTGGCTAACTGTCACTTCTCCGCTGCCATCTGAGGAACTATGACACCCCTGGAACCTCGCCATCGTCCCGACGGCGAAATGTCAAGAAAAATCGCACAGGTAGTGTTCAGTAGGGTGATTAGAGTGGTGAGAGCTGAAAGGGAACAAGTCACCTCACGTGTTAACGTGGCTCAACAACAACTAACTATAACAGCCAACCATGGTCGAAAAGAAAAGAAAATCCTGACGGGATCTCAGGAAGACCCAAGTTGAATGAGCAAATGTGAACTAGTCACCACACGTCGTTGAACGTGACTCGTCAACTGGTCATAGGTGACCTGCGCTAACAACAGTAACCCCTCTGTGCTCTTGTGCAGAACCAAGTAATAGAAATTAATCAGCATAATTATAATTAATCTGGAAAAATATGCGCCGTATGTCTACGACGCGACCCAACAACATAACACTTGGAATGTGAGGTGGCTGTACTGGGACATCCAATCCTCAATGAGGTAGTATTGTTTGATGGCAGCTTGCATCAGTATGTCACTAATCACTATGTCTTTCTTGCATGTCAGAGTCCTGTCACATTATCTGAAATCTCAAACAAAAAAAAAAACAAGTTACAAATCGAAAAAGAAAAAAAACATATATATAACGTTAACTTCATTATATATCCTCAACAGGTAATATCAACCAACCCCCAATGCCAGGGAAATAATGAACTCCCAAGATTCAACATATGACCAACAATCTTGGAACAACTTATACATGATGCCCAATTGCTAACATCATATATTAATATTAACCAACCCCCAATCCCGGGGCATAAATAATCCAAGAATCCAAAATACTCGGATCGACATCATATAACCATATCCAGTAATAAACGGTGAAAAGTTAATGTTTGCCATCAACATCAACCGACCCCCTGGAGATAATTATAATCAGCCTCCTGTAGCAGAGGAAGGATCCTAACGATAACTCAATGCTCCCTTTCTCTCATCTTAGAGCCGCAATGAAGAAGTTCACAACGTCGTCATAATAAACATCCATATCACAAAAAAAAAAACAATGCAAATATTTTCCATAGAATCTCCAACCATGTGGAGTGATATAATATAACCCACCTGGGCTATTGATCATCCGCCCTCAACCCCAAAGAATACCTCCAAACAGTATACAAATATACTGCAATACATGAGGTAGTACAATCCATTTTCCCCTGCAGGACTTGCCCAAAACTCAAATATCCTTGCCTGTTTAACATCATCCTCGACATATCTATCACCATCCATCCCTTCATTTCCCAGGATCCCAATAAAAACCTAGGCCAGGTGTGGGCAGCTCTCGTGTTCAATGCGGTATCGTAGAAGCCACATGAATCATGTTTGTACTCGACATGATCAAATATCTTTCCAGGACCATCCTAAGTCAATGATATCACTTTGCCATCCCACAATGTATACCCTGAAAGAATATTGTCAAGAACAACAAAGACCCCAGCATGAAATAGAAAAGGCAAGGACTATGCCCTTGCTCGTAAATTGAAAGACACAACCCTCGCAAACCATGCGGGATTACGAACACAGGGCCCTAGCACTAAAAAATAGTATAAATAACGCCATCACCACTATAGTATTCCATTTCACAGACCTGACCGTGGAATCCACACGATCCCTACCATGAAACAACGCATTGTTCCCCCAACCAACAAAGTGTTGGTCAAATTGCACACGCTTTTGCGCATCGAATTCAATTATCACTGGCTCGGTATGTGTCCCGAGTTGCAAATTACAGTGCGTCACAATTAGTATTTCGCTCATAATCTGAGCTCAAGATTTATTATCAGACCCATGCATTCTTAAACCAATACGTAGTGATTTGTGTTTATTTTCACTACGCTCCATGCTTTTATCTGCTGGAAGACAAACATTATTTGCATGCTCATAGGCACAACTGGATTCCGAATCATTCACTTCATCCTGGTTGTGCTGACTCTGAGTGACCTCAAGTTCATGTGTTGTTATCAACGTGTCACTGGATCGACACACAAATAAATCGTTCGGCATTTGCACAGGCGAAATTTGCTCCTGATTTAACTTCTCTTCTGTGTCCCCTCTAATGATCGCCCTGGACCACCTTTCTTTTCTTCTTGTCGTTACAGATTGACTGCCACGGTCAACACCCTTACGTTTCAACAAACACCCCTTACTATTTGAGCCCACTAACGCTCGATTAAATTTCTTTGAATTAACCTTGACCGTTTTATTTCTTCCACGTCGTTTCCTATTTACTTTAGTATTGTTTGATTTCTGAACCACTGATTCAGTAAATAGAGGACTCACACGAGTCGGCAACATCTTCCTGGACCCAACTATTCGTGTGCCATGAGACGATAGTATGATATTCCTCATATCGCACCTCTGACTGATAGTATGAACAATACCTAAATGTTCTATTTGTTGATCGTTGTCTTGAAGGCTGTTGCGGAGGTGATAATTGACAACTTTGTTCCATCCCCAGCCCCTCGTCAAATACTAACGACAGATTGTCTCATGTCTTCCTTTTCGTGATCCCTATCCGTAGTTAAACCTTGATTACCCTGTTCTATATTCTGCACTGCATTCGTCAGATGGTTTCCTGAGATTAAATTCTGCTATAAGGAGAGACTGGTAAGACGTATGGTTCATCATCGGACCAATCGAAATGGATTCAATGTATGGCAGACTTGAGGAGCAACCACTACCACACAGGAAGAAGGTAGTAAGATATTCAGCTCTACACAGGATACATCGACGGATGATACCAAAGCAATGGGATCAATATTGGACCACTCCACCAAAGATTCCATTGTATCGCAATCTTTGAATCAAACTCTCTACACGGGAAAAATGCAGAAATAAATTCGGCTCTGCATCTGAATCTTTAATAACTGAAATCAAATCGTGATTTTCCTCTACACAAGGAAAATCTAATAAAAAATTAGGCATGGTACTTAACCCATCAACATCAGAAACAATCAAATTATTATATTGTTTGTCTGCGCCTACCATCTGAAGCTGGTAGAAAATTCTGAAGCTCATTCGACTCACCACCGAGTAAATCAGAACAATTAAATCTTGGTATCAGGCAGCTGCCTATTGATACAGAGGGGCTAATGGAGAGAAATGCTGCTCCTCTTCCCTTCATCCCTAAGCACATCATCTGTGTCAATGGTCTGGTTTTCCTGGGTCATACCCTGACACCCAGGGTTGTGCGCTCCTTCTTATGTCCTGACTGTGGAAAGAAGAACAATTATACTTTCCCCCCAAATGGTCTCTATCATTGGACCTCCCATGACCCCGTTGTCGATTTTGACGAAAATTTCTCCCCGGATGAGTAGTGGTGGGGAGGGGTCTGGCAGGGTTTGGGCAGCGTATCTCAGAGTGGCGTACCGCCACCTTTGGTTCAGGACGTCCATACGACGATGCATCACAGAAATTGTATGGGCGTCTGACGCGGAATGGACTGCGCTCCCATCGCATGGGCCCCATCACGGCAATGCATAAATGTAGTGAAGGGCGATCCTGCCACCATGACATCAACATTCCCGAGCAGAGCCTATCTTTCAAGGACGACAAAGCGATCCCGAAGATTATTGGGATCGAGGGTACTGACCCTTCCCGGGTCTGAGCTGCGTCACCACTTCGCGAAAAGCCGGCCAATCGATGAGAGTAGCCGAAGACGTCTCTTCGCTATTCTGAGAAGAAAACGAAAGAAAGCAGACAGTGAGCGCATGAGGCTGATCATTGTCACCAAACACACCCAGGAGGCCTGTCAACAGGGACTCTGGGTCCTTCACCGTCATCATTTGTATGGCAAGTTCCCTACGGACTGAATCGGAGACGTGCTCGAAAAGCGCATTGACCCTATCCTGACCTTCCAGCCCATAGTACGTCAGTAATGTCAATGTCCCGCTCAAACTCATCCCCAGAGGGACCATCACGAGCCCCAAATGTCCGTGGGGCCGACATGGAGACGAGGACGTTCCATGCAGTAGGATAAGACAGGGACAGGAACAGATGAACAGCCATATCCATCCAAAACCGGAGATTCCACCAAGGCTGCAGGAGGTGCCAGTACAGGAGGCGGCACCTCCAACGTCGCATCCTCACCGGCCTATTTCCTCTAGTTCCACGGTGAGCCATATAAAGAACAGTCCACCTGGTACAAGTATCGTTCGTATCCAAAGCAGAAAAGCTGCGATCATATCGACTCAAAGTGTACAAACTGTTATTAAAATATAGTCAACAGCTAACATAGCCCACAAATACGAAAAATTATATCCATAGAACATCAGTAAGAAGGCTATAAATTCATTCGTACATTATATATATATTATACGCAAATACAGTGTCACACACCAGTGAATGTATAGCTGAAAAAAATCTTTGTGGCAATTACAAAAGGCAAGCAAATGAAAAAGGTATACTTACTCTATAAATAATACATCAAGTACCAAAGTGTGGGAAAGCTCACATTACACCTCAATTGTCAATCATTGTATAGCGTGCAAATCATGCATAACTTCCCATATACTGGACACAGGAAAAGTAAAGTCCGTTAATTGAAGCAAAAATGTTATAGGGTTTTCCCTTTACCCGGGGGTAAACACGCGGTCACTCCTGTAGGAAGGACAATAAAATTGAAGACGAGCTTTGATTGAAAGTATAGATGAAATCCTTGACCGGGGTAAACACGCCGGTCACCTTCCTGTAGGAAGGACAATAAAATTGAAGACGAGAGCTTTGATTGAAGAGTATAGATGAAATCCTTGACCGGGGGTAAACACGCCGGTCACCTTCCTTAGGAAGGACAATAAAATTGAAGACGAGAGCTTTGATTGAAGAGTATAGATGAAATCCTTGACCGGGGGGGTAAACACGCCGGTCACCTTCCTAAAGAAGGACAATAAGATTGAAAATGAGGCTTTGATTGAAGAGTATAGATGAAATCCTTGACCGGGGTAAACACCGAGTCACCTTCTGACAATAGGGCATGGGAGCAGAATACTAGGCATACCAAACGAATCGTGTAAACAGATATAAAAATTGACTTACATAGATTCTGGTCCACGAACGTGACTAAACACGGTGGGCAGTTGTTGTATTGTTTATTCTTGACACCATTGAAGTAGGGTGCAATCGGTGGCATTGAGATAGGTTGCAATCGTTGGTATTGAAGTAGGGTGCTATCTTAGTATACATGTAGGTTGCTATCTTTGATGATGGTCTTATTCAAAGATGTGATAATTTATTATAAGAGCATTTGTTGGTTTATGGTCCCACATTCCCATTCTCTGTGATGACTGATGATCCATAACATATGGTAATAATATACAAACTCAATGCTCGATGGCATGCGACATGTTTATTGATCTATAAGCATAAACGTTCTTGCTTAAGAACACGTCCATCTGTCAATTGTTTATGTTGTCTCTCCTATTTTCTCACTGTCCTTCCTGTTACTAAATCGTCACTATTTTCTCACAAGCGTCATGTCTCGTAGTTATGTGTTGCTTCTACATAGAAGTACAACACATAGTCTCAACTATTAAATAATCTAATTATACTACACTAACTATCTGGCTAACTGTCACTTCTCCGCTTGCCATCTGAGAACTATGACAGATAGATAGATAGATAGATAGATGATAGATAGATAGATAGATAGATAGATAGATAGATAGATAGATAGATGAGATAGATAGATAGATAGATAGATAGATAGATGATAGATAGATAGATAGATAGATAGATAGATAGATAGATAGATAGATAGATAGATGAATGAATGAAGGAAAAGATAGATAGATAGATAGATAGATAGATATGATAGATAGATAGATAGATAGACATATAGATAGATAGATAGATATATAGATAGATAGATAGATAGATAGATGATAGATAGATAGATAGATAGATAGATAGATAGATGAAAAGGATAGATGAAAGAAAAATGATAGATAGATAGATGGATAGATAGATAGAATAGATAGATAGATAGATATATAGATAGATAGATAGATAGATAGATAGATAGAAATAGAAAGATATATGTGTTTTAGGGGAAGTTTAGCAAGTGGTCTGAGGGAGGTGGGGTTAGTGGTCAATGAAGACTGGTGGGACAGGTTAGAGACAGGGTAACTTCTTGGGAACGTTTGGAGAACACGAGACATTGAAATGAGGCAGCTACTGTCCTACTGTCACAATCTCAATCAATCAAGTGACAATGCCTGACGGCGAAATCGATCATGTCTCTCCACAATTCTCTCTGCTTGATGTAATCAGTCCTGACATCGATCTTGAGTCGAACCATGATGTCAGTCATCAACATCTCCTCCCTCTGTCTTCCACGATCTCTCTTTCCCAGAATTTTACCTGTTGTCACCAAATGTTCTAGACCTTCTCTTCGCATTATGTGCTGAAGAACTTATTGCGAATTCTTATTCTTTGGTATGGTTTCTTGTATGCAGGCCTGATTTAAAACCTCCTCATTTGTTTTCATCGCTGTCCGTGGCATTGTCAGCATTCCTCTGTAAAACCGTAAAACCACATCACTGTGGCTTGCAATGCACTATTATCATAATCTACTAATACTAATTGAAGTTTCCGTGTAATTTATCTACCTAGTACTGCATGATGTGAGACAAGATTGATATTCAACAGTTTCCACCTTGACGGCTTGAATTTTTGCATCATAGTTGTTACACCTTTTCTATTGATACTCTGATAATATCCTAACGTTGTTTGAGTAATCTGTTAACAATCCTGCAATTCTATACTTGACTATGATTTATGCCTACTTATCCATGAATACCTGGAGCCAGAGTTGATGTAGATTCTCATTGACATTTTTTGGATGAAATAGAGTCTTACTTATTTCTTCTTTCTTCTTCACTTAGGGAGACATAGGTCCACAACCAAGATTTTCCAAGCCCTCCTATCTAAAGTCATCTTTTCCAGATTTCTCCACTTTCTCCCAATTTTTTGTATTCCGTCTCCAATTTCTGTGTCTTCTCTTACCTCTATAACTTTGGGTTTTATGTTAAAGCATGTCTCGTTAGACTGTCAGGGAGTCTTCTCAATGCGTGTCCTATCCATCGCCAGCTTCTCTCCTTATTTTTGTTCCACTTACCTTTATCCTATTCTATCCCACAGTTTCCTGTTTGTGATCCTGTCATACCATCACAGGTGTAGTATAATGTGCAGGCATCTATTGATAAATGTCTGCAATGTTTTGGTTTTCTCCTTAGTCATTCTTCATGTCTCTATAGAAGGACTGCCATGACAGTTAACTATAATTATCTTAGTTTTATTCCTGATCATTCTTGAACTCCATATGTACTTCAGAATGTTAAATGCTGATCTTGCCTTTTGCATTATAATCCTAACATCCTCATTTCTGCCACGTTGAATGTAGATAACACTTCCCAGGTATGTACATGTACCCACCTCCTTCAATGATGCTTCTCTGAATATAATCAGGTCTCTGAAATTAGCATTTATTCTCATGATTTTTGTTTTTCTCCATGAATAGTCAACAACAAACAGCAAAACCCAATAATGATTGATGGAAGGGCTATAGATAAGGACTTGATAAACAATAAGGCAGCGGTGATGACAACATTACTGCAGAAATGCTCAAAGTGGCTGATGATACAACTATTAGCCAGGTACAAGAACTATTTAATAAAGTATGGGAAGAAGAAACTGTCCCAGATCAATGGAAGAAGGAATAATTGTTAAGATCCCCCAAAAAGTGATCCCAAAGATTGTAACAACTGGAGAGGGATCACCCTATTATCAGTAATGACCAAGACTTTCTGCAAAATCATTCTTAATAGAATCAAAGGAGCAATGGACACAACCATGAGAGAAGAACTAGCTGGTTTTAGATCTGGGAGAAGCTGCTTAGACCAAATAATTACCCAACGACTAATTTTGGAGGAACATATTGAGAAGCAACAACCACTCATACTAAATTTCATCGATTTAAAAAAGCCTTTGATAGTCTACACAGAATCTCTCTGTGAAATAATCTGAGATGCTATGGAATACCAAACAAAATAATAAACATTATTAAGAGCCTCTATGATGGTTCACAGTGTGCAGTTCGCACTGATGGTGACACAGCGACTGGTTTATGGTTGAAACCGGAGTAAAGCAAGGCTGTATTCTATCTCCGCTATTGTTTGGAGGCTATTGACTGGGTGATGCTAAATGTTGCTGGTGCGAAACTGGCATCGATTGGGTAGAAAATAGTCAACCAGAAGATTTGGATTTTGCAGATGATATTGCCCTGTTAAGTAGAAACAACCAAGATATGCAAAGAAAAACAGACAACTTGTCTATAGCATCAAAAGTTGGACTGCAGATAAGCTATGGAAAAACAAATATAATGAAGACACCTATGGCAAGTAATGCAGATATCCCACTGGAATTTAAAATGATAAAAATAACAAAGCAGTTCACCTATTTAGGTAGCAATAATTTTGATTGCACAGGAAATGTTAAAAAATAAATTATGATACGAATTGGCAAAGCAACATCAGCTTTTAAAAGTCTAAATAAAATATGGAACTGCAAGTTATATAGTATTAAAACTAAATTACGAATTTTCAATTCAAATGTTGTATCAATTCTAACATATGCTAGCGAGAGTTGGAAAATGAATAAAGATATAGAAAGCAAGTTGAATGCATTTGAAAATAGATGCCTTCGAAAAATAATGAATATAAAATGAAACGAATTCAGGAGAAGTGATGAAATCAGAGATATGTCTGTTCAACCACTAGTGACAACTGTTATAAGAAAGAGAAGATGGAGATATGTTGGGCACACATTGAGGAGAAATGATCAACGAATATCGAAGCAGGCATTGAAGTGGGATGCAAAGGGTTCAAGAAAGAGAGGTCGACCTAAGGAGACCCTGAAACGAACTTTGCTGAGAGAGGCAGGACATATCGTTCACATTTCCATGGAGGAGATTGAGCGAGTTGCCCAGGATAGAGCGGTATGGAGAAATTACTTGCAGTCCCTATGTAAAGTATAACGGTACGATATAAATTATTATTATTATTATTATAAAGACTATAGAAAAAATGTGGGTGAATTTGTCTACCGTTAAAACAAGATCAGCAAATCACGGGGTTACAGATGAGGACATTAATGCCGGGATTAGGAAAGCTAGACAAGTCTTTGATATCCTCCTGCACACAGTGTGTTAGGTCTACTTCCATCTCTACGAAAACAAAGCTCATGATATTCATCTCAAATGTGAAATCTGTGTTGCTGTATGTCTCAGAAACGTGGCGAGTCACCAAGTTAAATACAAATACGATTCAGACCTTTGTCAACGGATGTCATCGGCGGATTCTCAGACTGAGAGGGTATGATACAGTTACTAACACAGACCTGTAGATAAGAACCAGACAGGAACCCATGATGACCCAGATCATGAGGAGAAAATGGCGATTGGTCAGACATACACTACGGAAGACACAGTCGAGTGTCACTAGTCAAGCACTTGAGCTGAAGCAGCTAGGAAAACGAAATAGAGACGCCCTAAATAGACCTGGAGACGAAGTCTTCTTGAGCAACTAGAGTACTCAATTGTCCTGGGAGACCATAAAGAGGATAGTCAGAGACCGAGAAGACTGACGAACAACTGTTGAGTCAGTATGCTTCACGAGGAGCGGAGAGAGATAAGTCAAGTCAAGTCATGAATAGTCGGAACCAGTTGTTTTGAGATTGTTTCTAGTTTCGTCATTTTCTCTTGCATCTGTTGATGGTTGTGATAAAGGAATGCTAGCTCGTCTGCAAAATCCATATCCTCCAATTGACTCATCATTGTCCACTGTATTCCATTTCTTCCCTGACATTGTTGATCTCATTATCAAACCAATAGCGAGCAGAAAAAGGAATATTGAAAGAAGGCAGCCCTATGTCACACCAGTCTATATTTCAAGGATTCTGTGAGTTTTCATTTATGAAGTAATCTACCCGTTGTCTCCTCAAACATTGTTATTATTATGTTGGTTAGCTTCTGTGAGACTCTATAATGTTGTTACAGTTGCCAGTGTGTTTTCCTATCTTGGCTATCAAATGTCTTTTTATAATCGACAAATTTGATATAGTAGGCTGAGTTCCAATCGACTCACTGCTTCACTATGATACACAGCGTCGATATTTGATCCGTGCAAGATCTGTTTTGCTAAATCGTGCCTGTTCAACTCTAAGTACTGCACCTGTGGCTTTCCTGAGTCTCTCTCTTATGATTCGACTTAGCATTTTACTTGGTACAGACAGGAGCATTATCTATATCTATATTTTGAACTGCCTGTATGTGTGTTGCACTATAGACGTCGTTATTTTACATCCACAAATCACCAAAATTGGCAGAAACACGCACGAGAAGAACAAAATAAGGTTAACAGTGGAAAGATTTTCGAAATCGGATCAATATTAGTTTTTAAATAATTAAAAACCAAGTTGCTATTCTATCCAATTTTGTTTACAATTTGTCGTAAGTCTTAGAGTGAACAAATAAATATATATATACAAGATTCGATGACGTATGTTTTGAAACTATGGAAACCTTGACCTCTTTCATAGCATAACAATCGTCATTTGATTGTTCAAACAAGCTGACCTCAATTTGCATCAACAATTCACCAAAATAGGTAAAAACATGCATGCGACTAAAAATTATATTAACAGTGGAAAGAATTTTGAAATCGAATCAATATTCGTTTTTTAAAATAACTGAAAACCAATTTATCACAACGTGACCCCTACATTTGCATAAATTTACTACGTTGACCGCTACCAAACATAGCGTCATCATTTCATGTGCTCATATACGCAATGAGCTAAGATCCGCATTGTCATTTCCTGCACTCAACAGATTATTCAACAACGGAAAATGTCAATGTCAAAGCTCAAACAAATCAAACAAATTTTGAAAATAGATAAATATTAGGTTTGCGTGTTTGTCAAAATTCCCTAGTCATTTTATTGTTATTGTTAAACTATTCATTATATGCAATGCCAACTAAGAAAATTAAACTCTTCAGTCAGTCCAGAATCGACTGTGAACGAATAGCGGCAAGTAGATCTGCAGAAAATGTAATTATATCAGAAAATCGGAAGGAAGCTAATAGGTCGAGAATGGCCAATGCTAGAGCTCAAGAAGACGAGGATGCTGTCTTAATTCGACGTGAAGCTAATAGGACACGCATGGCTGATCAAATGAGACATGTCGACAAACAGCTGTCCGACTCGAACAAGACTCCAGACGACGAGCAATAGCACGAGTTGGCAAATGGTCTTTGTTGAAGAATGAAGCATTCAACTACAATAATAATCGTTAATACGAAAAATACCCAATAATTGCTATTGGGGATTGACAGCAGTTTGTCCTCACTGCAAGGCAAAAAATGGATTGGTGAAACACCTGGAATGTGTTGCTCTGGAGGAAAAGTTCAGTTGCCTGAATTACAAGAACCACCTGAACCATTAAAATCGTTTATGGACGACATAGCTGACTATAACTTCTTAAAAAATATCAGAAAATACAATTCATGCTTTCAGATGACATCTTTTGGCACAACTTCTCCAATTTCACATCAAGGATTTATGCCAACTTTTAAAATTCAAGGTCAAGTATATCATCAATTTGGTTCACTCTTGCCACAACCAAATGAAGACCCACAATTTCTTCAAATTTATTTCATGGGTAATGAAGAAGCTGAGGCAAATCAGCGCATCAATTGTAATCCAGTAACTAATCACAATACAGTGTTAGCTATTCAACGTATGCTACACACTTGCAATAGTTATGTCAGAAGTTTCAAGACTGTATTAGATCAGTTGCCCACTGACGACAGGAAAATTGCAATCCGCGCTGACATAGTTCCGACCGGTCAACATGAGCGGACTTATAATGCACCTGTAGTAAACGAAGTTGCCATTATCATAGCAGGAAATGATTTTGGAAATCGGGATGTAATTTTACAAAAACGAGACAACAAGCTGCAACAAATTTCAGAAAAACACAGATCTTACGATGCCCTTCAGTATCAATTTATTTCCTCGGGGTGAAAACAGCTACTACATTTGCATCAATCAAAGGGATCCAGTCACTAAATTGATTTCAAACAAATTTGTTTCTTCAAAGGATTTCTACTCATTTCGAATCATGATCAGAGATACTCCAAATCACCTTTTAAGTTGTCGCCAACTATTCCATCAATTTTTGGTAGATATGTTCGCAAAAATTGAATGCTAACGATTGCTCTATATTTGATTGAACCAAACAAAACTACGTTCAGAAGAATATGTTCATTTGAGGGATGCTATTGCGATAGATGGCCAGGCAAACAACTATGGCAGGTTGGTTATTTTGCCATCGTCAACGTTTACCGGAGGTCCGCGGTATATGCATGAATATACCCAAGATTCGATTACTTATGTTCGCAATTATGGAAAACCTGATCTCTTCATAACGTTTATATGTAACACAAAATGGAAAGAAATACAAGATGAATTACTACCAGGACAGTCACATTTGGATAGACATGATCTAATTGCACGTGTGTTTTGTCAAAAGTTAATTAAATTCATGCAACTTATAACGAAGGGAGAGATCTTTGGTCCTGTGAGATGTTGGGTGTCTTCAACAGAATGGCAAAAACAGGGTTTGCCACATAACCATTTATTATTTTGGTTATTAAATAGATTGGCCCAAATAATATTGATCGCATTATTAGGGCGGAGATTCCTGATCCAAACTTAGATCCACAACTACATAAAACCGTTAAATAGCAAATAGTGCATGGACCATGTGGATACATCAATCCGAATTCCCCATGTATGAAGGACGGCAAATGTACCAAACGATATCCGAAGAGTCTGTTGCTTGAAACTCAAACTGGAGAAAATGGCTATCCACTATATCGAAGAAGAAAGTTAGCTGATGGAGGATTCGAAGCAACTAAGAAACTTAAGAGAGCAAATAGTTCAGTTGAATTTAACATCGACAATAGATGGATTGTTCCGTATTGTCCAATGTTGTCACGAATGTGTGATGCACATATTAATGTTGAGTACTGCAATTCAGTAAAATCGATCAAATATGTGTTAAAATACATACACAAAGGTTCTGATCAAGCTGTGTTTGGCATTCAAAACGATGGAGAATTGATTGATGAAATAGAAGGTTATCGTACTGGCGCTCATCAGCAGCAATGAAGCAGTTTGGCGGATATTGATTTCCCGTTCATGAGAGATATCCCTCCGTAATGCAACTGAGCGTCCACCTTGAAAACGGACAGAGAGTTTACTTCAATACAGAAAATTTCCAACAAAGAGTTCAGCAACCTCCAAGAACAACTTTAACTGCCTTTTTTTTTAGCTTTGTCAAAATGAGCACTTTGCAAAGACTTTACTTTACTTTGAAGTTGCTAAATATTAAATTAAACATGGGATGAGTATAGAAGCTTTTAATAGAAGAAAGCAGAGTCACAGTTGTTGGGTTCGATGGAGTTAAATCTAGCGATGTTTTGGGACGTGTTTATACTGTACATCCAAACAATTTCGAATGTTTCTACCGCCGCATCCTACTTCATACCGTTAGAGGTTCAATATCATTTACTGAATTAAAGACGGTTGAGGGTCAAGTTTGTGCAACATTTCGTGAAGCATGTCAAAAGCTTGATTTACTGGAGGACGACAATCAATGGCATGCTACGATGGCAGAAACAGTTGCATCAGAATCACCACAAAAGATCAGATCACTTTTCATCATTCTTATTACCTCATGCAATCCATCAAATCCACAAAATTTGTGGGACACATTCAAGGAAAGTATGTCGGAAGATATTCTTAATCGTACAAGAGAACAGAATCCTGACTTGCAAATTGTTTACAACGAAGATATATTTAACGAAGTTTTAATCATCATAGAGGATAAAGTTATTGACATGGTGGTAAAACTTTACAAGAATTAGGGCTTCCACATCCAGCAAGAAACAACATCAATCGTTTGCAGATAGAAATACTTAAAGAAACCGCTTACAACGCCGGCGACTTAGAGCATTACGTAACCATCAATGAGCCACTATTAGTTCATGACCAAAGAAATGTTTACAATATAATTATGAACCGAGTGAATGGTGGTACAGGCGGTCTATTCTTCATTGATGCACCAGGAGGGACAGAAAAGACGTCTGTGATGAATTTACTCCTTTCAAGAATTCGCTTTCAATCGCATATTGCAATTGCCATGGCTTCTTCTGGAATAGCAGCAACTTTACTTCAAGGAGGACGAACTGCCCACTCTACTCTTAAATTGCCACTCGGTTTAGCACATACCGAAGAGCCAATTTGCAATATCAGTAAAGGAACAGGCAAAGCGGCAGTTTTACAACAATGCAAATTGATTGTTTGGGATGAATTCACTATGATTCACAAACACGGACTAGAAGCACTCAACAGGTCTCTTCAAGATATTAGAAACAATCGACAACTTATGGGTGGAGCAGTAGTGGTTCTTGCTGGTGATTTCAGGCAAACACTTCTTATTATTCCTAGAGGAACAATGGCTGATGAGCTCAAGGCGTGTCTGAAATCATCCCATCTTTGGAGACATGTTCAAAATTTAAAATTAACTACCAACATGAGGGTCCATTTACAGCAGGATGTTAATACTGGACAATTTGCTGATCAATTGCTTTCTTTAGGAGATGGGCGGCTTTGCAAGGAACCAAACACTGACACAATCAAGCTACCAGAAGACTTCTGCAATATTGTGCACTCAATAGAACAACTTCAAGACATGGTGTTTTCACGGGAAAACAAGGAATGTTGTTTAATATCAGGCCCTAATTGATAAATAAATATAACGTACAATATTTAGAAGAAAATGATATCTCTTGGAACGGCGTCACCAATTCCTCATCAAGGATTACTAACAACTTTCACCCTAGCGAAGCCGGGTTAATCAGCTAGTTCCTCTATAATTCGAGCATTCTTTGAGACCATCCTTTTTTGTAGTTGAACTATGTAGTACTCTCTCCAGTCTTTTGGTATTTCTTCCTTCTCCCAAATTGTTCCTAGCAAGCCATGTAGCATGTCTATTGATATGTCAGCATTTGTCTCTATAGCCTCTGCAGGTATACCATCTTGTCCTGTAACTTTAACACTTTGTAGTTTAAGAATGGCGTTCCCTATTTCCTCTTTGCCTGGCTTGCTACAGTCGATTGCTAGTTCTTGTGAGATTGGATCTATGTCTGGTTGGCTTTAGGGAACTGGCCTATTTAGTAGATCTTTGAAATGTTCTGTCCATCTCTGCATCTGTTCTTGAGTATTGCCCTGAAATCTTCCAGTTTTGTCCTTAATCAGTTTATTTCTTTGTTTGATTCCCTGCCAATTTCCCTTGTTTTATCAACTTTTTTTCACTTACCCTGCAGCTCCCCTTTTTTTTTTGAAAAGTCGTCTATGTCCTTTTTTATCTGTTTTTATATAAACTTTTTTTTCCCCCTTTGTTGGTTTTTGTGCATGTCTTATTGGTTGATTTGCTGATCTTGTTCTCAACAGAGATCGGTCTGTCTGTCTCTTCTCCCTTTCGCATCTTATCTAATGACCTGATAGCCATTTCTTGTGGTGGTTTTCTTTTTCCAGGTATCTCACATGTGTTAGTTCAGACTTCTTTAATCTTATGCCAGTGGTCTTCGATGCTCCCTTCATCTACCTCTGATAGAGTCTCGCATGTGTTGGAAATCTGACACAAAATATATCCTTTTCCTTCTGCTCCTTCAGATGTACCACATTGTATAGCACCCTGCTACTATGTGTGGTCGACATGAATCTCTTTAGTTTCATTCTCACCTTAGCTATTACAAGGTTGTGATCAGAGGCAACATCTGCCCATCTATAGGCTTTTATATCATAAAGTGATCTTCTGAACTTCCCTGTAATGCATATGTGGTCGAGTTGGTTTTCTGTCCTGTAGTCTGGTGATATCCATGTAGCTGTGTGGATTCTGTTGTGTTGAAGCAGCTGTATCCTATAACAAACTGGTTTGCTACTCAAAGATCAACGAACATCTCTGAATTTTCAATGATCTCCCACAGTGCATGTTTTCACATAGTTTTCTCGAAACCTCAGCTGTCCTTACCTATTTAAGGAATTAACATATCCCACCAAGATTGTTAAATCCTTGCTGCTAAACTAACATAATACATTCGGTAATTTGCTATAGAACTCTTCTTGTATTGGTTCTTTGCTGTCATTTGTTGGGGCGTAGCATTGGACTATGTTCAGTTTAATTTAATTCTAGCATTTGAGGTTTTGAAGGTCTATTCTTGTTTCCACATTCTGAATCATTCTTGGTCCTAACGGCTCCCATTCGATTGGTGCCTTTTGTGCTTGTTTGACCAACATCAATGCTACTCCCTCCTTGTGAGTTGCGTCTTCATACTCTATCTCGGCCTACATTATTGTTTTCCCTGTTGCTAGGCTAGTGTGCCCTGCATTTATCTAATCTAGTTTTGTCCAGTCCCTGGATGTCCAGTCCATATGTTCTAATTTCCTAAGCCACATGTGCTGTCTTCCCAGTTTCAAACTTTGTGAAAAACATTCCAGGTGCCAATCCTAGAGATCTTCCGGGCTGAAAGAAGTGACTTCGACTACCTTTCAGATTTCATCAAGTCGCTTCATGAGTCCTTCCCGGCGGATCCTTCTTATTCATAGGTGGTAAGCTATGAATTTCCCGTTGTAGTTTATGTAGTTATCTATTGTTTTTACCAGGTATGGTAGCTCATTGCGAATCTCATTAGTCACCTCTTGACATGCTGGTAGGTATCAGTGGTTCTATTCTATCATGGGTTCCTGTAACCACTCGCAAGGGTCTTACTTATTAATGCTTCGTTATCTATTGGTATGTCAAATTATTATTTTTTTTTAATGTTGCTACATCTCATACTATATTGTATATCTAGAACTCTTATACAAATTACTGGCGATATATAACTGAAGAAAGTATCTAGTACTTTTATACAAATTACTGACAATATATAACTGAAGAAAGTATCTAGTATCTTATACAATTACTGACAATATATAACTGAAGAAGTATCTAGTACTTTATACAAATTACTGACAATATATAACTGAAAGTATCTAGTACTCTTATACAAATTACTGACAATATATAACCGAAGAAAGATGATTATCTGCAATTTATATTAATAATGTACTTACGAAACGTAGCTTTATGCCAGAAACGTCAGCTAGTTTTCCTCGATGGAAATAGTCCCTTTAAGCTGGAACATACAATAAAGAAATATCAATGTCATGATTAGTCCCATTAACTTTTAACATACTACAAATAAATATCAATGTCATGATTAGTCTCATTAACTTTTAGAACATACAACAAATAAATATCTATGTCATGATTAGTCTCATTAACTTTTAGAACATACAACAAATAAATATCTATGTCATGATTAGTCTCATTAACTTTTAGAACATACAACAAATAAATATCAATGCATTGATATATACAAGTTGTTAGAGAAGATTAGTTCCCTGTAAAACATTGTATAATTCAGTGTGTAGACAAACTTGGACACGCAATGTAAAGAAAATGATAACTATTGTTAGATGTTTATTGTCTAATGTGAATCTGAGGTCATTGACACGCAATGTCAGAATATGTTAACTACTTGTTAAGACTTTCATTGTCTAATGTGAATCTATGAAACACCTGATGAAACAATAGTGATGTGATTGCTGATGAAACAATAGTGATGTGACAACTGATGAAACAATAGTGATGTGACAACTGATGAAACAATAGTGACGTGACGGCTGATGAAACAATAGTGATGTGACAACTGATGAAACAATAGTGATGTGACAACTGATGAAATAATTGTGATGTGACAGCTGATGAAACAATAGTGATGTGACAACTGAAGAAACAATAGTGATGTGACAACTGATGGAACAATAGTGATGTGACAGCTGATGAAACAATAGTGATGTGACAGCTGATGAAACAATAGTGATTTGACAACTGATGAAATAATAGTGATGTGACAGCTGATGAAACAATAGTGATGTGACAACTGATGAAACAATAGTGATGTGACAACTGATGAAACAATAGTGATGTGACAGCTGATGAAACAATAGTGATTTGACAACTGATGAAACAATCGTGATGTGACACCTGATGAAACAATAGTGATGTGACTGCTCATGAAACAATAGTGATGTGACAACTGATGAAACAATAGTGATGTAACAACAGTGAAACAATAGTGATGTGACATCTGATGAAACAATAGTGATGTGACTGCTGATGAAACAATAGTGATGTGACAACTGATGAAACTGGGCTGCACTAGGGAATGCCCATTGTGAAGATGAGATACTATGCATGCCTCGGCTGTTACAAATAATTTAGCAGACATTTCACAGATATATTGTTACATGTACCCATTTGTTAGCTTGCGTGTGAAAAGAGACACTGTATTGATCAATTAGACACTGTTGACGTTGTTCCTCTGTACCCGGGTGTTTGATTGTACATGCCCTCATAACCAGATTTGTTACACGTTTCATTATAATGACCTTATCATGAATGACATTGATAAAGTTGAATATGGAGATTGTATATTAACTATAAACATGAATAATATGTTTAACTACTTTAGATTTGCAGACAACGGACATTTACTAAAGACACATAGATTAGCAGACGAAAAGTTGTATGTTTTAGACATGGAATAATAGACTAGAATAAGTAAGTTGAAATACTAGATAGGCAAATTGTAAAGATATAAGTTAAGCGATTCAGAGACCAGCAGAGTAAAAGATTTAATTTAAGGATTCAGAGACTAGCAGAGTAAAAGATTTAATTCCCAAGGATTCAGAATAATAAGTAAGATTTAATTTAGGATTCATAGACTAGCAAGTAAAGATGTAAGATAAAGATTCATAGACTAACAAGTAAAAGATTTAATTTAAAGATTCATAGACCAACAAAGTCTAAAAAGATTCCAATTTAAAGATTCATGAATAACAAAGTAAAAGATGTAAATAAAGATTCACAGACTAACAAAGTAAAGATGTGTAAGATAAAGATTCTACTAGAACTAACAAAGTAAAAGATGTAAGATAAAGATTCATAGACTAACAAAGTAAAGATGTAGATAAAGATTCATAGACTAACAAAGTAAAAGGGTAAGATAAAGATTCATAGACTAACCAAAGTAAAAGATGTAAGATAAAGATTCACTTAAAGACTAGCAAAGTAAAAGAGGTAAGATAAAGATTCTTAGACCTAACAAAGTAAAAGATGTAAAGATAAAGAATTCATAGACTAACAAAGTAAAGAGGCAGATAAGAGATTCAGACTAACAAAGTAAAAGAGTGAAGATAAAGATTCTACTTAGACTAACAAAGTAAAAGATGTAAGATAAAGATTCATAGACATATAAAAATATTAAAAAAAATTTTAAGATAAAGATTCATAGACTAACAAAGTAAAGAGGTAGATAAAGATTCTGTAGACCTTAAAGTAAAGATGTAAAGATAGGGTTACTTAGAACTAACATAAAGTAAAAGATGTAAGATAAGAGATTCATAGACTAACAAAGTAAAAGAGGTAAGATAAAGATTCATAGACTAATAAGTAAAATATAATTAAAGATTATGTTCTTATTAAAAGGTAATTAAAAATTCTGTTATAAAGTAAAAAATGTAAGATAAAGATTCATAGACTAGCAGACTGTGGTCAAAGGTAAATGGGGAAAAGGTAACCAAGTGCCAGTAGTACTAATAAAAATCCTACTCCACCTCACACCGGTGACTAGGAACAGACATTGCTTCCTGTGACTGCTTTGAGTGGGGACAGAATGAAGCCACTGCTGCTTTGATGATCTTTGACATGCATTAGAATGGATGAATCACTCACACCACAGTAAGAAGATCTGATGCTGATATTAATACACATTCAGCCCAATGAAAAGAAGTTGAATAGAGTAATCATAAAGGATGAGGATGGGCATCCAGGAAAAGCGTGTACACATGGATCAAGCTTTTGGGCCCGAGATGGGTGCACGTGGGTCAACATAGGGGGAGGAACTAGGAGCCCTGAGGTGGGACCCAGGTTGAGCCCCGTGTCCAGGAACATACTAGAGGCATGGTAAATGCTGGGCACGGTGAAAATGATGAGATGGTGGGCAGGCACCAGGGCAGAGCATACGGACACGCAAGCGGACGATGCGGGTGGAGCCCACCGATGGGCGAACGTGCACGAAGTGATGCGGGCATTAGCGCTGGGCGTGAGGGTGAGTTGACCTCAATTTCCAAAAACTGAAAGCCCAGAGGTTAAATTCGATACGTGTTTCCGCTGCAAGGAACTACTACTGCCTTGTAGTTTGTTTGTAGACGTCAAAAACTAGTGGAGTAAACCGTATATAACACTGGACGGTAGGAAAACCAAGTAGTCCATAACTCCTAAGACCAGGTTTTCTGAGCAGTTGACACTCAATAACCCGGTATTGGGCGAGATTAATATCCTCTCTCCTGTGATCGTTCTCTGCTTGCCACTAAAGCGCTTGCCGCTGCCGCGCCTTGCACTGGTTTTGCTTCTGCTGGGCTTTCTAGTTGTTCTACTCGCCCAGCGAAGTGGGACGCATACCCTGTTGCCGTGCCGGCCTGCCCCTCGATGTCTTTGCCAGCGTGCGTGTATCTGCCTGATGTCTGTCACCATCGACATTTTGCTCACATTGTTAATTGCCTTCCATATGCGTACTTGCTCTGCCATTATGCCTACCTCACCATTTCCGTCAATTCCCACTGGGCTGTCCGACTTCGAAGGCCAAAATCCGAGTTCGCCGCATGATGTCCCATGCGCTCAACTCGGCACTCAGCGTGCTCATCGGCGCTAGAGCGGCTGTTCAAGAGAGAGCATGCACGTGTTCCGAATTTTGCCATGGTAACATCTCTTCGATGGTTTGACTTTGACCTATGTGGACCAACGTGCATTACAACTCAGCATCCAGAATCATCATCGGCTCCAAGGGAAGTAGTGCCTCAAGAGAGAATGAGCGGGCTCTGAATTTCGCCTCACGCGGGTCAAATGTCCCTTCGATGGTGGGAGGCTAGACTTTGACCCATGAGGACCATCGTGCTGGCGAATTGGAACTCATCACCCAGCACCCTCATCGGCTCAAGGTTAGCAGTGTCGGAAGACGATGATCGGACTGGTTTTCCGCCCCGCAGTGATCACATGTATCATTCTGGCTTTCACATCCACCGAGAGGCAGGCAGTAACAGTGCTCTGGGAGTCGCTTTGTCTATGTTGAGGCTGTCCATCAGGCATTGCTACCCCTGCTACTCTCTCTTGCTAGAGTTGCTCTCCCACAGCACCTGCCCTCTTAACCAGACCAGAACTACCGTCTGTTACCAGGGTCACCACTTGGAGAGTGAGAGCAGAGTTAGAGCCACCTCCCTAATCCTGGCACGCCGTTTCTTGCGCTTTTGATCCCTCAGATCGTCTATGGGTCGCTACACAAACAAAATGTAACCTACTGCCTTGCAGGTGGGCTGAGACGATCCAAAGACTGGCGGAAAGCGAACCCGGTAAACGCTGGTTGATCAGACACGTCGCCGAGGACAAGCACTAGAGCTCCGTGGTACTACGAAGATTGTGACGTAAAACACGTTCTTGGCAAGGCTGTTTATATACCGCGGCAAAATATAACGAAAAGGAACGATCGAGAGAGAGGGAGAGAGAGAGAGAGAGATTAGCATGAAGTAAAAAGATTTGAGTTAAAGATTCATGAACTAGCAGTGTAACAAACTAAAGTTAATGATTCTCTCTCGATCTAGGCCTGCACTGATGAACCAGCACTTTTTATTATCAATTTTACCATTATTTTAGTGACTCCGTCCCCGTACAGCTTTCGCAAACCAGTGTTATCGGACCAAGTTTCTTTTCTGAGGGCTGCGAACCGTTGGCAGTCTTGCAGTATGTGTTCTGCGATTATTCCCGCCTTTTCGCAGTGGCACAGGTTGGTTGTGCCAATTTTCAACTTGTTAAACATGTGGGCTCGAGTGTGTTGTGGCCGGTACGGAAGCGAAATATGGCAACTTGCTCACTCCGGGACAGACCATTGTACCCATCACTTCTGTTTTGTTCCGAGTGGTCCTTTGATCATTTTTTATTGTACTGCCAGCCGATGGTTGTCTGGCCTCCTCAAGTTGATCTCGTGATCAGTCTGCGGTAGTCGCCCACCTGCTTTCGCTAGTCTGTCGATTTCTTCGTTGCCTCTTACGTTGCAGTGTGATGGTATCCACTGTATGACAGTGCGTTTGAGTGAGTTTACTAGTACACCCAGGATCGCTTTCAGTTCAGTGTTTTCAGTTTTGGCTGTGCTTTGTAGGGTGTGATGACCGATAGAGCATCGGTGAATACCCGACTTGTTGTGCGATGCGCTTTTCTAGGACTTTGGCTGCTGTTCTTAGCGCCTCTGACTCTGCCCAGTAGTTGTTTGAGAACTTGCCTGTCGCAATCGATTTTGTGACCGTCTCATTCTGTAGAGTTTAGCACTATTCCTCCTCCGCATCACTGATTGCGTCCACTGCCGATCCATCGGTGTACATGTGTGTCCACTCATTTTCAGGGTACTCAACATCTGTGAATTTTTCGTAACCCCCTTTTTCTTTCGCAGTTTACTTGCTGTCCTTTCTTAAGTATACCGGATTGATTCCTTAATTCTGGAGTATTGATCCTCCCCGGCGGGCTTTTATCAGTTGCCTGTATCAATTTGGGTTTGCACTTGCCAAGACTGGTGGCATTGGGTCAGTGCTTTGGGGCTTTTTGAAGCTGGTTCTGTATCCTGCCCTTCCTAGTCCGTTCATCCTGACATACATAGTGTAGGAGTTAAGTCGTTTCAGTTTTTCTGACAGTATCATAACTTACCTGTCTCTGCGGTCTGACATGGGTTGAGGCTATGAATGTTTCCATCGCTTTTATAGGCGTAGACTTCATGGCACCTGTGATAATGCGCGCTGCTCGATTCTGACTGTTTCTCACTTTTGCAAATTGCTTATTGGATGCACTGCTCCATGCTGCTATGCCGTAATCCAGGACCGGTCGCACTCTTCCCGTGTATAGTGTTTGAGGACTTGGTGTTTGCTCCCCACGTGGGGCCTGTGAGTTTGCGCATCATATTGAGCCTCTGTCTCGCTTTTGCCGTAGCATTTTTAATTTGGGGGCACCATGTCAGCATTCATGCCAGACAGGTCCAAGGTGAGAGGTCAGACTAAATGTGGCCTCCTGGTCCTCCAGGTTTAGGGTTGGGCGCAGTGCTAACAACTCTGCCCCATAAAAAGAAAAAATGTTACAGAAACTTCAAAAGGAAAAAATGCTCTCGATGTCCAGCTGTCTTGAGACAGAGTACCACTGTCAGCATGAACAGTATGGGTGAAAGCGCAAGGAAGCCACGCTGGGAATTCAAGTTGCTGGATGTCAAATCTAAACTAAGAATAGGATTCTGGAACGTCATAACAATGTTCGAGACCACAAAGACATCACAGGTGGTAAAAGAGATGCAACACTATAAATTACACATTCTAGGGTCAGCGAAAGTAGATGGACAGGCTTCGGACAGACGACAACTCAGAACAGGGGAAACCATCTTGTACTCAAGAAGAGACGACGGGAATCATTCAGCAGGAGTTGTACTAATAATAAGGAAAGGATTGAATAAACATCTCTTAGAGTGGCACACGATTAATGAAAGATTGTAAAAGTCGATTTAATGGGAAACAAGGAAAGCTAACTATCATAAAGGGCCCTATGCCCCCACTAACGAAGCGAAGAAGGGGACAAAAACACATTTTATAGAAGGTTACAGGAAATAGTGGACAAGGCTCCAGCTCAGGACGTTTGTGAAATGGGAGACCTAAACGCAAAAGTTCAACAATAACAGACAGAGTAGCAATAAGGGGGAAAGATGGATGTAGCACTGAAATGAAAATGGAGAAATGTTGAGAAATTTTTTGTTTAGAAAAAGACTGATCATAGGAGACATTGTTTACACAGGAATAACACAAGTAAAATGGATACCCCCAAATGGAAAAATGAAAACAGATAGACCCCCATGATCAACAGTAAATGGCGAAAGACATTACTTGATGTAAGGTGAAAAAAAGGAGCTGACGTGAGCAGCGACTACCACCTTGTCGTTGCCATGATCAGGCCCCACACTCAAGAAAACATAAAATAAGCCAAGACAAGAACAGAATACTTTAATGTTAACCTATTAAAAGACGGGAAGAGATTGCTACAAAATATATATGGAACTAAAGAACAGATTTCAAACCTGTCAGAGAAGTCAGACACAAAAACCAACTGAAAGTATTCAAAAAAATGAATTGATCAAAGGCACCTATAAAATAGTTAGAGTAGTGTACTGGGAACCAGTAAAGGACAACATAAAGAGGGGTAAGGGGCCGACCTTAGAATACATAAAAGGAAAGGAGAAAACAATCTCATAAATAGCATTAGATCAGAAACGTCAAAGGATAAGGCAAAAAAAGAATATACAGAACTAAACAAAATGGTAAAAAGAAGTGCTAGAACAGACAAGAGAAAATGTATGGAAAAGACAGCAGAAATAGCAGAAAAGGCTGCTAAGTACATGATCTGCAACCCGTACAAAATTACCAAACAATTATGCGGAGGTAAAAAACACAACCATAACATGCCAGTCAGAAACAGTCTAGGGCAACTGTTGACAACAGAGCAGGAGCAGGATATGAGATGGACATCCCACTTTGAAGATTGGGTAAACAGACCTGATCCTGAACATCCACCGATATTCCACCGGCGCACAGGATATTGATATCAACCTCAAATTGCCAGAAAAGCAAGAAATAGTAAAAGCTATTGGATCCTTGAGAAACAACAAACAACCGGGAAATGATGAAATGACAGCAGAGCTTTTCAAGATCGATCCCATCTTAGCTGCAACATATTAGAGCCACTGTTTTCAGATATCTGGAAGAAAGAAGAATTGCCTAGGATTGGACTAGGGTACTGTAGTGAAAATTCCAAGAAAGGAGACCTAACAGATTGCAATAACTGGAGAGGAATCACGTTGCTTTCAATCCCAAGTAAGATATTCTGCAAAATTGTCATAATGCGAATACAAGAAGCAATAGATAAGTGTCTACGAATGGAGCAAGCAGGATTTAGGAAAGGAAGAGGAACAAATGAACATATATTTACCCTGCGTAACAATTTAGAACAATGTAGCGAGTGGCAAAGGACTATATACATCAACTTCATAGATTTTGAAAAGGCATTCGACAGCGTCCACAGAGACAGCCTATGGAAGATACTAAGACAATACGGCGTACCGCAGAAGCTTGTCAACATCATAGCCCTTTTCTATAAAGATTTCTCCTGCAACCTAAAGAATTCCAACAAAACATTCCCAGTAAAATCTGGTGTAAGACAGGATGTGTAATGTCCTCTCTTTGTTTAGTATTACAAATTGACTGGGTGCTAAAAATGCCATAAAACAACAAGCACCAAGAGGAATAAGATGGACCCTTTCGATATGCTTGAGGACCTGGACTTTGCAGATGATATAGCCCTGGTGTCACACAAATATGAACATATACAAGAGAAAAGTATAATACTTCACAGCACGGCAAAGACAGTAGGCCTCAAAACAAACACAGGAAAAACAAAAATTATGACAAACAGTGAAATCCAACAACCAGTAATGTTAGAAAATGAAACACTGGAAAGGGTTGAGCAGTTTAAATATCTTGGTAGCGTACTGACACTAAATGGTGGCACAGAGGAAGATATCAAATCACGTCTAAGTAAGGCCAGAACCGCTTTTGCCAGAATGAAACCAGTATGGAAGTCCAAAATCTACAATAGGGCCACAAAGCTTAAACTCTATAAAAGCATTGTTTTGCCAGTTTTGCTCTACGGATCGGAGTGTTGGAGGATGACCAAAGGAGATACTAGCAGGCTGTCAGTTTTCCACCACTCTTGTCTTCGTAGAATCTTGGGAATCTTTTGGCCAGTAAAATATCCAATAACCAACTACTCCAAGACACAAGACAAGAGGCAATGAATGACATACTCAAAAAGAGAAGATGGAAATGTCTCGGACATGTTATGAGAATGAGACAAGAAATACCTGCAAGGATAGCCATCACTTGGACACCAGAGGGAAAGAGAAAGAAAGGCAGACCACGGACAACATGGAGGCGCATGATGGAAGAGGAACTGGACACCGCATCTCTGACGTGGGGCTCTGCGCTGAAGGTGGCACGGGACAGGAGAGCATGGAAAGTCCTTTCGAAGCCCCATGTGTCACTAGGCATGACGGGATTAAGTAAGTAAGTAATGTCAGCATTCGGCCGAGTGTGACTCCGAGGTACATTGTGGTTTGCTTTCCGGAAGATCTTGTCCGTTTACTTTAAGCTTAATTTTATAATTCTGGTTGTTCTCATGAGAACACAGTGTATGTGGTTTTAGAAAATGTAATATTCATATTCCACTTTTTTGACCAGACTTTCCTCTTATTTAGCGTATCTTGCAGTATATTTGTTGCTATGGGCATTGACTCTTCACTCGCCCATTAGGCTAGGTCGTCGGCATATACAGCAGAGTGTACTCGCTGTAGTAGACATGTTGCTATGTCATTGACAAAGATTAGAAAGAGAGTTGGTGAGAGCACTCCTCTGGGGACTACTTGCCTAATTTGGCCTTCATACTTGTGTACCCATGAACTTGAACACTTGCTGTGAAGTGTCTAAAACTGCCATTGTCTGTTTCTTTTCTTGGAAATCATCCTCGATTTCCTGGGCGATATAGGTTACTTGATCTTCTGTAGATCGATACTTCCCAAAGTCTCCCTGTTGTTCCATGAGAAGCCTTTTGCTCTCCAAGTGCCAAGACCGCCATTTGTTCACCATGCGTTCCATGAGTTTACCCGTGCAGTTTAGGAGGCTTATTGGTCTGTAACTCGCCCGGTCGAGTTTATTTTTGCCTGGTTTTAGGATGGGTACCATGATCGCTTCCTTCCATTCTCTTGGTACTATGCCTGTCCTCAGACATATTTAGGACCGCCAGTAGAACTGTCTTTGCTCTAGTACCCAAGTTTTTAAGCATCTCATTTGTGATCCCATACTTTCCGGGCGACTTTCTGAGCTTGAGCTCCCTAAATGCATCTTCCAACTCGTTACTAGTGAATGTATCCGTTAGGTGACTATCGGATTTTCGTGGCTGCGTGTGGAGGGCTCTCGCTTTTCTTTGTGTCATCATTTTGTCTTTTGTTATGCTGATCTCTGCATATTTTTCATTAGGACATTTGCAGCTTTCTTCAAGAGCACATCTTTTATCTTGATCCAGGACTATTGGGGTCGGCTGGTGTTTTTTACCTCGCGCTTTTGCTAGCTTCTACAATTTTTGTCCGTCCCTATCAAGGTTCAGGGATTCGGTCTTATCAATCCAGCTCTTTCGTGTTGATCATTTGACCTCCCGCTTGTTCTTAGCCGCTGCCGCCATGTAAGCAGTATTGGTCGTTACTGTCTGTGTCTGTTCTGCCTCACTCCTTGCCAACTCAAGGTCGTTTTCAAGCTTCTGAACCTCTGCTGTCCAGTATGGCTTGTAATCCTTTGTGCACCTCTAGGAGTGGTTTCCTGTCCGCTTTCAGGATTGCCTATTTGAGTTCCTTTGCCACGGATCACTTGTGTTTATTTTCATGCATGTTGAGCTGCTCAACATTGGCATCTGTCAGTGCTGCGTACTGTTTCCAATTGGCTTTTTGTAGTTCCACTGTGAAACCACATTTTGGGCTCAGGTACAAATCTTAAGTCTACCTGCAGCTTGACGTGCCTATGGTCACTATCTCCGAGTTTCTTTGTGACCGTACGTACTGTTTTTGTGGAGCGATCACTTGTTGCGAACGTCAAATCGGGGGTGCTAGTCGTATGCCACCTTCTCGAGTAGAAGGTTGGCGGATCGTCTGGGGCATTGATGAGGAACAGGTTGTTCTCTATCTCCCAGTCTTTCTCTTCTATGTCTCTGCTGTCCGATTTGAGGTAGCCCCATCTTTCCGACCACAATGCATGATGTATGACTGATAATCATTTCCTAGAGTGACAGCGAGATGTCACTTAGGCAGTATAAGTTGTACAGAAGAATCTGCATTTCGTCACATGTAATGAGGACGCCTACGATCTCTGCTGCGTCGGTGCCTCCTGTGGTTACTTCCATTTCCTTTGCTGGAATGTCGTTTCGTACTAGGGTGAGGACTCCACCTTTGTGTCCCTCTCGGTCTATTCTGAAGGTTTGGTAACCTCTGATTCCGAATCCTCCGGGCATTTATATATGTCTCTTGTATGCACCTAACAGCAATCTCGTCTTCATCAAGTTTTATTGCGAGTGCTTGCTTTTTGTGATGTAGACCTTCGGCATTCCATTGCACAATGTTTAATCGTCTCTGGCCAGTACTAGGCCTTGTCAGACCAGTAGGCCATACCGTGGGCCTCGCTTGCGAGTTGGAGGGCGGGGACAATCGGTAGCAAAAACGGACCCTTCGAGGCATGGGGCCCGACACTCGTCCGGCACTGGATCTTCACAGGTGTAGCACCATATCGAGATTCTATACTAAACAGATTCATGATAAAATTTGGTCCATGCAGCCTTAGCATGGGTATTCTACGTCAGTCTTTTCTTCCATTGAGTTGCTACCCGAGAGAACCTACCGTCTCTTCCTTCTTGTTGTGTGATCATTGTACACTTCTATACCTCATCCTGACGGCCTGAAAGCTCTCCAGTTCTTTCTCAATAGGAGAACTAATCCACTTGTGTCAACTTCTTCTCTCCTTCGTCTTGCGGAAATAGTTCTCACTCTCAACTCCTTTCATTTTAATGACCAATTCTTTGAGCAGATCAGTGGGGTTGCCATGGGTACTAAAATGGAACCTAGTGATGCTTGTCTGTTCATGGGTTATCTCGAACACTTAGTATGGACTACATATGATGGCCCCTTCCGTCTGTCTATCACAGATACATTAATGGCTGTATTTGCATTACTGATATGCCTGAAGCCGATTTGTCAAGCTTAATTAATTTCATTAATGTTTTCAACCCTTCTATTCTTTTTACTTCTCACATCTCCCCTACTTGTGTCAACTTTCTTGACATTACTATCACCATAAGCCAACCATATCACTACATCAGTATATTACAGCTCTACTGATGCACATAGTTTCCTCCTTTATACTTCTTTCTACCCCGTGCGTCCCGGGACTTTTTGTCATTTCGCAGCTCTTGCGCCTGTCGCCTTGAGCGAGGACAATTATTTTCTTGAGAGAGCTCCTAGATTCTTGATTTCTTTGCAGGCGCCTATACCGGAGATGGTACTTGCCTCGGCTATGCATCGAGTTGAGAAAATCACTCGCCAGCAGGCCTTACCAGCCAGCATAGGACTACTAACTCTGACAGAGTAAAACTATCTTAACTTTCCACCCCCATAGTTCACTGGTGAAAAATTTTGTATTCCGTCATCTGTCTGTCCTTAAGTCAGATCCTGAGACCCGTTCTGTTTTCCCCAACTATCCTTTGGTGGCTTACAGACGGGACAGCAGTCTTATGGATATGTTGGTACACAGTCGCCTTAAGTCCAATATCCACACTCATTTTGGCACTGTCCAGTATGGACGTCGGCGTTGCAACACGTGTGCTTATGTGATACAAACGCGTACGTTTCTTTCCTTTATCCACGTTTGTTATTGAAATGGTTTCACATGCGAGTCCTGTAATCTTTCTATGCCATTATATGTAAGAGGTGAACAAGGCTTATATCGGCGAGACAGGCAAGAGGCTCAGTGACCGATTCGCCAACACTTGCGCGACATACGCCAATGCTCTGTGACCCTGTAGCCACCCATTTCAATGTTACTGGCCATTTAGGAGCTCACGATGTCCAGGTCACAGCCATTCGATCATGTTCCTTGGATGATCGCAGTCGATTTGCTCTGGAGAATCGGTTGATTTCTTTGTATGGTACCTTGCGACCACGTGGCTCAACGTATTACATTCTTATGCTTTAGTATTGTCTCTTTCATACCTTGTAATCTATATGGGCATATGTTGCATGTATTCAAGTAATATATTTACTTGATTTTTCATTGTTTCCTTCCTTTATATTTCTAGTTTTATGTGTGTTTTTGTGTAACATTTATTTCGTTATTCGTTTTATTACCAGATTTTCATTAGAAACGTTTGTATTTAGTCGTCCATTTGTTTATTTCTATATTGTCACTCCTGTTGTTCTTTGCTTGATAAAGGCCTTGTTGGTCGAAACGTTGCTGTATTATGTCATTGTCTTTGTAATTTATAAAACTAAAGTACTTTGTAATTACGTCTTTTGCCAATCAAATAGTTTTACTGCAGTTTCATATGTGTATTGTACTCACAACGTTCAGTACGATTTGGAGCTCAGGTGCTAATTTTTCGGTCGTGTGTGCGATTTCAACCAGCGTTTACTGGTTTTGCTCTCCGTTAGCCTATTGCTGTCCCCAGCCAAAACCCACAAGGCAGCAGGTTGCTATTTTCTTCAAGGCTGCGACCTGTAGACGACCTGCTCCTACCCCGCTGATGAGCTTCATCTGCTCAGCTATACCTGTTTTGTTCAGGGACTGCTTGGTTTGCCTACCGTCCAGTTTTGTGTACGGTTTACTCCGCTAGACTTTGATTGTCCCCAACCATAACCTACAAGGCAGCAGTGGTTCTCTGCGAGGAGAACAGCGTTTTGTTTCATGGGACGCTTTATGGATGCTCATGTCAGAACTAGACAATTTGCATTTGCTATTTAATTTTCTTTGATCTGGGAAACCCTGGGCTGGGGACCCGCACATCGTAATGTATGGGTGGTTTCATTCAGCGCTATCAGCGCAACATAGCTTTTCATGCCTGTCATCACCTGCCCTGATGTTAATTGCGAAAACAATCATACCCTGCACGGCTGTCTCAGGTAGTGCAGTTTCGTAAGGCGCTAGAATGTAACTTTGGGGTTTACGCTCGGCCAACTTTACCTCTTATCTCACTCCGCGTTTGGCCTCATGTACGGCGTTTTATCGCAATCTTCCTTTGTGCAGCTGTCACCTGATGTACCACATTTACAGTGCATTGGGAGTGCCTCGGCAAGCTGCTCAACTCGCGCCCCAGGGCTCCCGAGTTTCACTCCGTTCTGGATGCACTCTCATCCCTTCGCATACAGCCTTCCCCATCTGCCGGGAAGTTGATACGACCAACATGTTGACACATCTGCCGTTTCATGTACGTGCCCGGGACTGCTTCGACACTCAGCTTGACTCGTACACATGGCACCGAGTTTCAATTCATGTCTTGGCTTTGGTATGCATCTCGCTTCCATTAAATTCGGTCATTTACTCCGGGAGAGTTGAGTTGTGGTTCGTGGACGCTCGTACTTTGCTGTTTCGTACTCTTTTTTAACTTGGGCATATTTTAACGGATTTCGGCCAGGAAGTGTGTGTGTTGTTCAGGGATTTCCGGCCCCTGCATTGCTTTTCCGTGTTTGCACTACCAACACTGTTTTGTTCGCGGACGCTCGTACGCTGCTGCTTCGTACTTTGAACCTGGGCATATTTTAGCGAACATCGGCAAGGAGATGGGGCTTGTTGAGGTATGTCTGGCTCCTGCATTGCTTTCCGTGCAGCACTACTCCCACTACCCGTAGGTCCCGATCCCGCACCCAACCCCCCATCTTAGCCAGACCGGAACCACAGTCTGTTTCAGGTTCACCACTTGAGGTGGGAGCAGGGTCTTGATTAGCGCCACCTGCTAACCCTGCACATGTAGCTCCATGCCTTGACCCGTTAAGGATTCAGAGACCAGCAGTGCAAAGATTTAAGTTAAGGATTCAGAGACCAGCAGAGTAAAAGATTTAATTAGGATTAGAGACAGTAGAGTAAAAGATTTAGAGCCCGTCTGCCCAGCGTGTTCTTAGGCGTTGGACTACGGGTGACTATCCCTCTGTGTGTGCGGGTTCAATTCCGCGGGATGGCAGAAAAGCCAAAATTTCCAGATTTACGGTGTTCGTGGCACCGAACCGAAGGGTTACGATGTCCATGGCACTGAGCCGAGAGCTGAAAAGCTCAAGTGCTTCTGGGTCTGCAAAAAATAAGATTTAAGTTAAGGATTCAGAGAGCAGCAGAGTAAAAGATTTAAATTAAGGATTCAGAGAGCAACAGAGTAAAAGATTTAAATTAAGGATTCAGAGAGCAACAGAGTAAAAGATTTAAATTAAGGATTCAGAGAGCAGCAGAGTGAAAGACGTAAGATACAGATTCACAGACTAGTAGAACAAAACAAAACATTTTGTTATTGTATAGGTATGACGTTTTATGAAATTGTGATGTTTGACATACTTTTACAAGGTCAACAAATTGTGAATAATGATTGTACAGGTGCATAGATGTAAAGTAGAATGTTGTTGAACAGGTAAATAGATGTGCAGTTTGATCTGGTTAAGCATTATTGTGAAGTATGATGTGCATCTACAGAAATATCATGTATGACGTCAATGTAAATAAATGTGATGTATGATGTGCATATTAAAAAATGTGAAGTACAATGTGCATTAAAAAATGGAAAGTATGATGTGCCTTACATTCATGTGAATTATGATGTGCATGTCATGAAATTTGAAGTATGAAGTATATGGCCCTTTTCATCTTTACAGACGGTCAATAGGCAAGTGTTTTACTGTGACAACTCTGAGTTTTCGCTTTTCTCTCTTGTCGTTCAGCTCGTACATAAGTCTCTTTCAAAAAACTCTGCGCCCTTCCGTAATTTGGCTTTCCACAACTCTGTATCAGCTGTCCTCCATGTGCTGGGATCTATAGAAAAGTTTTCATTGAGGTTTTGCAGACATCTTTATATCTGAGCAGTGGTCTGCCCTGGTGCCTCTTCCTCCGAAAGTTCACAGAACAACATTTGTTTTGGTATGCGATAAGTTTCATTCTTCTCACATGTCCCAACCATCTTAGTCGTCTACTGCTGAGCATGCCCATGATGGAAGGAGTTTTTTAACGTTGTAGTACTTCAGATTTGGGATTTTGTCACCACCTGATGCCATAATCTTGGGAGACATCGAAGGTAAAAAGATGTTAAGTCTCCCCCGGTCTTGAGTAGGCTGTCCATGTTTGAGCCATATAGTGAACAATTACAGTTGATAATTTGAGTTTTCGTCTGAATGTAAATTTTTTTGTTGTCCCAGCCGCTTTGATAGTATCCCGAATGTAGTACCCACCCTATACGAGGTTGATTTTTCGCCAAGAGAAAGGCTGGCAGTGAGGGGGACCCAAAGATAGCAGAATTTTGCACGGGTGTTGATGGTTACCATTTAAAGGATATTTGATGTCCCCTCCTGACATAATAAAAATTTTTTGAGAACTTATTGTCAGAGGAGGTCCTGCCTTTGAAAATTATTAATTAACGCAGGTAGTCTCACGGGCGACAAAAAGGGCCAGGAAAAGGAGGCCCTTTGAGAAGTTTTTTGGGGGGTTTTTGTCTTCTCTGCGGGTAAACAGTGAACCATCAGATCTAGTGGGATGAAAAATCACCATTAGCGCCCCCCAAGGGGGGTTTCCCAAGGACGGGAAGAAGATACCAAAGAGAGTGGGGGCAAGGACACACCCCCGCTTGACTCCATTTTAACCTAAAAACACGATGTTGCCACGAACTGTATGCTGGCTTTCATGCCTCAGGGAAAGGGAAACAATCAATTGAGCAACTTTGGGGACAACCAATATACTTAAATTTTTTTAAAAGACTTGGCCTGCTGACTGTGTCAAATGCCTTAGTGGGATCCAAAAAAGCAAATAGAGGCTTGCCGTTCTACATTTTTTGTAGCTGTAAAGGGGAAAATTGGTCAGTTGTTGCCCGTCCACTTGAACCACATTGTGACTTGAAGAACACGCCCCCAGTTTCGTAGTCTTTTTGAAAGGACTAGTGCAAAAGCTTTTGTTCCCTTAAAAGGGGAGATGCCCGGGTTAAACCCCTTATCCCCTTTGTTTTTATAGAGGCACTATCTTTGCATCCCCATGTCCTGAGGGGCCCCTCTCCAGCACTGTTTTGGGGGGTTGAGGGTGGGGCAGCAGGACACCCCTATTGTATTTGAGACTTCGCAGGAATGTTGTCTAGCCTGATGCCTTGCCATTTGAAAGTTTGTTGATTGTTTTGGGAAAATTCCTGCTCCGTGGGTTCGGATCCAGCTCGGTTTGGCATGGTGTTTGGTATGATCTGATCGAGGACTGGGGCTGGTTTCTCCACAGAGTAAAGATTGGGAAAGTGTTTCCCCCCATCTTTGAGCTGTTTAGTCAATTTTGGCTCACCTGTGTCCGATCTTAGTGGGCAATTTTTTTAGTTTGGTCCCAGAGCTACTTGATATTTTGTACAGCCTTGGTGTTTCCTTAAACTGCATTTTGTATCGAGAAATGATTTGACCAGTATTATTTTACACCCCTTTACTCTGTTGCTCGATTTTTTGTGTAAGATGGTCCTTGAACTTTGGGGGGTTTTTTTGTTAATTTATTAGAGTCTTTTCTTTTCCCCAAGTAGAGGGCTTAGGGGGTTTCATTTTTTTTCTACCCAGTCTTTGTTGGGGAATTTTTTGGGGCCCAAAGGGGTAATGGGAAGTTTGTTGATTTTAGAATGTTCCATTTTCTCTCGCTACATTCTCCCATTTCATTCTACAAGAGAGTAAACGCCTTTTGAAAGTCTCCTATTTTTCTGTCATCCCCCTTTTGGTGACAATTTACTTTGGGGTTTGGGGGTTTTTCTGTTGAAAGGTTTTCCTTGGAAGTATTTTTTACTTTTCTGATAATAGTATGATCTGTATACAGTCCCGCTGTGGAAAGTACGGATTTTCACTTGTTGAGGTGTTGTCTGGTGGAGTACAAAATCAAGCTGGTGCCAGTGACCTGATCCGGGGGCCATGACAATTGTCTGTGTTTGACAGAAAGATTTGTCACACACATGTTGTTTTGGGGAGAATTCACAGTCTTTGGCCATTATGTTGATATTTCCCAAAGCCATGATGACCCAGGCATACTGGCCAGACTGGATCAGATCCTATCCGTGCAAAGCACCCAAATAAACAGTTGCTCATCTACTGGAAATGAATTAACGACATTCTGTAATGAGTCATAAAACCTGTCTTCATCTTCTGCAGACGCTGCTAGGGTTGGTGCGTAGACACATATGATGTTTAGGAGTCCACTTTTACATTGAGTCGTAGTGATATTACTCGTTCTGATGCAGCTACTGGTGTATGAATAGCTTTCACAAGTCTATTGTGCACGGCAAAGCCGACTCCATACAGTCTAGGTTGATTGGTGCTTAGGCCCTGCCAGAAGAATGTGTAATTCTTTTCTTTTACTGAACCACAGTCTGGAAGCCTGGTTTCCTGTAGCGCGGCTATGTCTACCTGCAGTCTCTCAAGTTCTCTGTCTATGACAGCTGTTTTCCTGATGTCTTTTCGTCGGGTCTAGGTTGACAAGTCCGGGACACATGGTCCTTACGTTCCATGTGCCAAATCTAAGAGGTTTATTTGTCTTGTGTCTCTGTAACTGTTGCTTACCGTGTTGTGCTCGAGCCGAAAGCAAAGATGAAGTGTCGTCTCTCTTTGTGCCTAGCCTGGGCAGCTGATATGGAGAATGTGCCTTGCCCATTTTGCACAAACCCTCTCTCTACCCTACTGTTTTTCCAAAGGAAAGACAAAGTCTATACGTTTGGAATCCAGCAGGGTTTGCAGGAGATGCCAGAAGATGGCAAGGAATACACACTTAACCATCAACTGCCTTAGGGTCCCTCCTCCGGATTTTTGGTCAAGGTTTACTCCTCTAGCCCTCTGCGTTACCGTGCTGACCCACAAGGCAGTGGGGATTTTTGATCAGGGTTTACTCCCTAGCCTTTGGCTCTCCGAGCCCCTCTCCACAAGGCAGTGTGTAGCAATTACAAATAGTACATACCGGGTAAATAACACAGTATGACCATAGGCCTTAGTGACGTTTACACATCTCTATTGATAGGATCTTGCAGCCGTTTAACTAGTTCAAAGCAGATAATAGTTGCTTATATACTTCAGTAGTGTGTATTCAGAAACTACTGAGTAAATTGGATGAACGTTGTGTATATAGTTTCAGTTAAACTTCGCTTTCGTTGATGTGTGTTGTAGTAGTCACGCTACAACTATTGTTCCGGTCGCCCTGTTGTGTGTAAGTTCACATTTCCACAAACGGCGCGATGGCGATAGAATAGACCTGTCCTGTGAGTTTGTCTCCGAAAATTACTGGACAATTCTCTTGTCACAAGGTGTGCTGATATTTTTCATCAGCATATAACAGGAACCTTTGTAGACATACACTGACGATAATTACAGGTTCCGTGCTTGACCTTGACCTTCCTCTTGACCTAACTGGAATCGCGTGGTAGTTTTCAGCGCTTGGCGTTATTTGGAAATTTTCATCGATAACTGGTGTCGACTAGAAACACGGTCTTATTTACGATTGAGTAGAATAGAATTGCTGATATTATAATAACACAATTATACCTTTAGTTCTTTCACCGCTTATATACAAGCGAATAATGATATAGATATATATGTACTCCGTTTCGAATTTACACAGATTAATTTTTTAAGTGCACGGGAAAATAAAGAATTGTGAAGAGTGATATAGTTTTATAATTAAAATAATAATGAAGTAGATAATGTATATGAATATAACGATATTATGAAGTTGTGGTTGTGACAAGAAAGTACATAATTGTGAATTATAATGTGGGTGAAATGACAACGATTTGGTGAGCATTATGGGGTGGGTGGTAAAAATATGTGAGTATTAGTGGGTGAGATGGTAAAATGTGGAAGTATTATGTGGGTGAGATGATAAATATGTGAAGTATTATGTGGGTGAGATGATAAATATGTGTGAAGTATTATGTGGGTGAGATGGTAAATGTGTGGAGATTATGTGGGTGAGATGATACTATGGTGGAGTATTTTGTGGGGGAGATGGTAATAAAATGTGTGAAGTATTATGTGGGTGAAATGGTAAATATGTGTGGAGTATTATGTGGGTGAGATTGTAAATATGTGAGGAGTATTATGTGGGTGAGATTGTAAATATGTGTGGAGTATTATGTGGGTGAGATGGTACATATGTGTGGAGTATTATTTGGGGGAGATGGTAAATACGTGAAGTGGTATGGTGAGATGGTAAAAAGGTGTGGAGTATTATGTGGGTGAAATGGTAAATATTTTGGAGTATTATGTGGATGAGATGGTAAAAATGTGAAGTGGTATTTGGGGGAGATGGTAAAAAGTTTAAGTGGTATGTGGGTGAGATGGTAAAGATGTGTAAAGTATAACTTGGTTCAGCATATAACAAATTCTTATACTTTGCGTTAGTTTATATCAATAATGTTAACCGTTCATCCTGATCTTTGTGGTCTGCACTAAGAACATGAATACGTTGCACTTCATTTCCTTTACACCGACGTCTTTTAAGACAGGTGCACCCGAAAATGTTTGTAGAAGGTAATGTTTGGGGTTTGTCTGACCTGACAATGCATTGCATGTTTCATTTTTTCTCACACTAAGCGTCCGATACTCTTTTTGATCATTTTTCCGCTATGTAATGCAGATGTGAATTTTTACGATAAAGAGCATGTTCATGATTTGATACTTTTTCTGACTCTTTAGGTTCGTCCTATATAAGAAACATTTAAAACTATTTTTTGAGCATGTAGTTTTATTTAGTCAACTGGCAGTTTAGAGTTTTCCACTATATAATTTCCCTTCAAGAATATAGAAATGGGCACAGAATGAAACATCTAAAACCATGCATGACAGTTTTACTAGATACAATAGCATGACTTTTGATTTTGCATTCTGTAAATCCTGATCAACCAATATCATTTGTTTGCCTTCTAGTACAAAAATTTTACTGTAAACTTCCCTTGTGTCAACAGATGATATATATGTTATATTAGTCATTTACATAGTATTGCCGAGCTCGGGCAATTCTGGTACGACGAACCAGCTTGACTCTAAGTAACATGATTGTAAACTCACTGACAATTCATTAGTACGATTTCCGTAACCAACTTCTTTGTCACTTTCACTGCTTCTGTGCCGTTATCAATTCTAGAAGCGACCAAGAGACTTTTGTAGACTAATGACTTTGTGATTATGTTCGTTTGTTGTGGTGGCATTACTACCTAATCGCATGGTAGCTATTCTTTGATTTTAAATTCACTTTGTTTCTACTAGAACAAGCCCTTCGCGTCATGTTTGCTCTTGCATTTTGTCTACCCGCTCCATATTGGGAAGTATTTATTAAATACTTCTTTCATGTTGTTCCTTTTTCTAGTGTCTGCAATACCTAAACTATGTATGTTTTTGTTTTCCATGAAATTTATTAGATCAGATGTTTTGTTCCCCCAAGGTCACATATATTTATTGTTGCATACAATTTATTAGATCATATGTTTTGTTCCCCCAAGGTCACATATATTTATTGTTGCTGTTCTGTTTGTTGTCATTGTCGCTCCTTGAATAAAAGAATCAATTTAGCAATATTAAACACTGTCAGCTTGCCGGGCCCGTCACAGTGGGGTGTTAGTCACTGAATTGATGACGTTTCAGGATAGTTACTAACCTATACCATTCCCAATATTGCACATTCTACTGTATGTTACACAATGATCCTTTATAATGAAATAAAAATCACATCTACATCATCTGCATAAATGTCTTCCTACTACATCTACATCATCTACATAAATATCTTCCTACTACATCTACATCATCTGCATAAATATCTTCCTACTACATCTACATCATCTACATAAATGTAACAGACTAGCTGATACAAGGCCCCAAAAAGAAAACAATGAGACAAAGAGAAAAGAAATAGAAACAGAAAAAATATAGAAAGGAACAGCCCGTGAAATGGCTCTGGTAAGGTCACCCGAAAACACAAAACACTCTCTTTACACAAAACATGAATGACTATAGAAAATATCAACACTACCTAGATAACTAAAGTTCTGCTGAATTAGCAATGTATTTAGTCATCCATCCTGAGTCCTCATGGACTTCATAATACAATACAGTAAACCAAAGAAAGGTTTTAATTATGCATAACACGTTACTTTAAATCCTATGACATAATTTAATACCCCAGTTCATTAGTCAGTAATATTAATCTTGTCCTAGAATTATCTTGATGCTGGCTCGATTCTTCTGCTGCAAAATTTGGAAAGTTACTCGCTGTAAATTTCTATACCAAAAATGTTTTAACATCGGGACAGGTGATACTCTGTTCCATCTCCTTGAAAACAAAAGAACTTGAAACTTGAAAACAATTCTGGGAAAAGGCTGCTGGCGTGCTCCGTCTGATTCTTTCTGGAAATGTCTTACATACAGTCTACAATCCCTTGGTCCTCTTAAATGAATAGTCTAAAGTCCAACACACTGGACTTCCACAATCATAATTTGTCCATACTATACAATAATCATACTTTAAATGGTATCTACAACTAGACGTGACAATTAACAACGAAGATAGAGGGAAAATGTTTCTATCTAGCACTCTAAATACACTTCACAGTGTCGTCACTGTTATCTAATACACCACCACTGCGTTATTTATCAAGACATGTAAATAAACTAGTCTGCTTAATTCTCGTCTGCTTAATTCTCCTCTGGAATCACATCGGCGAACAACTATATAAAATTTACCTATCAAATTTCCTTCCACATCCTGACCTCGCTCGTCAGTCACTCATGGTGATCTCTTCCACTTCAGTTCTATAGTCAGTCACTTAAAATGCAATCACTACCGCTTTTGTTCTCTACAGTGGTGTTCTCACTTTCTCCAGTAGTTTCTGTCATAACCGCTTCAGTAGTTTCTGGCTTCTCCTCTCTTCAGTGATTTCTGACTTACCACCTCTAAATCTATGTCTCTACTGAATATATATCTACTCACTTAAGTCCTCCCAAATCCCAGCTGACCCCTGTCCTGGTCTCGAGATTTCCGAGATTAAGGGAGTCCCCGAATACCATGGGATAAACCAATTCCGTTGTGATTTTGTATACTACTGGTCAGCAACTAAATATTTGTAAACAAGGTGTTTACCTACAGACTCAAGGACACCCAGTGCAATAATGGGGGTGGTTTGGGTTGCCCCCTAATATACCCTAGACATAACAGTGAAACTGTTACATAAATATCTTCCTACTACATCTACATCATCTGCATAAATGTCTTCTACTACATCTACATCATCTGTATAATTGTCTTCTTACTACATCTACATCATCTGCATAAATGTCTTCCTACTGTAGAAGGTATGCCGTAGGGTACGCCGTGGAAGGTAGGCAGTCCGGCAGTTCCCCGACCCCAGGAAGCAGCAGGTGAACCAGACAGAAAGCTAGTTTATAGTTATAGTTAGAGATACAATTAGTAGACTTTGTGTGTTGAACTCTCTAAGCAGAGAGAGCAACACACTAGGACCCGACAACGGCGTATTAGAAACCAATTGACGTAGTAGAGTAGTGACGACTTAGAAACGTGAGTAAACACTAGGAGACCAATATATACATTGGACAAGAACAGACGTGTTTGTCTAATGCTCTTATAACATCATCTCAAAATAAACAAACTCAAGTGCAAGAGAAATATTTGGTCATTATTTGTACTGTCATTGGCTTTGTATTATACGGTGTCAAAGCACGAGCACCGTTAAGAACAACAACAGAGTTTCCCTTCTCGATAAGAGTCTTCATAAGCACCAGTATAGATGAACCCTGGGCTCTCAACCACCATTAGGCATTCTCCTGATTGGGTTAAGAGGGGGACTACAACACTACTACATCTACATCATCTGCATACATGTCTTCCTACTACATCATCTGCATACATGTCTTCCTACTACATCTACATCATCTGCATACATGTCTTCCTACTACATCTACATCATCTGCATACATGTCTTCCTACTACATCTACATCATCTGCATACATGTCTTCCTACTACATCTACATCATCTGCATAAATGTCTTCCTACTACATCTACATCATCTGCATAAATGTCTTCCTACTACATCTACATCATCTGCATAAATGTCTTCCTACTACATCTACATCATCTGCATAAATGTCTTCCTACTACATCTACATCATCTGCATAAATGTCTTCCTACTACATCTACATCATCTGCATAAATGTCTTCCTACTACATCTACATCATCTGCATACATGTATTCCTACAACATCTACATCATCTGCATACATGTCTTCCTACAACATCTACATCATATGTATAATCTAATGTATTCCTACCACATCTACATCATCTGCATAATTGTTTTCCTACTACATCTACATCATCCGCATACATGTCTTGCTACCCCATCTACATCATCTGTATAATCTAATGTCTTCCTACTACATCTACATCATCTGCATAAATGTCTTCCTACTACATCTACATCATCTGCATAATCTAAAGTCTTCCTAGAACATCTACATCATCTGCATAAATGTCTTCCTACTACATCTACATCGTCTGCATAAATGTCTTCCTACTACATCTACATCATCTGCATACATGTCTTCCTACAACATCTACATCATATGTATAATCTAATGTATTCCTACCACATCTACATAATCTGTATAATCTATTGTCTTCCTACTACATCTACATCATCTGCATAATTTAATGTCTTCCTACCACATCTACAACATATGTTCTCTTTCTGGTAGTAATGATTGCAGAAAAGTTTGCTGTTAACTTTGTGGATAGTTCTTTCTGTTAGAAGTAATTAACGAGTTAGTCATAAGCCCTTTTGTTTACTATCATCTAGTTTCTACAGTGTACCACTTCATCATCATCATCAAATAGTATGTCCTGAGCAGAACTATGCCACGCCAACAGTCCGTCGGAATTTCTCTTTTTCATAGGCCAGATGCACGACTTTAACTCGACAAATATACTTTTCTAACCTGGCATGGACTGACTGTCACTATCAGACCTCAAGGCTACTCTAGCACCCGTCTCCGAGATGCTCTAATTTCTGTTGTTTCGAAGCTATCTATAGCTACTCTATGTATGTCGTGTCAAAATACCAAATCTCTTTGTTCTAGAGTGTTAACACCCCGTCATTGGCTATCAATTATAGAAAAACATTCACAATCTCTCATCATGTTATGTCCATGCAACAACAATGAAAATAACGTTTCCTGCCATTTAGTTAATTTTATGTACATATCCTGTTTATCAAACTAACTAAAAAATGTAGTTATAGAATTGATAGAAATGATGTCGCCAGTACTGACACTTATTTTTAGCCATACTACTCTGATTAAAGAAAACCAACTTAATCGTCCCTATCATACATAAATTTCTATTTCATTCTATTTCGTTGATCAAATATGTCAACAGAAGATATTATTATGTTTTCCTAAGACCAGATTAAATGATGTCTACTTTTCTCTCTGGTAAAGATAAATCAAACTACATAGTTAGTTCATCTCTAGTCTCATTGATTTGATCCATACTTGGCATTTCTAGAATATGTTTTCTTATGTCTCTAGTATAAACTCAACATTAATGTGGGAGGTGGGAGAACCGGTTGGTGACAGCACACTCTGTTACACATAGATGTAAATAAGTCTGCGTGTGTGTTTGTGTATGTGTATGTTTATATGTGCGCGCTAACGTTTCTGTTTACGTTAAAATGTTTGAATCGCTGAATGGCAGTTCTAACCTCAATTCTCTCATTCTTAGATTTACTGGCCAGCGAGCACGATCCTTCGGATCTTGACGTAGTAAAGAAAGCTAAAGATATGTATTCTTCATGTATTGATTACGGTAAGTGTTTTATTGCGAGAATTGTCTATTCATTTTTAAATTAGAATAACAATGTACCAGTACGTTCTTAAGCTAGGATGTTTCTTATATTAAACAGCGATACCTAGCCTTTATGCCAAGATACCTGCCTCGTTCCAAACTGGTACAACATAAACGAACAACACTCCTAAGACATTCTTCAACAAACGAACACACCTAAAAGTATCTCCACTCACATGAATCAATACACTCTAATTTCCAACAACACAAAAGTACTAACGCCAACGTCACGAATTCAAGAACATAAATTTCAAAACATCTATTTAAATGTACATAATCATTATTCATAAACCAAATGCAGCATAATACAATAATAATGAATCACATCTCACACAAATCAAACTTATTGAAAATAGTCCAAATTTTACAGTTAATCATATTACCTTAAGCTAAATCCACTGGTCCGTATTCCTTGTCCTTCGTAGCAGAGGAACCTCACAGCGACAAATACCAGACTTGAAAGATATTATGCATCCCCCAGATGCAACCACTGTAGAAATGACGTTGTCAATCAACAGACCGTGACTCACGACGATTCTTCCAGTATTGTAAAATACAATACCTCACACAGATGCAAGCGCAGTGCCAGCTACGTTGTCAAATCAAGAGACAAGGACTCACGACGATTCTTCCAGTATTGTAAAATATAATACCTCGCACAGATGCAAGCACAGTGCCAGCTACGTTGTCAAATCAAGAGACAAGGACTCACGACGATTCTTCCAGTATTGTAAAATATAATACCTCACACAGAAGCAAGCACAGTGCCAACTACGTTGTCAAATCAAGAGACAAGGACTCACGACGATTCTTCCAGTATTGTAAAATATAATACCTCACACAGAAGCAAGCACAGTGCCAACTACGTTGTCAAATCAAGAGACAAGGACTCACGACGATTCTTCCAGTATTGTAAAATATAATACCTCACACAAAAGCAAGCACAGTGCCAACTACGTTGTCAAATCAAGAGACAAGGACTCACGACGATTCTTCCAGTATTGTAAAATATAATACCTCACACAGAAGCAAACACAGTGCCAACTACGTTGTCAAATCAAGAGACAAGGACTCACGACGATTCTTCCAGTATTGTAAAATATAATACCATCTAGATTTCTTGTAACATATAAGACATCACGCAGATGCAAACACCGTACCCACTCGTGCTACCGTCCCGGACTCTATCTACTCTCTGACTGCCTGTCCACTCAAAATAATCATCTCCAATCCTCTGAGTTCGTTCACCTCTCTTCGTGACAACCCATGAGCTGTCAACAACTGTCATCACAACAAAATAGACACAAGGGAATAAAACCAAAGGGGAACAACCAACTACAATAAGCTAGAATTTATCCCCCTTACCCCCAGGAACAGTAATACTGTTACAACAAGGGCATTACGTTTCTTCTTCTTCTTCTTTTGTCGTTACACTGCTACCAGGTTGTTGCCCAATGTCCCAGTGTGATGGTTTTCTGTTTTTGTCTTGTGCTGTTCTGGTGGCTTTGGTGATTGTTATGTTTGCTCTTTGACATAATTTTGCTATGCCATCTAACCATCTTCTTTTCGTGGTCTTCTTACCTTCTTTCCTGCTCTTCGATGTAGAAGACTCTGTATACTGTGGAGAGTGGATGCATTCTTATTAAGTAGCTAAACCACTTCATTCTTTGATTTTTAATGTAATACAAGCAAGGCTCTGTGCTAACTTTCTTTCTTATGCTGATGTTGGTGACTTTGTCTTTCTGGTGTTGTTGGTAACTTTTAGCAAGCAGTTGGTAATTTGTTTGACTGGGCTTTGTTCATTGTCCATGTTTGGCTCTGGTAACACAAAGTAGGTATGAAAATGCTGTTGATCTTCTGTTGCTTAGCTGTCAGTGAAATGTGTGGGTTCCTCTACAATGGGGCTAGCTGGTAGGTTACGTATTTTGCTTTTTGCACTCTAGCCTCTATCTCTCTATCTAGTCTTCCGTCTTCTGTGAATATGCTTCTTAAGTATTTGTATTCTTTCACTTGGTTTATTGTAGTGCCATTGACATGAATGTCTGGATTATTATGTTTTCTTCCCATATTCATTATTTCTGTTTTAGTGTTGTTGATTTTCATGTCCTGATTTATACAATTTTGGTTCTGGGTGTCAATATGTTGTTGTAGATCTTATTCATTTTGGTGTATCAGGCGCTGATTATCTGCAAAACAGCTGTTCGTTTATGTCATAAGTATCTGAATTTGACTCATGAGTTATTTACTCCATATATGCAATAAAGAGTAGTGGTGAGAGGACACAACCTCGTCTGAAACCTGATGTAGTGGAGAACCAGTCGATCATTCTTTCTTTTGTTCTCTCTCTCTCTCTCTCGATCGTTCTTAATCCGTTTGTATCATTCTATTGTGATATATAAACAGCCAAACATCAAGAACGGAATGTACGTGCACAGCTTTCAGTACCAATTGGAGCTCAAGTGCTTATCCTTCGGTGATGTGTTCGATTTCAACCAGCGTTTACTGGGTTCGCTCTCCTCAAGTCTTTTGCTGTCCCCAGCCAAAACCCAAAAGGCAGCAGGTTGATTTTTTCTTTCAGGGCAGCGACCCGTAGACGACCTGCCCTTCCTGGCTGATAAGAGTCATCTGCTTATTTATACCCGTCTTGTTAATGGACTGCTTGGTTTGCCTACCGTCCAGTTTTGTGTACGGTTTGCTCCGCTAGCCTTTAATTGTCCCCAATCAAACTATAAGGCAGCAGTAGTTTACTGCGAGCGGAAACGAGCACTGGTTTTACCTCTGTTGTGCTTTCCAGTTGTTTGCACCCTCGGGTGGTCCAGACACTTTCTTGACTGACGCGCCTGCCATGCTTGCCGCTCCGTGCCTGCCTTGTCTGCCGTGCTCGCCTTGCCTGCCGTGCTGGCCTTGTCTGCCGTGCTCGCCTTGCCTGCCGTGCTGGCCTTGTCTGCCGTGCTGGCCTTGTCTGCCGTCCCTGGCCTTTCTGGCCACATGTGGGCCCACCCGTGCATCGCTCGCATGCGTGCACGCTCTGCCCTGGTGCCTAACTCAGCATTTCCGTCAATTTCCACTGTTGTTCTTACTGTACTCTGGCTATCTTGATATAAGGCCATGGTGTTACCTAATAGTTTTTCCTGGACGCCATATTATTGAAGGATCATCCATAGTTTGCACCTTTTTACTCTATCAAATGCCTTTTCCTGGTCTATAAATATAAGTTGTTTACTTTGATTGTATTCAATTATTTGTTCACAGATCTACCTTAGTATAAATATTGCGTCTGTGTAGCTCTTACCCCTCCTAAACCCAAACTGGCTATTGCAACCTTTAAACATTGGGATAAAGGGATTTAGATAATTTAAATTAGATGCAACATGCCTATTTAAGTGGCTGTTATTTTGTATTCACTTTGCTTTTAAGTTCGTAACATGTATGTTTACTAATGCAAAACGTATGATAATTTCATAAATAATTGTAACAAAATTAATTATATATTTTTAAGGTGTCTAAACTCGTTGACTGAAGAACACCTCATTTCCCAATTGCCATTTTGTAGAAATACCCAACTTGCTCCAGCCAAAATCACAAATTATGTGATAAAATAGATTCTAATAACTCAGATGACTGTCCTGATGAAGACACTAGTGATTCTTCAAATATATGTACTTGTGTCGATGAACATTCTGTGCCTTGGTTACTTTGAGTCTGTTTGCAAGATACCAGAAAACGTTTTTCCTGATTATTTTGTCTAGCAAATATCATTGCGTACTCATATTTTTGTTAAATAATATCTTTTACTTGCAATATTTATAAATTATATACCTATTTAATGTTTATATATGATACTATAAGTGTTAGCACTTTATGGGCTGCTTACTAGATAAATTCTGTATCATGTTCTCTTGAAAGCCATATTTATTGAATTCTTTAAAATATGAAAATATTGATATTTTATAAATTTCATGATTACTGCCTTTCATATGTTCCAAACATGTTTAAATTCATAGATGTTTTGCAAATATGAAAACTTTAAAAGAATTGTAATAAAATATTTTTTTATATCCGCCATACCTTAATTTTTCCTTTTATGTGACTGTAAAAATATTTGTCATTTGTAGAATAAACTATTTTAGACTTTTCATAAGTAGGTCACGGATATAATATATTACATCACATTTATGTTAAAACCATTTATCCTGATAGCCAATCCAACTAGCTTTCCAACCATATATAACATATCTATTTCAATGCAAAGAATTCATATGGTTGCTAAATATAGAACATGACATCAAAAATATCAAAACAACATTAAAAACCTGCCAATGGTTAAGGGTTAACTGGGGCTCTAATATATGTCTTGTTCTTCGCTGCAATATTTTTGTAAACATTTTTCCTGTATGACACAAAAGAGAGATACCCCTGTATGTTTCATACTCTCTTTTGTCTCCCTGTTCTTCCATATTGGGACTATAATTGCTATCTTTCAGTCATCTGGAGCTTCTTGTGCCTCCCAAGTTATGTTACAAAATACCATCCTCTCTCCCTGAATATATGAAATTTAATCTACTAACCAAAATCTGTTCCAGGCCATATTATCTCGCCCCAATTTGTCCAGCTTGTATTACTTCATATCATCAGCAATCTGGTCTGCTTTAACCATCATCAATACGTACACTTTAACAAATATTTAAACTTAAAAATAATATATTCTAAAATGTGGAATTTTCTGTTTACAGTACCTCACCATCTTATGTCTCCTAGCTGTCATACTATAGGGGAGACCGGGCACAATGGGTCACGGGTACAGTGGGTATTAGGATACCTATGTAGAGAAATCAGTGAAAAACAATACAAAATATTCTAGAGTTACATCCATTTGCTTATTATGCGATCATTGTTACTTTGAACGTTTGGTACTGCAACTCAGACTTTTACAGTTAAGATTTAGTTTTACGTTTCCGAACTAAATATTCACATCACAGGAAAAATTGTTAAGATTTACAACTGACGTAAGCAAGGCGTTACTTTTTATTGCTCTAATCTTATTTGTAGTACTAGGAATGTACCTAATGAAGAACATAAGTAATATTCACCACATGAGAGAAAGGATAACGTTTTTTTCACCGTGAGTGGTAGTGGGACAGAGTGGGTCACACCAACGGGGGCACAGTGGGATATGACATGTTGGTCACGAATTACCTTTTATGATGTTGGAGAACCCGTGGAAAATGCATGTGTGCCAGCATTCACTCCTTCCAATATTTAGTGAGTGTATTGTATGGCTTGTAGTATTTATCCCTTCATAAAGAATCATTTTTACTGAGTATGGTTTCTTACCTTCAACTCTAAGGACCATACTTTAATTGTATCTACCAGCACCGTGCACAAAAAATCTTTAGTGATACTAACTGTAGGCCTACAATACCTGTGATTGTAGGACAAGATGGTAGACCTACAAGTTCCCATGTTTGTACTCCATCTATATTGATACAAAGTTCTATAGTAATGTAGTAGTTTCACCTAGTACAAGGCCCCAGGAAAAAATAATAAATCCAAGAAAAAATGGGTTGACCAAAAGAAAGGCTCGTGATCGTTCATAGTATTATATTCTTGATTTAAAATATAACATCACTCTTTCCACACTTCTGTCTTACTACAAACTAAGATGTTAGTGAATACAACTAACCTAACACTTTCCACACTTCTGTCTTACTACAAACTAAGATGTTAGTGAATACAACTAACCTAACACTTTCCACACTTCTGTCTTACTACAAACTAAGATGTTAGTGAATACAACTAACCTAACACCATTGTGATCAATTAGCAACAAGATACATAAAATTATGTAATAATGAACTCAGGCTATGCATATATCAATTTAACCTTAGAAATATTCACAGCAATAATCGTTTTTAACCTGTCATCACAAATTTGATTGTTATAATACACTCTTCCATTTAAGTAGTAAAATTGTTCAAGTTCGATGGAACCAATGGTTGATAATTACTGGATGATGATAAGAAGGTTCAGTCCTTTCCTGTCAGATATGGAACGTCTTGAACACGGTTGCAGCATCCATCAGGTGGTGGTCGTCATACATCTGGGTAGACGTCTAAGTTCCTAGTTAGGTTCGAGGTAGTGTCGTCTCTGTCCGATGAGGCACCGTGGTCGGGTCATCCAAGATGATGATTAATTGTTTCTCTGTTATCGTATATGAACAGTCGAATCACAGTAAGATTACTCCTATAGATATAACTACACTTTCTAGTACGAGTTCTGCCAAGTAGAACTATAGTTGATTTCTCACCTCTAGCAGCAATGTACAGAAGGATACTTGGAAGGAACAATAAACTGACAGAAACAATTCCTGAGTCTAACCGAATCTGAGTCTCTATCATCTACTACTTCGCTGTTTGTTCAACATGTTACCTTTATAAATCTCTGAAATAAATCACCATGTTCAATTGTCTTGATAGATTGTCTCACATACATACCTTCTCAATAACACCCTTGAAATCTCTTAATAGTTTTTCCAGCGTCCTCTCTCATCCAGCTATAATGTGTATCGCTCTATTTTCTTTTGTTGACTTCACAAAGCAATGCTCTATAATAATGGCGACCCCCTTGTCTTCTGCTGCCCTTCAAGTGGGCCGTGTGCAAAAAGTAACCCGGATGGATTGACCGTTACCTACTTCACTATGTTGGAGTACGGCTGACCATTTTACCATAAACTGGAGTATTCAAAGTATGGTTGCCAGTTGACCACTGTTCCATCCTCTTGTCCTGCATAACCCTGTTACAGTAACAATAGAAAACATTTTCCCACATCCTCAAGGAGTTTCAAAATCATCCACACTAAGTCAGTGTAGAAAGAGTGCCAAGACAACTATCTTAACTCTCTCTCTCTCTCTTGCGATCCCGGCCTAGACTGATGGACCAACTTTTATCATGAATGTTACCATGTTTTTAAGGGACTCCGTTCCTCAGTACAGATTCTCGCGAAGCTCTGTGTTATGGAGCCAGATTTCTTTGCTTATACCTGCTATCAGTTGACAATATTGCAGTATGTGAGTCATGTCCGCCTTTTTGCAGGGGCACAGGCTAGTTGTGCCAATTTAAAATTTGTTAAACATGTGGGCGCGGAGCTTGTTGTGGCCGGTACGGAGGCGAGTGTGGCAACTTGTTCACTACGAGACAGACCATAGAACCCGTCGCTGTTGTTGTACTGAGGATGTTCTTGTGTCCATTTGTTTGTATAGTGCCAGCCGATATTTATTCTGGCTTCCTCATAACTTATCTCAAGATCAGTCTGAGGTAGTCGTCTGCCTTCTTTAGCTAGCTTGTCGGCGTGTTCATTTCCGCTTATATTGCAGTGTGAACTATCTTAACTGATACCCATGTAAAAGAAATGTTTAAAGCAGAATGGTTTGCCAAACTAGAGAAATTTAAATCTAAAAAAAAACACAAGTTAAAAAGTGTAGGCCTAACCCAGATTCGAAAGAAGATTCTGTTCCAACTTTGCAATGCACAAAAAGATTATAATAGTGAACAAGATGAGGATTTGAATTCAGGAAGTAAATCAGAGGTGTCAGATCTGCCTACTTTGGAATCTGATGACATTGACTTAGTGACTGATATAGAACACTTAAAACCAGGGGATTATGCGTTAATCAGATTTGCAACCAAAATGTCAATAGTTCATATACTACAAAAATAGCATCCGTCAACAACTGTCTCAAAGAATGGGAGGTTCATTACTTGAAATATCACAAATGGCATTCATTATGCCTGGTGAGCCTGAGGAATTTGTCACAAATGCAGTTGATATCCGCATGAAATTGCTGCCTCCTGTTGAGCATGTAGGGACTGAAAGAATGCGAAAGCGGTTTATTTTTCCTGTGGATTTGTTCTATTTTAATCTCCAGTTATGCAGATAATCTCCATGTTGTTCAGCAATGTATGTGAAAGATGTAAGAAGTTAAAAAAAAAGTTTACGTCTGTTGTGAAGCTTGTTATATGTCCTGATTGTTGACCCACTGTGACCCTAGTACTGAACCACTGTGCCCCTATACTGGGGTACAGCGGGTCACATGGGGTAGGGTAGTGGTAACGTATTTTATGCCTAGCAGTTGTTAGTTTAACACAAAATATATTTTTTTACTGTGAACTTAAGTGGTAACCCTATACACTGGTACAATAAACTTAAATTTTCAGAACTTTCAGAGCTGCATTTATTTATAAAAAATATGACCCACTGTGCCTCGGTTCATTGCAACATTTATTGTTAGTTAATAGAAGATATAACAGTGTATTTCTGTCGCCACTTAGCTATTATATTATAACTTTTGCAACATTTATTGTTAGTTAATAGAAGATATAACAGTGTATTTCTGTCACTACTTAGCTATTATATTATAACTTTTGCAACATTTATTGTTAGTTAATAGAAGATATAACAGTGTATTTCTGTCACTACTTAGCTATTATATTATAACTTTTGCAACATTTATTGTTAGTTAATAGAAGATATAACAGTGTATTTCTGTTGCTACTTAGCTATTATATTATAACTTTAGCAACATTTATTTGTTAGTTGATCAAATCTCGTCTCTAACTTTGCAACTATTACGTTTCCTAGCAACCAGATCTACACAAGATACAGACATCATAAAGATTATCACAAATAATTTTGGATCATGGCCTCTGGTAGATGATAACTGGAATGAAAAAAACTTTGACCTAGAAAATTTTCTTAGAAAAGCTATTCATCTTGGAGTTCATCCTATTATACAATTTGAGGTTGGTGTCAACGAGTTTTTTTACGAAACAAAGGGCACCGGCACCCATGTGCTAAGTGTGAGTACATATTGAACATAGTATTTTATAGGTTGATGGATACATCTAAAAGCATTAACATTTATTAAACAAAAACTATATTTTAAACCCAAAGACCCCTTAATATGTGATACTATAGAAATACTGACATATTCTCCAGAATCGTTCTCAACAGCCTCACGATGCATCTTGATGCAGGACTTTTACTTAAGTAAATGTGCATTTCAGAAATTAGCTGAGAAAATAAATGTGCATTTATTGCCAGACAACATCAAGAAAATTGCCTAGAACAGAATTGGGACTCATTTTTAGTTTATTATTGACCTGGTTCAGACATTTGATACAGTCAGTAGAGATGTATCCTGGAAGAAGAACATCAAATGTAAGTCAAGTTTGCTTTAATACATTTATCACAATAGTGCAGCAGTTGCAATATGGGATGCAGATCACAGTTTCAGATAATAACGAAATATCAGAACTACTTTCAGTCTTGAATTAAAACAAGGACTTTGTTCAGTACCATATTTCATAGCTGTATGGTTTCAGAGACAGTAACAACGGAATCAATATCAGATACGGTATCTATGGTAAATTGTTTAACCTACCGAGTCTTCACACTAAAACCAAGGTTAAGTCACATAAACACACACCACACAACACATACACACTCTCATACATACACGCACACACACACACACCCACACACACATGCACGTAGATCTCTGTATACTTTATATTATTTCTTGATCCCTGTATACTTTATATTATTTGTAGATCTATGTATACTTTATATTATTTGTAGATCTATGTATACTTTATATTATTTGTTGATCGCTGTATACTTTATATTATTTGTTGATCTCTGTATACTTTATATTATTTGTAGATCTATGTATACTTTATATTATTTGTAGATCTATGTATACTTTATATTATTTGTTGATCGCTGTATACTTTATATTATTTGCTGATGTATGTATACTTTATAATATTTGTAGATCTCTGTATACTTTATATTATTTGTTGATCTCTGTATACTTTATATTATTTGTAGATCTATGTATACTTTATAATATTTGTAGATCTCTGTATACTTTATATTATTTGTTGATCTCTGTATACTTTATATTATTTGCTGATGTATGTATACTTTATACTATTTGTTGATCTCTGTACACTTTATATTATTTGTTGAAGTATGTATCCTTTATATTATTTGTTGATCTCTGTATACTTTATATTATTTGTAGATCGCTGTATACTTTATATCATTTGTTGATCTCTGTATACTTTATATTATTTGTTGATCTCTGTATACTTTATATTATTTGTAGATCTCTGTATACTTTATATTATTTGTAGATCTCTGTATACTTTATATTATTTGTAGATCTCTGTATACTTTATATTATTTGTTGATCTCTGTATACTTTATATTAACATTGAGTTTAATTTGCAGGAAAGATTAGACATATTTCCTGTAGACAGATTTTACTTTGAACGTATCGTCAATACTGAGACAGCTGCAGTAATATATCAATACTGAGACAAATTAAGTGATATATCAATACTGAGACAACTAAAGTAATATATCAATACTGAGACAACTAAAATAATATATCAATACTGAGACAACTAAAATAATATATCAATACTGAGACAGCTAAAGTAATATATCAATACTGAGACAACTGAAGTAATATATCAATACTGAGATAACTAAAGTAATATATCAATACTGAGACAACTAAAGTAATATATCAATACTGAGACAATTAAAGTAAAATATCAATACTGAGATAACTAAAGTAATATATCAATACTGAGATAACTAAAGTAATATATCAATCAGTTTCTGAGACAACTAAAGTAATATATCAATATTGAGACAACTAAAGTAATGTATCAATGCTGAGACAACTAAAGTAATATATTAATCAGTTTCAGGAGGAAAAAATGCCCGTTTACTTGACCAACTTAAAATTAAATTGTGAAGATTGAGGGTTGTGAACAGATTTACATACATTGGGAGCTCACTTCCCCAAAATGTCAGCAGTTATGATGAATTAAACACCAGGATATTTAATGCTGGTAGCATATTTGTTAGACTATACATTAAACTATACATTAGACTTTACATATTTGGGTAGTAAAGTGTCAAACAACGGAGGCACGATGAAAGAAATAAACTCTCGTATTGCTATAGCAGCTAGTGCCTTCACAAAATTAACGAATATCTGGCAATCTCAAGACCTTAGTATATACACAAAAGTTAAATTATTTAGGTCATGTGTGATTCCTGTACTGACCTACGGTTGTGAAAGTTGGAAATCAACAAAGAAAATTGATAAGAAACTGGAGAACTTTGAGAATAAACGTCTCCGAAAATTATTAAAAGTAAACTGGAGTGATTTCGTTTCTAACAACACAGTGAGAGATAGAACACACCAACAACCCGTATCAAATATTATAAGAAACGAAGGTGGAAATATTTAGGTCATGTTCTTAGATCAGATGAAAAGAGACTAAATCGACAAGTCCTAATGTGGTTACCAGTTGGGAAAAGAAAACGTAGAAGACCAAAGACCATTCGAAGAACCATCCAACAAGAAAGTAAACTATTGGGATGTAAAACCATACAAGATCTCCAACTGCTAGCAAAGAACCGTATCACATGGAGATCTAAAACCTCTGCCCTATGTGCCGCCTTTGGCACGAAAGGAACAAACTAACTAACTAATACATTAAATTCTGATACAGATTTGAGATTGGTTTACAGACAAAACCAAAGTTATCCGTAGCTATAGTGATTCCAGAACAGTTGAATGCAAGTAAAGTAATGACTGCGTATCAGCAGGCAGCACGTTAAGATATACTTACTACTTCTACACCAGTCAAGAGAAGGAAGGTGATGAATATCAGATGCAAGGACAAAACAGATATACAACAATTTTTTACAGAAAATGAATCCATAGTATCTCATCAGCATTACTCCTTGTAGCCGCGGTAGTGTAGTTGTTAGTGAACTTGCTTCTCAAGGCTGGTGGTCTGGGTTCAACTCCTGCGCGTAGAATTTTTCCCGACCGCGACGGCTCTCAGGTCGACCCAGCCTCAACTGGGAACTAGACATGCTTTGGAATAGTATAGGCGGCCGGCGTGGTACTGACCACATCACCCATCGTGTGCCGACGATCAATGAAAAATACAGGTCTAACACTGTATTGCCCTAAGTACCACGAGGTATAAAAGGGTTCCTTTACTTACTTTACTTATTATTCCTTGTAGCATCCATGTGGACATAAGGCAGATACAGAACATGTCCCCTCAGTTCGTCTCAATACATTACATATATTGGCTGGCCTTTCGTTTTTCCCCACCAAGAATGTCCCCAGCAGGCAAGTTCTATCACGGTCCTGGGTGTCAAGAGACACACCGTCGTGGGCGTATAGGTTATCCCGTGGATTTTCAATCTGCACTTTACCATTAACAGTTGTTCCGTCCTATATTAATTCATTATTGAACATTTTTCCATCCGCTACAACTTCATTATTGAAAATTCTTCCGTTCTTTACTACTTCGTCATTGACAGTTCTTCCATCCTTTACAACTTCATCATTGACAGATGTTCCATCCTCTACAACTTCATCATTGACAGTAGTTACATCCTCTACAACTTCATCATTGACAGTAGTTACATCCTCTACTACTTCATCATTGACAGTAGTTACATCCTCTACAACTTCATCATTGACAGTAGTTACATCCTCTACTACTTCATCATTGACAGTAGTTACATCCTCTACAACTTCATCATTGACAGTAGTTACATCCTCTACCACTTCATCATTGACAGATGTTCCATCCTCTACTACATCATCATTGACAGTAGTTACATCCTCTACCACTTCATGATTGACAGTAGTTACATCCTCTACAACTTCATCATTGACAGTAGTTACACCATCTACCACTTCATCATTGACAGTTGTTCCGTGATCTACCACCTCATTTTTGACAACGTATCGGTCCTCTTCCATTGCGACGTCCAGATCGTCTTCAACAGTTTAATATTTACTGCTTATGTTTCTGCAGCTGTTTCTTTTTTCTGTTTCTGTATCTGTGCATGTAGCTGTTACTGTCTCTGTTTATGCAGATGTGTCTGTATCTGTGTATGTAGCTGTTACTGTCTCTGTTTATGCAGATGTGTCTGTATCTGTGTATGTAGCTGTTACTGTCTCTGTTTATGCAGATGTGTCTGTATCTGTGTATGTAGCTGTTAATGTCTCTGTTTATGCAGATGTGTCTGTATCTGTGTATGTAGCTGTTACTGTCTCTGTTTATGCAGCTGTGTCTGTATCTGTGTATGTAGCTGTTACTGTCTCTGTTTCTGCAGCTATTTCTGTACCTGTGTATGTAACTGTTACTGTCTCTGTTTCTGCAGCTGTGTCTGTCTCTGTCTCTTTTTCTGTCTTCTCCATGTGTTTCTACAGTTACTTCTGCCTATGTTTCTGTCTCTGTTTCTGCAGCTAATTTTGTCTCTGTTTTTACAACCGTTTCTGCCTATGTTTTCCGTTGATGTTTCTAACTTTGTTCTCTGTATCTACAAATATTTATGTCTTTGTTACTGCAGATATTTCTATCACTGTTTCTACAACTGTTTCTGCCTCTGCGTTTGTCTAAGTTTCTGCAACTTGTTTTGCAACATGCACTGTGAAGAGACAGTGATTATATTCTTGACAAACATAGAAACCGCACGTGGGGTCTTCATAGTATCTCTACGTTCTAAATGCAATCACAGACCTACAATGCAAGTTGTCATGAAGTTTGCATTAACTGCTTAAAACAATTCATATCTGGTAAATTGCAGAAAGATGAACTTTTCTATTGTGTGGAAAAGAACAATTTCAAGGCCTCTAAAAACTCTTCATATGACAAATGACATGCGAGAGACTGCTGCTTGAACGACTTGAATATTACAACGTTACAATACTGTGATTTGTCAGACAGCCACAACTACAACAACAGACTTGACGAATATTACAACGTTACAATACTGTGGTTTGTCAGACACCAACAACTACAACAGCAGAATAGATTATATCAAATTCAGTAATATATACAGCACCTAAGTGCTACAAACATTCACTACCCATACTCTCCAATATTTCCAGATCCACGTCGAATTCATCATCAGTCATCTACACATCACCACGTTTATTCAACCAAAGTAATATATATATATTACATGAATAGAGTGAACCATCCTCTCACTCGCCTTATATTACAAAAATAAAAATAAATCATCAATAGTTTCATTGCACAAGCAGTTTTCATTGTTTTAATTTACCACCAAACTCACTCTGACGATCATCTTTATATTCAGTTCAAGAAAGTTGCAACGGAAGAAATACAAGAATTAAAAGCATTCGATTGTTTCATGAATATTGTCTATATTGTTGTCACTTCCGTACCATGTGTTACAGCCGCAACACAGTGAAGAATTTGCACGTTTTGCAAGAACTATTATACATTAAGTCTTAGATAATCTGAATTATATGGTCACAATAATATGGTCACCAGTAAAGACTAAAAGAAAAATTATAAATGCAATCTTTATACCAACACTGTGCTACCAGTGCCAACCATGGACACTGACAAAAGAACAAGAAATGAAAATTACCACACGCGAAATGAGATGCTTGAGGAAAGCAGTAAATAAAACAAGAAGAGACCATATAAGAAATGAGGAAATTAGAAGAACAATCGGAACAACACCTGCTGTTAGATTTATTGAAAAACAGAGACTCAAATGGTTTGGTCACTTGGTCAGAATGAACCCGAATACACCAGTTGCAAGAGCGTACAACCTGAAAATGGAATTATCAAGAGGAAGGGGCAGACCAAGAAAAGATGGGTTGATGGAGTTACAGACATCTTAAAACTCCACATTACCACAACATATCAAGCGACCGAGCGTGCATTATCTCGAAAACCGATCATCAGTTAAACCTGCTACGCCTAGCGGTAAAAAAGCAGAGAAGGACAAAAGAAAGAAAAGAAGAATAATGCCCTTTCTGAATTATTTTGAGAATTTTGACTTCATTAATTTAGTCCAAAGACAAGGCCAATGATAAATGTATCCTCTATGTGGACCATGTTCTTTTATTGTTTTAGTCCACGACAAAGTTGAGTTGAGCTAGTTTGACTTTGAAGTTGTAAGAAACATGGTGATAAATTGACCTGGTTGACAATTGTTGTCCTGTTCTTCGTGAAAATAAAAGTTTGCAATTATCTCTAAAATTTAGTTATCTTCTCAAAAGTTTGCATGAATTTTACGTCTTGGACTTCACTATTAATAATGGTTAACTCACATAGAATTTAATCACACCTGCATGTCCTCTAAATGATCGATTATTGACAATTAGTTATTTGTATCTGTTCATAACTTCAAGCACATAGTTGAACAAACGAATCAGATAAAGTGTAATTCATAGATAATAGATGACAGATTTGCAAGGAGATTTCAATTGAATATGATCCTAATTTAATCGACTCTGAGAAGTCATCTTAGCTCTTGAGCTGCTATAGTTGAGTTCGATATAATAACTGGGGGACATCTAAAGCAAATAAATGGTGCTTCGTTTACTTGACCAGTTTCAACTGGATTCTATGAGATTACTAAAATGATCATCATTATTATTGTTATCATCATCATCGTTATCATCTTCTTCATCGTTATCATCATTATCACCATCACCATCATCATCATCACCATCACCATCATCACCATCATCATCATCATCATCATCATTATTGTTATTACTATAATAGTTATCACTTTGTCCACACCGATATCAATTCTGGAAAGCCGCAGTCTGGCGAAATTCATTAGAAAAGAATAAAAAATAAGATTCATACCAAAATATATTCACCATCTTCAAGATTACATCGGGGAGCCAGGGATCAATTAATCTGAATGAAGATGAATATTATTGCTTTAGTTTCCATAGACAACACGCCTTGATGTAACCAAAAGACTCGCTTCTATGTGGTAATGGTTAGGTTTCATATTATAATCTCTTGAATTCATTATACAAGTTGCTCTCTGAAGGGCACCAATCAAATAAGAGATTACACTGCATACTTAATGTTTGATTTTTCTATTTCTAAATGTTACCCTTGTTATTTCAGTTTAGTCATTCTGATATTATTGCGAATCTAGTCAAAATATGGACTATAAATTATGTTTTTAAAATTTATCTATGTCTTTTATATTCAGCTAAAACCACCATCTTTTACTTTGCCATCGGGAAAGTATAGGGGAAATAAATTGAACAATTTAGCACTTCAGGCTTTCGAGAAAAAAATTTATTCTGATGCTGAAAGATTTGGATTGAACGACCCAGAGAGAGGAAAAAGAGATGCACTAGAAATTGTTGAAGTTGAAACACAAATAGTTAAGGTACGATGTTATTTTATCATTTGTTCAATTCATAAAGTATTTAATAGATTTGTTTTTTTCTTCTCAAGACATCACAAAATGAGTTTATTAACTATATCTAAACCTGATGTCAGTGAGAAATCTTCCATTTTATGTGTGTTATATTACATTATATTATATGAAAGACATTACTAAATCAGTCTATAAATTAACTGTATCTAAATCTGGTGTCAGTGACAAATCTTCGACATTATGTATTTTATATTAAAGACATCACTAAATCATTCTGCTAACATTATGTGTTTGTGTGCAGGTGAACAATTTTCCAGTAGATTTATCGACAGAAAATGTGCTTGTACATGTTTTATATTTCCTTGCCGTTTTAATTTCTTCCTTATTTCTCAAAATTCTAACAGTCTATTTCTCTTTATTTCATCAATGACTTATTGTTGATTGTATATTTTGTGTGTGCGTACTTTGTAATAAACATTTATTGTAAACATTTAACTTGCAACTATATATGTTGTCACAGCATCAGACAATATATTTATATATGTATTCATGAAATACTCTATATCAGGACTGTCCCAAAGTGATGCCGAGGGCGCCATGACGTCAACGTTATGAATTTCTAGCGCCCCAAGTTACTCCGCTGGCTTCAACATTAATCTGGACTGTGGAAGAAAAAAGTATTTCTGAATAACAGAATGTTTCCTTTTCTAATCACATCACTCGCGAGAACAATGTCTTCTCTCTATTGCAATCTTGTTTTCTGTTGTAACCATTCTACTGTCACTAATCTCATCCTTTGTTTTGATACTGAACAAAGTGAAGAAGTGGATAGACACGAGCAGAAACTATGCACTCATGGTGGGCGACACTGAAATTGTACACTCGCTGGCGACGGTTTTGCACAGACCGATAAACTATGTCCCGGGAGTGGCTTAATGTGCGCGCGTGTACCATATACTGATATTTGTAAAAAAACTAAACTATTTCTGTACTTTGCCAATTGTATTGTTTTAAGAGCGCTGATCCCTTCCACTGTAGCTCGACTTAGGTAAGAGCTAGAGTTCTAAAATTTGAAAACTTGACTTTATTTTTTACTAATCCCGGTTGAACAGCTTTATTAATTCTTTTTTTTGTGTGCAATCAACGGTTAAGACATTTTGCTCGGGTACGAAACGGACTAAAACTCATTTTTTTTTAAAAATGCGACGTCATTTTCATAAGAGTACGTAAAAAACCAAGCAAAGATCAAAACCTTTATACAAATACAATAAATACGGAGATATTTACAACTGATAAAACATAATTGATGGCAAATTTATGTGTCACCGGTCACAAAATAGAAAGAGTAGAAGTCATAGGCGCATAGGGACACCGCCGTGCCAGGGTTACTGAGTTGGCACTAATCAAGTTCCTACCCCACCTTCACATGGTGACTCTGGAAATAGATATTGGTTCTTGTCTGGCTAAGCGTGTAAGGATCGAGGAAGAGCTACTCTTGTGTAGGTAGTGGTGCAGACGTGGTCACGTTGGTTGGGATCCGCTCACAACACAGATGAGTGGAATCCCAGAGTGACTATTAAATCACGTCTCTCCCGGCCGATGGTGAAAGCTGAATATAAAGGTATGAGCTGTGCATCTAGAGAGGAGACATAGGCCCGTGGGGCGAGACTCGGAGTTCTGAGGTGGGGGCCCGAATTGAGATGCGAGGGGCATCAGAGAAGAGACGGGGGACAAAACGTGGGCCCGGGGGTAGGGGTTTGATTTGAGTTGCACGTGGGCCCACATATGACAAAACTTGGAACCCTGAGGTTGGGGCCCGGACTGAGCTCCTGGATCGGACAGTCTAGCGGCATTGTGAATGTGAGCAGGGTGAGAACTGGTGGGCAGACACCAGGGCAGAGCGAACACGTATGCGGACGACGCACGGGTTGGGCCCACCGGAGTGGCAGATGTACAAGGTGCGGATGGTGGAACGAAGAAGGTGGGCAGGCGTGGGGGTGAGCAGACCATCCATATGTGCAGAAAAGACTGGAAAGCTCAGCAGAGGCTTGAATCCAGTGCTCGTTTTCGCTCGCAGGGACCAACTATTGCATTGTAGTTAGATTGGGGACAATCTAACTCTGGGAGTAAATCGTACACAAAGCTGGACGGCAGGTAAACTAAGTAGTTCAAAAAAAAGACCGTTAACCAACGCAGATGACGCCTAACAACCCGAAAGGGTAGGTTGTCTAAGGAAACTACCTAAAAGAAAATAGCAACTTGCTGCCTTGCAGGTGCGCTGGGGACAGTCAAAAGCTGACGGAGAGCGAATCCAGTAAGCGCTGGTTGAAATCGGACACGTCACTGAAGGACAAGCACCATAGCTCCAAATGGTACTTGGATGTTTGGTATAGCGCTCTAATATTGTCTAATAGTTGGCCTTGAATTCCATCTTCACTTAGAATGGCCCATAGTTTGTTTCTGTTTATTCTATCAAAGGCCTTTTATTGGTCTATGAATGCTAAGTTAAGCTGTTTGTCATATTCTATGGTGTTTTCCCTGAATTGCCTTAGTGTGAACAGGGCATCGGTGCCTCTTTCCATTTCTGAACCTAAATTGAGCGATGTTCAGCTGTCTGTGGTTCTATTATAGGTTTGATTCTAGATTCCACAATTTTAGCATATAATTTCCCAACATGACTTAATAACGATATGCATCTGTATGTATTGCATTCTCTTGTGTTGCCTTTTTTCCATATTGGAATTATGATGGCTTTCTGTCAATCTTTGGGACTTCTCTTTCTGTCCAGGCTGACTTGAAGATTCTATGTATCCATTTTATTCCTGTTTCTCCGCATGCCTTGATTGCTTCATTGGTTATACCGTCTATGCCTGTTATCTTGTGAAGCGGACTCTTCTTCACAACTTCTTCTATTTCTAGGATGAGTATATTTGGTTCTTCTATTCTTGTGTTAATTAAGAACGAAAATCCAGTCCTTCGAAACTAAATGCTACAGAAAGATCCTACGAATACCATGGACAGAAAAAGAAAGAACACTGATGTCCTAAAAGAACTAAATGTTAAAGAGAATTGGCTGATAAACAACATACAATACAGAAAAATTACATACTTTGGTCACATTAAGCGTCACGATGGCCTGGAAAGAACAATACTAGAGGGCAGGGTCCCAGGACGCAGAGGTAGACCAAGAAAAAGATGGCTACAAGATATTAAAGAAACCATGAACATGACCATCGACAAGTGGGTGAACTGGCAAAGAGAGCAAAGAGCAACGTCCTATAAAGGATACGCACCTTGATGATGATGCTTGTGTTATTTTTAAATCTATTCGCAATTGATGTTGGTGGTTGGTTAAGTAGTTCTTGGAAGTATTCTTTCCATCTGTTCTTCCTTCCGTTTGTATTAAATATCGGTGTACCGTTTTTATCATTAATAATGTCAGTGGGGTTGAAACTTTCGTCTCTTATCCTCATGGAATTGACACTTTTGAAAAATATTTCGTGGCTGTTCTTTGCATAGTAATGACAGTTGTTCTCCGTATTTTCCCAACGATTCTGTCTTTGATTTTTGATTACTTGTTTACTATGTCTTCTCGCTGTTCTGTATGTGGTGTAGTCATCTTGGCTTTTAGATTGTATCCCTTTTTTGAAACATTTCTTCTTTGCTTTTATTGAATCTTTGACTTCGTTGTTCCACCATGCAGTTTTTCGTTTGAATTTCTGTCTTAACTGTTTTTGCCACATAGTGTGTTTAATGTTTTCAGCATTGCTGTTTTAAATGTTTCCCAATTAAAAAATTGTGTTAATGATACTATTTTGTTTTAATTAGCAAAAATTACATAATTATTGTGTAAGTTATATTTCTTTCTCTGTGAGAGCCTGATAGTAAACAACATTCCTTGTTTTCCCGTCGTTTGCAAGCATATATAAATTGTTTCCACTTTCAACTCTAGACATGCCACATTTAACTGACCATGGTTAAAGCAGACAGATCTTAAATTAATCCCAGCACATCGTTTACTACAGGCGCGCTTTAATTCCGTTCGTGTTGACTGGCCGGAACTATGTCAGCGCAGATTTAATTTTACTGTCGTCTGCTGTCAACATTACTCTAATACTGTCTTGAAACTGCTGACATAGCTTTTGCGTGTATGTAACATACGTTGATTAGCAAATTTTGATTAAGGGACGTAATCCATGCTTATGTGGCCATTTAGTGATTGTATCCCTTTGACTGGCATACCAACCTATCTTCAGCACGTGGTAAAAAGGTGGATATGCATCAAGAATTCGATTTTATTTAATTTTAAAACGAATACTGATCCGATTTCGAAACTGTTTCTTTAGCTGGTCTAAATTTAGCACGAAAAATATGTGTACGAAATATGGTGAATAGTGTATGTAAACTGAAGCAGTGTATAGAGGATCAGTTAAGCCTGTTACACCTAACTGCAAAAAAAGCAGAGAATGACAAAAGAAAGAATAATTAATAAAGTAAACTTTGTCGGATTGCCATGAACAGTCTGTGTTTAAATAAACAATTTTTATAATAATGTAATATTTTATTTTGCAATCTACTACTCTGTTTTATTAATACTCATTTTCATTAAACAAATTTACTTTTTGCCGACGATCATGCAATGATATTAGCAACAGAGTAACACCTACAGCAAGACATTAACATACTGCAGTTAACATGCAATGACTACAATATGAGAATAAACATCAACAAAACCGAAGTAATGACATTAGATAGAGAGGAAAATACTATCAATATCTCAATGGACAAACATTATCCATTTTATTTTCAGCCAGAAGAAGAACTAATAGCGAAATCCAACATAGATGCAATCAAGACAATCATATCATTCGATGAAAGATACTAATTTTGAAATGCACAATGTCACCATGAATACTTAAAGAGCAATGTTCAACACAATCTTTCTCCCGACATTATGCTATAAGTGTCAAACCTGGACGCTGACATCACATGATAGAAGAAAACTAGTCACGACAGAGATTAAGTGTCTACGCAGAATGATGAGGGTAACAAGAAGAGACCGGTTGAAAAATGAAGACATCAGGAAATAGCGGGCACAATATCAGTACTGAGCGCCCGAGTGGTTACCTGGGCCCAAATTTGGGGTGTAAGAATAGAACCACTGTTACCTGCCATGCATGTTGTAAGAGGCGACTAAGCACGTTTGGTTGACATCGGATGCACATGTCCTAAACTTGTAGAAGTCTATGCGTTTAGGGACCTACCAAACCAATGTGCAACGTATACACGTTCTTGGCAAAGATCAAACATATCACAAAGAGTAATTAAAATTGGTCGTAAAGAACGAACACAAAGAAGAAGATTAGTACTGAGCTTCATTTTTTTTGTAAATATTAAAGGATTCGGCCACATAAGCAGATTACCAACAGACAGTCGGTCTCAAAGAACAATGTTACTGAGATACAATGAATATAAAGCAAAAGGCCGTTTAGCAAAAGATGTACGCAGAAATAACAGAGGCGGTAGCAAGTACTAATTATGAAGGCACACAAAAAGCTCATTCTATAAATATCTTCTTATCCTGACGCTGTGAGGCAAAGCAGATAGCGAATTTGATAGCACATTTGCGCAACTGACCGAATGAAGTCAATAATCCCGTCATTCCAAGTCAGCTTGTGTCTAAAACGTCGTCTCCGTGTGCACGTTCACAGGGTAAGTGTTTAAACTATATCAGCACCTGATCTTTTTATTGGTTGGGGTTGGGGAGGGTGGTGATGTTTAAATTAATGCCTTGGGATACTGGTGGTAAGAAAAGCATGCCTTCCGCAAAAAACAGTCAGATGTGCCTTATTAGGCACCATGATATGCTTGCATTTATAGCGTCGATATGCAAATTATATATAATATATAAGCACAGACGAATGGTTGACTTCACTGCCGGTTTCTCCATATGGCTTTGTCCTGTTATAGCCAGCTAGTCCCCCTATAACAGTCTTCTCTTCTTGAACCCTTTGCATCCACTTCTGACACCAGAACTGTTATAGCGGGGGGTGTCCATCGTAGTTGTTCCTATCTTGAGTGTTAGTAATAGTAGTTGTAGTTTCGATTTTATTTATGGGTTGATGTGCTGTTCGATGGTTGTTATTCTTATAGTGATTGTAGTGGACAACGACGTTACAAATCACAGAACACCGTCTGGTCAGACTTCATAAAAGTTTATTCATGTTTCATAAGCTTTCCATAACATGTCTGTCCATCTTTGTCTTTTTTATGTTTCTCTGTTTTTCTAATTTCTTGCTAACTGTCCGTCACTACACAACTACGTCGTTTTTACTACGTCAATGTCTCGTTTTTAGTGTTGCCATCTTGCTTAGAGGATGCAAACACTAAGTCTGCTAATAAAATATATAAATATATATAAACTACACACTAAAGCTAACTGTCCGGTTCCTCAGCTGCCACCTGGGAGGGGGAACTGGCTGGCTATAACAGTCCCTTTAGGAACAGATGGCATGCCAGCTGCCTAGATCATTGCAGGCAGATATATATATATATATAAATATGTGTGTGAATGAATATGAGGGTGTGTGAGTGAATAAATATGAGTATGTGTGTAACAGTGTTAAAAAAAAAACCTTATCTTATTTAGGTTAGGACCAAGGTCATGTATACTCATTAATTTGGATGCAGTTTAGCAGTCACGTGTTAGTGAGTACATTTGCGACGCGCTTGTCCAAAACTAAGCGCACGTAGACAAATGAAATGTTAATCTAAGATGTGGGCAAAAGTGTTGACGCTCGTTTGTAAATTCCACGCCCTTTAGGCTTTAGTGAATGCAGATTTGCACTCGAATGATTGTCCCATCAAAACAAGAGAACAGAGAGACTCACAGTCACTTATTAACGGTTACTTATGATATGACCTTATGATAGAAAATTCATGAAAACACTCGAGTTGTCTATAATGCACTAAGCTGGCTGGAGTCACAAAATTACACGCATGCGTGCATTCTGAGTGATTCAATGAGTATCATCAACAATGTGGAGGCTAGTTCGGTACGGAGACAATGCACTGAATCACTACAAGCGTCAACAATTTGCAGAATCACACTTATCTTCGTTCAGTGGCACATGGGTGTCGTTGGTAATGAGAGATCAGACATGCTGGCTGGCTCTGCCACCATATCAGACGGCCAGCCAATGGATAGAGCTGGTATTTTGAACGTCCTCATAGAGTATGGTCACAAAGAAGATTTTCATTTAATCCAATCCACATCAACTACTAGATTGCAGGAGTTGGGTTTGAAGATTTGAGCAGCAAGAAGGGAACAGAATAACAGGTATATGAGTAGGCATATCAATGAAAATCGAACTGGTACGGTCAGTCGCTGGACGCTGTTGGAGATATTGCGAATGAGATCGGATCACCTATGGACATGACCGGAGTGCAATGCAGATATTCCAAACTGAAAGTGAACTCGAATTGTCAAAGAGAATGGACCATTATTGAAGACGAAGTTGAGGTTGGAGCTAAATGTCTGACAAGATGTTACTGTAGATTTGATGTTGCAAATTAACCATTGTTGAGAAGACAGATGTATATACTGTAGATTTGATGTGTGCAAATTAACCATTTGTTGAGGAAGACCAGATGTACTATACTGTAGATTTGATGTGTGCAAATTAACCTTTTGTTGAGGAAGACCAGATGTACTATACTGTAGATTTGATGTGTGCAAATTAACCATTTGTTGAGGAAGACCAGATGTACTATACTGTAGATTTGATGTGTGCAAATTAACCTTTTGTTGAGGAAGACCAGATGTACTATACTGTAGATTTGATGTGTGCAAATTAACCATTTGTTGAGGAAGACCAGATGTACTATACTGTAGATTTGATATGTGCAAATTAACCATTTGTTGAGGAAGACCAGATGCACTACACTGTAGATTTGATGTGTGCAAATTAACCTTTTGTTGAGGAAGACCAGATGTACTATACTGTAGATTTGATGTGTGCAAATTAACCATTTGTTGAGGAAGACCAGATGTACTATACTGTAGATTTGATGTGTGCAAATTAACCTTTTGTTGAAGAACACCAGATGTACTATACTGTAGATTTGATGTGTGCAAATTAACCATTTGTTGAGGAAGACCAGATGTACTATACTGTAGATTTGATGTGTGCAAATTAACCATTTGTTGAGGAAGACCAGATGTACTATACTGTAGATTTGATGTGTGCACATTAACCTTTTGTTGAGGAAGACCAGATGTACTATACTGTAGATTTGATGTGTGCAAATTAACCATTTGTTGAGGAAGACCAGATGTACTATACTGTAGATTTGATGTGTGCAAATTAACCTTTTGTTGGGGAAGACAGATGTATAACTGTAGATTTGATGTGTGCAAATTAACCATTTGTTGAGGAAGACCAGATGTACTATACTGTAGATTTGATATGTGCAAATTAACCATTTGTTGAGAAGACCAGATGCACTATACTGTAGATTTGATGTGTCAAATTAACCTTTGTTGAGGAAGACCAGATGTACTATACTGTAGATTTGATTGTGCAAATTAACCATTTGTTGAGAAGACCAGATGTACTATACTGTAGATTTGATGTGTGCAAATTAACCTTTTGTTGAAGAACACCAGATGTACTATACTGTAGATTTGATGTGTGCAAATTAACCATTTGTTGAGGAAGACCAGATGTACTATACTGTAGATTTGATGTGTGCAAATTAACCTTTTGTTGAGGAAGACCAGATGTACTATACTGTAGATTTGATGTGTGCAAATTAACCTTTTGTTGAGGAAGACCAGACGTACTATACTGTAGATTTGATGTGTGCAAATTAACCATTTGTTGAGGAAGACCAGACGTACTATACTGTAGATTTGATGTGTGCAAATTAACCATTTGTTGAGGAAGACCAGACGTACTATACTGTAGATTTGATGTGTGCAAATTAACCATTTGTTGAGGAAGACCAGATGTACTATACTGTGGATTTGATGTGTGCAAATTAACCATTTGTTGAGAAGACCAGATGTACTATACTGTAGATTTGATGTGTGCAAATTAACCTGCTGGTATGTAAGTCTTGAAGAGCTGTACTGTCTCATAGTTTACGACGAATAAATAATCAAGTTAATTAATATTTTAATCTATTTTTATTGACTTTATACCTTGTGCTTAATATATGATGTTTTCTTTTGTTTTTTCATCAAATTATTCTTGTAAGTTGTATGAGTAATTTGACTACTCTATAAACATTAACATATTTTGTTACCTTAAATGTAACCGCACAGTTGTTTCTATTGTGTTACGAAATTTAAAGAGTGAGAGAGAGAGAGAGAGAGAGAGAGAGAGAGGAAGAGAGAAGTGAGCAGTGAAATTAGATAGAGGATGAAGTAGGAGTGGATATAGACGTGGAGTATCGAGTTCGGAAATAAAGATAAGGAAAGATCGCAAGATCGTTCTGTAACATGTGCTAATGTTTATTGGATATTTTATGTATTCAAGTGTATATATATATACATATATAGTTTAGTGTATATCAAAATAATGTTGTATTATGTATATATATATATATATATATATATATATATATATATAGTTGAGTGTATATCAAAATAAAGTTGTATATATGTAAGTATATACATATATAGTTTTCTCTCTCTTTGCCTTTTAACCCGGATTGGGGCATAGGCCCTCAACCAACTCATGCAAAGTCTTCCTATCTCTAGCTAATCTTCTGCAGCTCCCTCCAGCTCTTCTTTATATTGTTTATTTCCGCCTCCAAATCTCGTCTCCATGTATTTCTCGGCCTCCCCTTCTTTCGCTGTCCCTGCGGTTTCAGGCAAGGACCCTTCTTGTTATATTTTCCCCCTGGTTTTCGCAAAGTGTGTCCTATCCAGCGCCAGCGTCTTTTTTTAACCTGTTCGTTCACTGGAATCTGTCTTGTTCTCTCCATGTTCCTCATTTGTGACCATATCATACCATCTTATTCCCTCTATTCTGCTCAGACACCAGTTGATGAATGTTTGCAATTTATGCGTTATTATTTTAGTTGTTCTCCATGTTTCTGACCCATACAGTAGAACTGCTTTAACATTAGAGTTAAATATCCGAATTTTTGTTCTAGATTTGATTTGTTTAGACTTCCATATATTTCCCAGTGCAATGAAAGCTCCTCTTGCCTTCCATATTCTTATTTTAACATCTCTATCTGTTCTCCCCCATGAGGCCATTACCTTGTAGTGGTGGGGGAAGGAGGAGGGCTTGCTACCTCAGGGACCCAGAGATCTATGCCGGCAGGGTTACCAAGCCGGGAAAATCGAAGGGAGAGGGCAGACTAAATGTGATCTCCTGGTCCTCCAGGTTGGGGTTGTGCGATGGGCTAACTACCCATCCATTTAAAAAAACAGTAGTTACAGAAACCAAAAACAAATTGTTCAAAACCAACTCGAGTCTCGGAAGGACTAGGGCTCCATGCAGGAGACAGATGACGCGCAGCAGCCAAACCCGCAAGGAAGCTGACGTGCTGACGATACTTTTTCGGCCGAAAACAACAAAGATAGAAGCACCCAAGTTGATTACACAGAAGAAGTACACCCTTGTAGGGATGTGGAATGTAAGGCCACTGCTAGAGACAGGCAGATGTGCACAAGTGGTGAAGGAGATGCATCGGTACAAGCTTACGTTGCTGGGAATGTGTGAAAACAAGGTGGAGTGTCTTTGGGAAACAAGACTCCAGACGGGAGAAACGCTGCTCCATTCGGGCATTGAAAATGAAGATGATCCTCGGGAAGCCGGGGTGGCCTTGATGCTGACCAAGGAAGCAAGCAAAAGTCTGATGGAATGGGAACCAGTGTCGGACCGCATTATTAGTGCAAGGTTCGTATCTAGGTTCCAGAAGACCTACATAATTATGTGTTATGCACCGACGAACGATGCAGAGGAGGTGGAAAAAGACCATTTCTCTGCACAACTACAGGCAACTGTGGACAAAGTACCAAAGCACGACATGCTGATTCTTATAGGGGATTTGAATGCCAAGGTGGGCAACGAAAACACTGGCAGGGAAAAAGAGATGGGAGTAAATGGTCTTGGAAGCATGAACGAAAATGGTGAGATATTTGCAGATTTATGTGCCTCCAATGAGCTTGTCATTGGGGGTACACTCTTTCCACATCGAAGATGCCATAAGGCAACATGGATCTCGCCAGACCATCGGACGGAAAACCAGATCGATCATGTAGCAATTCGCCAACGATGGAGAGCATCACTACAAGATGTTAGAGTGAAGAGAGGAGCAGACATAGGATCTGATCACCATCTGGTAGCTGTAAAATTAGAAATGAAACTATCGCCAAAAAATAAACAACAAAGTACACGAATCAAGTTTGATGTCAAGAAACTCCAATCGCAGGCCACAAAGGAAGTCTTCCAGATTGCTCTACAGAACCGTTTCGAGGCGCTACAGACAACAGAAGAGGAAGGTACAGTTGAGAGTAGGTGGAACACCTTAAAGCAGGCGACGGTTGGAGCCTGTGAAGAAATACTTGGGAGACCATCATCAATCAGGAAGCCCTGGATCACGGACGAAACATGGCAGAGGGTGGAGGAGAGGAAGAAGCTGAAACAAGAAGTAAACCAGTCACGAACAAGACAGCAAAACAGGCGGCAGCAACTAGATATAACGAGATGGCTAGAGAGGTAAAAGACAGCTGAGAAACGACAAAAGAGCATTCATAAATGAGATAGCAGAAGAGGCAGAGACAGCAGCCAGCAAAGGTGACCTCAAGGCTCTCTATAAGACAACCAGATTGTTGAGTGGGAGGAAAAATAATCAGAGCAGGCCAGTGAGAGATAAGACTGGAAAACTTTTGACAAAAATTGACGAACAACTGGAGCGCTGGAAAGAGAATTTCCAGGAAGTGTTAAATAGACCTCCCCCTCTAAACCCACTAGATTTAGGGCAAGGAGACCCGCTGGACATAAACGTAGGGGAGATCACAAAACAGGAAATTCGCAATGCCTTGAAAAACTTGAAAAAGGGCAAGGCGGCAGGAGTTGATAATATCCCAGCGGAAGCTCTGATGGAGGGAGGAGAAGAGATGGTAAACCAACTCCACATATTGTTCAACTTGGTGTGGGACAGGGAGGAGATACCAGCAGATTGGAAGACAGGCCTCCTCGTGAAGCTGCCAAAGAATGGCAATTTGTCAAATTGTGACAAGTGGAGAGGGATCATGCTGCTCTCCATTCCCAGCAGTCCTCACTAGGGTTATTCTGGACAGGATGAAAAACGCTATAGACCAGAGGCTTAGAGACGAACAGGCTGGATTCCGGAAAGATAGATCTTGCAATGACCAGATAGCCACCTTAAGAATCATAGTGGAACAAACAATGGAGTGGCAGGCTCCGCTCTACGTGTGCTTTGTTGATTTTGAGAAGGCATTTGACAGCATAGATAGGAAATCAATGTGGGCATCCTAAGAAACTATGGGGTGCCGAGAAGACTGTCGACATCATCATTCAGCTATATGAGGGTTTGCCTGCCAGGTTATTCATGATGGAAGACTGTCAGAGGAGTTCCAGGTCACTACTGGTGTTAGACAGGGATGCCTGCTGTCCCCCTCCTCTTCTTGGTGCTACTTGATTGGGTCACACGCACAGCCTACGCCAGGTTTGGAAAAGGCATACAGTGGACACTTATGTCAAAGCTAGAAGACCTGGACTTTGCGGACGATCTCGCCTTGCTCTCGCATAGACTACAAGACATGCAGGAAAAAGTGAATGCTCTGACACAAACGGCACAACTAGTCAGTCTTAAAATCAGTCAAGAGAAGACTAAAGTAATGCATAGCAACAACATACAGCAAGATCCAATACTGATTGAGGGAAGGGACATAGAAGATGTGGATGAATTTGTCTACCTTGGAAGTAACATCATCAGATCAGGAGGTACAGATGAGGACATTAATGCTAGGATTAGGAAAGCAGACAGGCCTTTGCGATCCTGCACATGGTGTGAAGTCCGCTGCCATCTCCACGAAAACAAAGCTCAGGATTTTCAGCTCAAATGTGAAGTCGGTTTGCTGTATGGCTCGGAAACTTGGCGAGTCACTAGGGCAAATACAAATAAGATCCATACCTTTGTCAACGGATGTTTGCCGCGGATTCTCAGATTGAGATGGTATGATAGAGTTACAAACACGGATCTGTGGATAATAACAGGGCAGGAACCTATGATGACACAGGTCAAGAGGAGAAGATGGCGATGGATAGGCCATACCTTGCGGAAGACACAGTCGAGTGTCACTAGACAGGTGCTCGAGTGGAACCCCCAGGGAAAACGAAAAGAGGACGCCCTAAGCAGACTTGGAGACGAGGTCTTATTGAGGAGCTGAAGAGTGATCAATTGACCTGGGAGACCATAAAAAGAACAGCCAGAGATCGAGAAGAGTGGCGAACAACTGTTGAGGCCCTATGCTCCACGAGGAGCGGATATGATTAATGATGATGATCTGTTCTACCCTCTTTGTCTACGTTGCTGCCCAAATATGTGTATGATTCTACCTCTTGAGGGATTTCACCCAGGAGATCGAGTTGTCGTTTGCTCGAGTTAATTCTCAATATCTTTGTCTTTCCCTTATGAATGTTCAGCCCTAGTTGCTGGGACCTTAGATTCAATGTGTTTAGCTTATCCTGAATCTGATTTCGTGTATGTGACAGAAGGGCTATATCATCAGCGAAGTCTAGATCATATAGTTGCTCTGTCAGAATCCATTGGATTCCATTTCTGGTTTTAGTTACTGTTGTCTTCATAATCCAGTCTATTGTCAGCAAGAACAACAAAGATGATAGAAGACATCCCTGACGCACTCCTGTTTCTATTCCAAGAGCAGAAGACGCAATGTTTGGGGGGGTTGGTGGGCGGGGGAGGGGGTTATTGGTGTGAAGACTGTGGGGACAGATTTGAGACGTGTAACTTTGTACGTCTTGAGAACACGAGACATTGAAATGAGGCTGCTACTGTCCTACTGTCACAATCTCAATCAATCAGTGACATGCCTGACGGCGAAGGCGATCATGTCTCTCCACAACTCTCTGCTTGGTGCATGTAATCAGTTCTGACGTCGATCTTGAGTCGAACCATGATGTCAGGTCATCCGACATCTCCTCTCTCTGTCTTCCACGATCTCTCTTTCCCAGAATTTATAACTGTTGTCACCAAATGTTCTAGACCTTCTTCGCATTAGGGCCTGAAGAACCTTTATTGCGAATTCGTATTCTTTTGGTAAGGTTTCTTATGCAGGCCTGATTTAAAACCTCCTCATTTGTTTTCTCGCTGTCGTGGCATTGTCAGCATTCTCTGTAAAACCGTAAACAACATCACTGTGGCTTGCAATGCACTATTATCATAACCTACTAATACTAATTGAAGTTTCCATGTAATTTATCTACCTAGTACTACATGATGTGAGACAAGATTAATATTCAACAGTTTCCACCTTGACAGCTTGAATTTTTGCATCATAGTTGTTACACTTTTCATTGGTACTCTGATAATATCCTAAATTTGTTTGAGTAATCTGTTAACAATCCTGCAATTCAATACTTGACTATGATTTAAGTAATATGTTAACAATCCTGCAATTCAATACTTGACTATGATTTAAGTAATCTGTTAACAATCCTGCAATTCTATACTTGACTATGATTTAAGTAATCTGTTAACAATCCTGCAATTCTATACTTGACTATGATTTAAGTAATCTGTTAACAATCCTGCAATTCTATACTTGACTATGATTTAAGTAATCTGTTAACAATCCTGCAATTCTATACTTGACTATGATTTATGCCTACTTATCCATGAATACCTGGAGCCAGAGTTGATGTAGATTCTCATTGACATTTTTTGGATGAAATAGAGTCTTACTTATTTCTTCTTTCTACTTCACTTAGGGAGACATTGGTCCACAATCAAGATTTTCCAAGCCCTCCTATCTAAGGCCATCTTTTCCAGATTTCTCCACTTTCTCCCAATTATTTTTGTACATTCCGTCTCCAATTTCTGTGTTTTCTCTTACCTCTATAACTTTGGGTTTTATGTTAAGTCATGTCTCGTTAGACTGTCAGAGTCTTCCTCCTTATTTTATGTTAAGTCATGTCTCGTTAGACTGTCAGTGAGTCTTCTCTCCCTTATTTTATGTTAAGTCATATCTCGTTAGACTGTCAGGCAGTCTTCTCTCCCTTATTTTATGTTAAGGCATGTCTCGTTAGACTGTCAGGAGTCTTCTCTCCTTATTTTATGTTAAGTCATGTCTCGTTAGACTGTCAGGCAGTCTTCTCTCCCTTATTTATGTTAAGTCATGTCTCGTTAGACTGTCAGGAGTCTTCTCCCTTATTTTATGTTAAGTCATGTCTCGTTAGACTGTCAGGCATTCTTCTCTCCCTTATTTTATGTTAAGTCATGTCTCGTTAGACTGTCAGTGAGTCTTCTCTCCCTTATTTTATGTTAAGTCATGTCTCGTTAGACTGTCAGAGTCTTCTCCCTTATTTTATGTTAAGTCATGTCTCGTTAGACTGTCAGGAGTCTTCTCCTTATTTTATGTTAGCTCATGTCTCGTTAGACTGTCAGGAATCTTCTCTCCATATTTTATGTTAAGTCAGTCTCGTTAGACTGTCAGAGTCTTCTCCTTATTTTATGTTAAGTCATGTCTCGTTAGACTGTCAGGAGTCTTATCTCCTTATTTTATGTTAAGTCATGTCTCGTTAGACTGTCAGGAGTCTTCTCTCCTTATTTTATGTTAAGTCATGTCTCGTTAGACTGTCAGGAGTCTTCTCTCCTTATTTTATGTTAAGTCATGTCTCGTTAGACTGTCAGGAGTCTTCTCCCTTATTTTATGTTAAGTCATATCTCGTTAGACTGTCAGGCAGTCTTCTCTCCCTTATTTTATGTTAAGGCATGTCTCGTTAGACTGTCAGGAGTCTTCTCCCTTATTTTATGTTAAGTCATGTCTCGTTAGACTGTCAGGCAGTCTTCTTCCTTATTTATGTTAAGTCATGTCTCGTTAGACTGTCAGGAGTCTTCTCTCCTTATTTTATGTTAAGTCATGTCTCGTTAGACTGTCAGGCATTCTTCTCTCCCTTATTTTATGTTAAGTCATGTCTCGTTAGACTGTCAGGAGTCTTCTCCCTTATTTTATGTTAAGTCATGTCTCGTTAGACTGTCAGGAGTCTTTCTCCTTATTTTATGTTAAGTCATGTCTCGTTAGACTGTCAGGAGTCTTCTCTCCTTATTTTATGTTAAGTCATGTCTCGTTAGACTGTCAGGAATCTTCTTCCCATATTTTATGTTAAGTCACGTCTCGTTAGACTGTCAGGAGTCTTCTCTCCTTATTTTATGTTAAGTCATGTCTGTTAGACTGTCAGAGTCTTATCTCCTTATTTTATGTTAAGTCATGTCTCGTTAGACTGTCAGGAGTCTTCTCTCCTTATTTTATGTTAAGTCATGTCTCGTTAGACTGTCAGAGTCTCTCTCCTTATTTTATGTTAAGTCATGTCTCGTTAGACTGTCAGGAGTCTTCTCTCCTTATTTTATGTTAAGTCATGTCTCGTTAGACTGTCAGGCAGTCTTCTCTCCCTTATTTTATGTTAAGGCATGTCTCGTTAGACTGTCAGGAGTCTTCTCTCTTATTTTATGTTAAGTCATGTCTCGTTAGACTGTCAGGCAGTCTTCTCTCCCTTATTTTATGTTAAGTCATGTCTCGTTAGACTGTCAGGGAGTCTTCTCTCCCTTATTTTATGTTAAGTCATGTCTCGTTAGACTGTCAGTGAGTCTTCTCTCCCTTATTTTATGTTAAGTCATGTCTCGTTAGACTGTCAGGCATCTTCTCCCTTATTTTATGTTAAGTCATGTCTCGTTAGACTGTCAGGAGTCTTCTCTCCTTATTTATGTTAAGTCATGTCTCGTTAGACTGTTAGAGTCTTCTCTCCCTTATTTTATGTTAAGTCATGTCTCGTTAGACTGTCAGGAGTCTTCTCTCCTTATTTTATGTTAAGTCATGTCTCGTTAGACTGTCAGGAGTCTTCTCCTTATTTTATGTTAAGTCATGTCTCGTTAGACTGTCAGGAGTCTTCTCTCCTTATTTTATGTTAAGTCATGTCTCGTTAGACTGTCAGGAGTCTTATCTCCTTATTTTATGTTAAGTCATGTCTCGTTAGACTGTCAGGAGTCTTCTCTCCTTAATTTATGTTAAGTCATGTCTCTGTTAGACTGTCAGGAGTCTTCTCTCCTTATTTTATGTTAAGTCATGTCTCGTTAGACTGTCAGGAGTCTTCTCTCCTTATTTTATGTTAAGTCATCTGTTAGACTGTCAGGAGTCTTTCTCCTTATTTTATGTTAAGTCATGTCTCGTTAGACTGTCATGGAGTCTTCTCTCCCTTATTTTATGTTAAGTTATGTCTCGTTAGACTGTCAGGCAGTCTTCTCTCCCTTATTTTATGTTAAGTCATGTCTCGTTAGACTGTCAGGAGTCTTCTCTCCTTATTTTATGTTAAGTCATGTCTCGTTAGACTGTCAGGAGTCTTCTCTCCTTATTTTATGTTAAGTCATGTCTGTTAGACTGTCAGGAGTCTTCTCCCTTATTTTATGTTAAGTCATGTCTCGTTAGACTGTCAGGGAGTCTTCTCTCCCTTATTTTATGTTAAGTCATGTCTCGTTAGACTGTCAGGAGTCTTCTCCCTTATTTTATGTTAAGTCATGTCTCGTTAGACTGTCAGGGAGTCTTCTCTCACTTATTTTATGTTAAGTCATGTCTCGTTAGACTGTCAGAGTCTTCCTCCTTATTTTATGTTACGTCATGTCTCGTTAGACTGTCAGGGAGTCTTCTCTCCCTTATTTTATGTTAAGTCATGTCTCGTTAGACTGTCATGGAGTCTTCTCTCCCTTATTTTATGTTAAGTCATGTCTCGTTAGACTGTCAGGCAGTCTTCTCTCCCTTATTTTATGTTAAGTCATGTCTCGTTAGACTGTCAGTGAGTCTTCTCTCCCTTATTTTATGTTAAGTCATGTCTCGTTAGACTGTCAGGCATTCTTCTCTCCCTTATTTTATGTTAAGTCATGTCTCGTTAGACTGTCAGAGTCTTTCTCCTTATTTTATGTTAAGTCATGTCTCGTTAGACTGTTAGAGTCTTTCTCCTTATTTATTAAGTCATGTCTCGTTAGGACTGTCGGGAGTCTTCTCTCCTTATTTTATGTTAAGTCATGTTCGTTAGACTGTCAGGAGTCTTTCTCCCTTATTTTATTTAAGTCATGTCTCGTTAGACTGTCAGGAGTCTTCTCCTTATTTTATGTTAAGTCATGTCTGTTAGACTGTCAGGAGTCTTATCTCCTTATTTTATGTTAAGTCATGTCTCGTTAGACTGTCAGGAGTCTTCTCTCCTTATTTTATGTTAAGTCATGTCTGTTAGACTGTCAGGAGTCTTCTCTCCTTATTTTATGTTAAGTCATGTCTCGTTAGACTGTCAGGAGTCTTCTCTCCTTATTTTATGTTAAGTCATGTCTCGTTAGACTGTCAGAGTCTTTCTCCTTATTTTATGTTAAGTCATGTCTCGTTAGACTGTCAGGAGTCTTCTTCCTTATTTTATGTTAAGTCATGTCTCGTTAGACTGTCATGGAGTCTTCTCTCCCTTATTTTATGTTAAGTCATGTCTCGTTAGACTGTCAGGAGTCTTCTCTCCTTATTTTATGTTAAGTCATGTCTCATTAGACTGTCAGGAGTCTTTCCCTTATTTTATGTTAAGTCATGTCTCGTTAGACTGTCAGGAGTCTTCTCTCCTTATTTTATGTTAAGTCATGTCTCGTTAGACTGTCAGGCAGTCTTCTCTCCCTTATTTTATGTTAAGTCATGTCTCGTTAGACTGTCAGGAGTCTTTCTCCTTATTTTATGTTAAGTCATGTCTGTTAGACTGTCAGGAGTATTCTCTCCTTATTTTATGTTAAGTCATGTCTCGTTAGACTGTCAGTGAGTCTTCTCTCCCTTATTTTATGTTAAGTCATGTCTCGTTAGACTGTCAGGCAGTCTTCTCTCCCTTATTTTATGTTAAGTCATGTCTCGTTAGACTGTCAGGAGTCTTCTCCCTTATTTTATGTTAAGTCATGTCTCGTTAGACTGTCAGGGAGTCTTCTCTCACTTATTTTATGTTAAGTCATGTCTCGTTAAACTGTCAGGGAGTCTTCTCTCCCTTATTTTATGTTAAGTCATGTCTCGTTAGACTGTCAGGAGTCTTCTCCCTTATTTTATGTTAAGTCATGTCTCGTTAGACTGTCATGGAGTCTTCTTCCTTATTTTATGTTAAGTCATGTCTCGTTAGACTGTCAGTGAGTCTTCTCTCCCTTATTTTATGTTAAGTCATGTCTCGTTAGACTGTCAGGAGTCTTCTCCTTATTTTATGTTAAGTCATGTCTCGTTAGACTGTCAGGAGTCTTCTCTCCTTATTTTATGTTAAGTCATGTCTCGTTAGACTGTCAGGAGTCTTCTCTCCTATTTTATGTTAAGTCATGTCTCGTTAGACTGTCAGGAGTCTTCTCCTTATTTTATGTTAAGTCATGTCTCGTTAGACTGTCAGGAGTTCTCTCCCTTATTTTATGTTAAGTCATGTCTCGTTAGACTGTCAGGAGTCTCTCTCCCTTATTTTATGTTAAGTCATGTCTCGTTAGACTGTCAGAGTCTTCTCCCTTATTTTATGTTAAGTCATGTCTCGTTAGACTGTCGGAGACTCTCTCCTTATTTTATGTTAAGTCATGTCTCGTTAGACATTCAGGAGTCTTCTCCCTTATTTCATGTTAAGTCATGTCTCAGTTAGGACTGTCAGTGAGTCTTCTCCTTTTTTATGTTAAGTCATGTCTCGTTAGACTGTCAGGGAGTCTTCTCTCCCTTATATGATGTTAAGTCATGTCTCATTAGACTGTCAGGAGTCTTCTCCTTATTTTATGTTAAGTCATGTCTCATTAGACTGTCAGGAGTCTTCTCTCCTTATTTTATGTTAAGTCATGTCTCGTTAGACATTCAGAGTCTTCTCCCTTATTTCATGTTAAGTCATGTCTCGTTAGACTGTCAGGGAGTCTTCTCTCACTTATTTTATGTTAAGTCATGTCTCGTTAGACTGTCAGAGTCTCTCTCCTTATTTTATGTTAAGTCATGTCTCGTTAGACATTCAGGAGTCTTCTCCTTTTTTATGTTAAGTCATGTCTCGTTAGACTGTCAGGAGTCTTCTCTCCCTTATTTGATGTTATGTCATGTCTCATTAGACTGTCAGGAGTCTTCTCTCCCTTTTTATGTTAAGTCATGTCTCATTAGACTGTCAGGAGTCTCTCTCCTTATTTTTATGTTAAGTCATGTCTCGTTAGACATTCAGGAGTCTTTCTCCTTATTTCATGTTAAGTCATGTCTCGTTAGACTGTCAGTGAGTCTTCTCTCCCTTATTTTATGTTAAGTCATGTCTCGTTAGACTGTCAGAGTCTTCTTCCTATTTTATGTTAAGTCATGTCTCGTTAGACTGTCAGGAGTCCTCTCTCCTTATTTTATGTTAAGTCATGTCTCGTTAGACTGTCAGGAGTCTTCTCTCCTTATTTTATGTTAAGTCATGTCTCGTTAGACTGTCAGAGTCTCTCTCCTTATTTTAAGTTAGTCATGTCTCGTTAGACTGTCAGAGTCTTCTCTCCTTATTTTATGTTAAGTCATGTCTCGTTAGACTGTCAGGCAGTCTTCTCTCCCTTATTTTATGTTAAGTCATGTCTCGTTAGACTGTCAGAGTCTTCTCTCTTATTTTATGTTAAGTCATGTCTCGTTAGACTGTCATGGAGTCTTCTCTCCCTTATTTTATGTTAAGTCATGTCTCGTTAGACTGTCAGGAGTCTTCTCTCCTTATTTATGTTAAGTCATGTCTCGTTAGACTGTCAGGAGTCTTCTCCCTTATTTTATAGTTAAGTCATGTCTCGTTAGACTGTCAGGAGTCTTCTCTCCCTTATTTTATAGTAGTCATGTCTCGTTAGACTGTCAGGAGTCTTCTCCTTATTTTATGTTAAGTCATGTCTCGTTAGACTGTCAGGCAGTCTTCTCCTTTATTTAATGTTAAGTCATGTCTCGTTAGACTGTCAGGAGTCTTCTCTCTATTTTATGTTAAGTCATGTCTCGTTAGACTGTCAGGAGTCTTCTCTCTTTATTTTATGTTAAGTCATGTCTCGTTAGACTGTCAGGAGTCTTCTCCTTATTTTATGTTAAGTCATGTCTCGTTAGACTGTCAGGAGTCTTCTTCCTTATTTTATGTTAAGTCATGTCTCGTTAGACTGTCAGAGTCTTCTCCCTTATTTTATGTTAAGTCATGTCTCTGTTAGACTGTCAGGAGTCTTCTCTCCCTTATTTTATGTTAAGTCATGTCTCGTTAGACTGTCAGTGAGTCTTCTCTCCCTTATTTTATGTTAAGTCATGTCTCGTTAGACTGTCAGGAGTCTCTCTCTCCTTATTTTATGTTAAGGCATGTCTCGTTAGACTGTCAGGAGTCTTCTCTCCTTATTTTATGTTAAGTCATGTCTCGTTAGACTGTCAGGAGTCTTCTCTCCTTATTTTATGTTAAGTCATGTCTCGTTAGACTGTCAGGAGTCTTCTCTCCTTATTTTATGTTAAGTCATGTTCTGTTAGACTGTCAGGAGTCTTCTCTCCTTATTTTATGTTAAGTCATGTCTCGTTGACTGTCAGAGTCTTCTCTCCCTTATTTTATGTTAAGTCATGTCTCGTTAGACTGTCAGGGAGCTCTTCCTTATTTTATGTTAAGTCATGTCTCGTTAGACTGTCAGGAGTCTTCTCTCCTTATTTTATGTTAAGTCATGTCTCGTTAGACTGTCAGGAGTCTTCTCCCTTATTTTATGTTAAGTCATGTCTCGTTAGACTGTCAGGCAGTCTTCTCTCCCTTATTTTATGTTAAGTCATGTCTCGTTAGACTGTCAGGCAGTCTTCTCTCCCTTATTTTATGTTAAGTCATGTCTCGTTAGACTGTCAGGAGCCTCTCTCCTTATTTTATGTTAAGTCATGTCTCGTTAGACATTCAGGAGTCTTCTCCTTATTTATGTTAAGTCATGTCTCGTTAGACTGTCAGTGAGTCTTCTCTCCCTTTTTTTATGTTAAGTCATGTCTCGTTAGACTGTCAGGGAGTCTTCTCTCCCTTATTTGATGTTAAGTCATGTCTCATTAGACTGTCAGGGAGTCTTCTTCCTTATTTTATGTTAAGTCATGTCTCGTTAGACTGTCAGTGAGTCTTCTCTCCCTTATTTTATGTTAAGTCATGTCTCGTTAGACATTCAGGAGTCTTCTCCCTTATTTCATGTTAAGTCATGTCTCGTTAGACTGTCAGGAGTCTTCTCTCCTTATTTTATGTTAAGTCATGTCTCGTTAGACTGTCAGGAGTCTTCTCTCCTTATTTTATGTTAAGTCATGTCTCGTTAGACTGTCAGGGAGTCCTCTCTCCCTTATTTTATGTTAAGTCATGTCTCGTTAGACTGTCAGGAGTCTTCTCCTTATTTTATGTTAAGTCATGTCTCGTTAGACTGTCAGGAGTCTTCTCTCCTTATTTTAAGTTAAGTCATGTCTCGTTAGACTGTCAGGAGTCTTCTCCCTTATTTTATGTTAAGTCATGTCTCGTTAGACTGTCATGGAGTCTTCTCTCCCTTATTTTATGTTATGTCATGTCTCGTTAGACTGTCAGGGAGTCTTCTCTCCCTTATTTTATGTTAAGTCATGTCTCGTTAGACTGTCATGGAGTCTTCTTCCTTATTTTATGTTAAGTCATGTCTCGTTAGACTGTCAGGGAGTCTTCTCTCCCTTATTTTATGTTAAGTCATGTCTCGTTAGACTGTCAGGAGTCTTCTCCTTATTTTATGTTAAGTCATGTCTCGTTAGACTGTCAGGGAGTCTTCTCTCCCTTATTTTATGTTAAGTCATGTCTCGTTAGACTGTCAGGAGTCTTCTCTCCTTATTTTATGTTAAGTCATGTCTCGTTAGACTGTCAGGGAGTCTTCTCTCCCTTATTTTATGTTAAGTCATGTCTCGTTAGACTGTCAGGAGTCTTCTCCCTTATTTTATGTTAAGTCATGTCTCGTTAGACTGTCAGGAGTCTTCTCTCCTTATTTTATGTTAAGTCATGTCTGTTAGACTGTCAGGAGTCTTCTCTCCTTATTTTATGTTAAGTCATGTTCTGTTAGACTGTCAGGAGTCTTCTCCTTTATTTTATGTTAAGTCATGTCTCGTTAGACTGTCAGGAGTCTTCTCCCTTATTTTATGTTAAGTCATGTCTCGTTAGACTGTCAGGAGTCTTCTCTCCTTATTTTATGTTAAGTCATGTCTCGTTAGACTGTCAGGAGTCTTTCTCCTTATTTTATGTTAAGTCATGTCTCGTTAGACTGTCAGGAGTCCTCTCTCCTTATTTTATGTTAAGGCATGTCTCGTTAGACTGTCAGGAGTCTTCTCTCTTATTTTATGTTAAGTCATGTCTCGTTAGACTGTCAGTGAGTCTTTTTCTCCTTATTTTATGTTAAGTCATGTCTCGTTAGACTGTCAGGAGTCTTCATCTCCTTATTTTATGTTAAGTCATGTCTCGTTAGACTGTCAGGAGTCTTCTCTCCTATTTTATGTTAAGTCATGTCTCGTTAGACTGTCAGTGAGTCTTCTCTCCCTTATTTTATGTTAAGTCATGTCTCGTTAGACTGTCAGGGAGTCTTCTCTCCCTTATTTTATGTTAAGTCATGTCTCGTTAGACTGTCAGTGAGTCTTCTCTCCCTTATTTTATGTTAAGTCATGTCTCGTTAGACTGTCAGGCAGTCTTCTCTCCCTTATTTTATGTTAAGTCATGTCTCGTTAGACTGTCAGGAGTCTTCTCTCCTTATTTTATGTTAAGTCATGTCCTGTTAGGACTGTCAGGAGTCTCTCTCCTTATTTTATGTTAAGTCATGTCTCGTTAGACATTCAGGAGTCTTCTCCCTTATTTCATGTTAAGTCATGTCTCGTTAGACTGTCAGTGAGTCTTCTCTCCCTTTTTTTATGTTAAGTCATGTCTCGTTAGACTGTCAGGAGTCTTCTCCCTTATTTGATGTTAAGTCATGTCTCATTAGACTGTCAGGAGTCTTCTCCTTATTTTATGTTAAGTCATGTCTCGTTAGACTGTCAGGAGTCTTCTTCCTTATTTTATGTTAAGTCATGTCTCGTTAGACATTCAGGGAGTCTTCTCTCCCTTATTTCATGTTAAGTCATGTCTCGTTAGACTGTCAGGAGTCTTCTCTCCTATTTTATGTTAAGTCATGTCTCGTTAGACTGTCAGGAGTCTTCTCCTTATTTTATGTTAAGTCATGTCTCTGTTAGACTGTCAGGAGTCTCTCTCCTTATTTTATGTTAAGTCATGTCTCGTTAGACTGTCAGGAGTCTTCTCTCCTTATTTTATGTTAAGTCATGTCTCGTTAGACTGTCAGGAGTCTTCTTCCTTATTTTAAGTTAAGTCATGTTCGTTAGACTGTCAGAGTCTTCTCTCCTTATTTTATGTTAAGTCATGTCTCGTTAGACTGTCTGGAGTCTTCTTCCCTTATTTTATGTTACGTCATGTCTCGTTAGACTGTCAGGAGTCTTCTCCCTTATTTTATGTTAAGTCATGTCTCGTTAGACTGTCATGGAGTCTTCTCTCCCTTATTTTATGTTAAGTCATGTCTCGTTAGACTGTCATGGAGTCTTCTCTCCCTTATTTTATGTTAAGTCATGTCTCGTTAGACTGTCAGGAGTCTTCTCTCCTTATTTTATGTTAAGTCATGTCTCGTTAGACTGTCAGGCAGTCTTCTCTCCCTTATTTTATGTTAAGTCATGTCTCGTTAGACTGTCAGGAGTCTTCTCCCTTATTTTATGTTAAGTCATGTCTCGTTAGACTGTCAGGCAGTCTTCTCTCCCTTATTTTATGTTAAGTCATGTCTCGTTAGACTGTCAGGAGTCTTCTCTCCTTATTTTATGTTAAGTCATGTCTCGTTAGACTGTCAGGAGTCTTCTCCTTATTTATGTTAAGTCATGTCTCGTTAGACTGTCAGGAGTCTTCTCCTTATTTTATGTTAAGTCATGTCTCGTTAGACTGTCAGGAGTCTTTCTCCCTTATTTTATGTTAAGTCATGTCTCGTTAGACTGTCAGGGAGTCTTCTCTCCCTTATTTTATGTTAAGTCATGTCTCGTTAGACTGTCAGGGAGTCTTCTCTCCCTTATTTTATGTTAAGTCATGTCTCGTTAGACTGTCAGAGAGTCTTCTCCTTATTTTATGTTAAGTCATGTCTGTTAGGACTGTCAGGAGTCTCTCTCCTTATTTTATGTTAAGGCATGTCTCGTTAGACTGTCAGGAGTCTTTCTCCTTATTTTATGTTAAGTCATGTCTCGTTAGACTGTCAGTGAGTCTTTTCACCCTTATTTTATGTTAAGTCATGTCTCGTTAGACTGTCAGGGAGTCTTATCTCCCTTATTTTATGTTAAGTCATGTCTCGTTAGACTGTCAGGAGTCTTCTCTCCTTATTTTATGTTAAGTCATGTCTCGTTAGACTGTCAGTGAGTCTTCTCTCCCTTATTTTATGTTAAGTCATGTCTCGTTAGACTGTCAGGCAGTCTTCTCTCCCTTATTTTATGTTAAGTCATGTCTCGTTAGGACTGTCAGGAGTCTTTCTCCTTATTTTATGTTAAGTCATGTCTCGTTAGACTGTCAGGAGTCTTCTCCCTTATTTTATGTTAAGTCATGTCTCGTTAGACTGTCAGGCAGTCTTCTCTCCCTTATTTTATGTTAAGTCATGTCTCGTTAGACTGTCAGGAGTCTTCTCTCCTTATTTTATGTTAAGCATGTCTGTTAGACTGTAGGAGTCTTCTCTCCTTATTTTATGTTAAGTCATGTCTCGTTAGACTGTCAGGAGTCTCTCTCCTTATTTTATGTTAAGTCATGTCTCGTTAGACTGTCAGGAGTCTTCTCTCCTTATTTTATGTTAAGTCATGTCTCGTTAGACTGTCAGGCAGTCTTCTCTCCCTTATTTTATGTTAAGTCATGTCTCGTTAGACTGTCAGGAGTCTTTCTCCTTATTTTATGTTAAGTCATGTCTCGTTAGACTGTCAGGAGTCTTCCTTATTTTATGTTAAGTCATGTCTCGTTAGACTCGTCAGGAGTCCTCTCTCCTTATTTTATGATTAAGGCATGTCTGTTAGACTGTCAGGAGTCTTCTCTCCTTATTTTATGTTAAGTCATGTCTCTGTTAGACTGTCAGTGAGTCTTTTCTCCCTTATTTTATGTTAAGTCATGTCTCGTTAGACTGTCAGGGAGTCTTATCTCCCTTATTTTATGTTAAGTCATGTCTCGTTAGACTGTCAGGAGTCTTCTCTCCTTATTTTATGTTAAGTCATTCTCGTTAGACTGTCAGTGAGTCTTCTCTCCTTATTTTATGTTAAGTCATGTCTCGTTAGACTGTCAGTGAGTCTTCTCTCCCTTATTTTATGTTAAGTCATGTCTCGTTAGACTGTCAGTGAGTCTTCTCTCCTTATTTAGTTAAGTCATGTCTCGTTAGACTGTCAGAGCTTCTCCTTATTTTATGTTAAGTCATGTCTCGTTAGACTGTCAGTGAGTCTTCTCTCCCTTATTTTATGTTAAGTCATGTCTCGTTAGACTGTCAGGAGACTCTCTCCTTATTTTATGTTAAGTCATGTCTCGTTAGACATTCAGGAGTCTTCTCCTTATTTCATGTTAAGTCATGTCTCGTTAGACTGTCAGTGAGTCTTCCTCCTTTTTTATGTTAAGTCATGTCTCGTTAGACTGTCAGGAGTCTTCTCCCTTATTTGATGTTAAGTCATGTCTCATTAGACTGTCAGGTCTAGTCTTCTCCTTATTTTATGTTAAGTCATGTCTCGTTAGACTGTCAGTGAGTCTTCTCTCCCTTATTTTATGTTAAGTCATGTCTCGTTAGACATTCAGGAGTCTTCTCCCTTATTTCATGTTAAGTCATGTCTCGTTAGACTGTCAGGAGTCTTCTCCCTTATTTTATGTTAAGTCATGTCTCGTTAGACTGTCAGGGAGTCTTCTCTCCCTTATTTTATGTTAAGTCATGTCTCGTTAGACTGTCAGGAGTCCTTCTCCTTATTTTATGTTAAGTCATGTCTCGTTAGACTGTCAGGCAGTCTTCTCTCCCTTATTTTATGTTAAGTCATGTCTCGTTAGACTGTCAGGAGTCTTCTTCCCTTATTTTAAGTTAAGTCATGTCTCGTTAGACTGTCAGGAGTCTTTCTCCCTTATTTTATGTTAAGTCATGTCTCGTTAGACTGTCATGGAGTCTTCTCTCCCTTATTTTATGTTAAGTCATGTCTCGTTAGACTGTCAGTGAGTCTTCTCTCCCTTATTTTATGTTAAGTCATGTCTCGTTAGACTGTCAGGAGTCTTCTCCTTATTTTATGTTAAGTCATGTCTTGTTAGGACTGTCAGAGTCTTTCTCCCTTATTTTATGTTAAGTCATGTCTCGTTAGACTGTCAGGGAGTCCTCTCTCCCTTATTTTATGTTAAGTCATGTCTCGTTAGACTGTCAGTGAGTCTTCTCTCCCTTATTTTATGTTAAGTCATGTCTCGTTAGACTGTCAGTGAGTCTTTTCTCCCTTATTTTATGTTAAGTCATGTCTCGTTAGACTGTCAGGGAGTCTTATCTCCCTTATTTTATGTTAAGTCATGTCTCGTTAGACTGTCAGGGAGTCTTCTCTCCCTTATTTTATGTTAAGTCATGTCTCGTTAGACTGTCAGTGAGTCTTCTCTCCCTTATTTTATGTTAAGTCATGTCTCGTTAGACTGTCAGGAGTCTTCTCTCCTTATTTTATGTTAAGTCATGTCTCGTTAGACTGTCAGGAGTCTTCTCCCTTATTTTATGTTAAGTCATGTCTCGTTAGACTGTCAGGAGTCTTCTCTCCTTATTTTATGTTAAGTCATGTCTCGTTAGACTGTCAGGAGTCTTCTCTCCTTTATTTTATGTTAAGTCATGTCTCGTTAGACTGTCAGGAGACCTCTTCTCCTTATTTTATGTTAAGTCATGTCTGTTAGACATTCAGGAGTCTTCTCCTTATTTCATGTTAAGTCATGTCTCGTTAGACTGTCAGTGAGTCTTCTCCCTTTTTTATGTTAAGTCATGTCTCGTTAGACTGTCAGGGAGTCTTCTCTCCCTTATTTGATGTTAAGTCATGTCTCATTAGACTGTCAGGGAGTCTTCTCTCCCTTATTTTATGTTAAGTCATGTCTCGTTAGACTGTCAGGAGTCTTCTCTCCTTATTTTATGTTAAGTCATGTCTCGTTAGACATTCAGAGTCTTCTTCCCTTATTTCATGTTAAGTCATGTCTCGTTAGACTGTCAGGGAGTCTTTCTCCTTATTTTATGTTAAGTCATGTCTCGTTAGACTGTCAGGAGTCTTCTCTCCTTATTTTATGTTAAGTCATGTCTCGTTAGACTGTCAGGAGTCCTCTCTCCTTATTTTATGTTAAGTCATGTCAGTTAGACTGTCAGGAGTCTTCTCTCCTTATTTTATGTTAAGTCATGTCTCGTTAGACTGTCAGGAGTCTTCTCCTTATTTTAAGTTAAGTCATGTCTCGTTAGACTGTCAGAGTCTTCTCCTTATTTTATGTTAAGTCATGTCTCGTTAGACTGTCATGAGTCTTCTTCCCTTATTTTATGTTATGTCATGTCTCGTTAGACTGTCAGGAGTCTTCTCCCTTATTTTATGTTAAGTCATGTCTCTGTTAGACTGTCTGGAGTCTTCTCTCCTTATTTTATGTTAAGTCATGTCTCGTTAGACTGTCATGGAGTCTTCTCTCCCTTATTTTATGTTAAGTCATGTCTCGTTAGACTGTCAGGAGTCTTCTTCCCTTATTTTATGTTAAGTCATGTCTCGTTAGGACTGTCAGGAGTCTTCTCTCCTTATTTTATGTTAAGTCATGTCTCGTTAGACTGTCAGGAGTCTTCTCCTTATTTTATGTTAAGTCATGTCTCGTTAGACTGTCAGGCAGTCTTCTCTCCCTTATTTTATGTTAAGTCATGTCTCGTTAGACTGTCAGGAGTCTTCTCTCCTTATTTTATGTTAAGTCATGTCTCGTTAGGACTGTCAGGGAGTCTTCTTCCTTATTTTATGTTAAGTCATGTCTCGTTAGACTGTCAGGAGTCTTCTCCTTATTTTATGTTAAGTCATGTCTCGTTAGACTGTCAGGAGTCTTCTCTCCTTATTTTATGTTAAGTCATGTCTCGTTAGACTGTCAGAGTCTTCTCCTTATTTTATGTTAAGTCATGTCTCGTTAGGACTGCCAGGGAGCTCTCTCCCTTATTTTATGTTAAGTCATGTCTCGTTAGACTGTCAGGAGTCTTCTCCTTATTTTATGTTAAGTCATGTCTCGTTAGACGTCAGGGAGTCTTCTCCTTATTTTATGTTAAGGCATGTCTCGTTAGACTGTCAGGAGTCTTCTCTCTTATTTTATGTTAAGTCATGTCTCGTTAGACTGTCAGTGAGTCTTTTCACCCTTATTTTATGTTAAGTCATGTCTCGTTAGACTGTCAGAGTCTATCTCCTTATTTTATGTTAAGTCATGTCTGTTAGACTGTCAGGAGTCTTCTCTCCTTATTTTATGTTAAGTCATGTCCTCGTTAGACTGTCAGTGAGTCTTCTCCCTTATTTTATGTTAAGTCATGTCTCGTTAGACTGTCAGGAGTCTTCTCCTTATTTTATGTTAAGTCATGTCTCGTTAGACTGTCAGGAGTCTTCTCTCTTATTTTATGTTAAGTCATGTCTCGTTAGACTGTCAGGGAGTCTTCTCTCCCTTATTTTATGTTAAGTCATGTCTCGTTAGACTGTCAGGAGTCTTCTCCTTATTTTATGTTAAGTCATGTCTCGTTAGGACTGTCAGGAGTCTTCTCTCCTTATTTGTATGTTAAGTCATGTCTCGTTAGACTGTCAGGGTCTTCTCTCCTTATTTTATGTTAAGTCATGCTCGTTAACTGTCAGGAGTCCTCTCCTTATTTTATGTTAAGTCATGTCTCGTTAGACTGTCAGGAGTCTTCTCTCTTATTTTATGTTAAGTCATGTCTCGTTAGACTGTCAGGAGTCTTTCTCCTTATTTTATGTTAAGTCATGTCTCGTTAGACTGTCAGGAGTCTTCTCCCTTATTTTAAGTTAAGTCATGTCTCGTTAGGACTGTCAGGAGTCTTCTCCTTATTTTATGTTAGTCATGTCTCGTTAGACTGTCGTGAGTCTTCTCCTTATTTTATTGTTAGTCATGTCTCGTTAGACTGTCAGGAGTCTTCTCTCCTTATTTTATGTTAAGTCATGTCTCGTTAGACTGTCATGGAGTCTTCTCTCCCTTATTTTATGTTAAGTCATGTTCCGTTAGACTGTCAGGCAGTCTTCTCCCTTATTTTATGTTAAGCATGTCTCGTTAGACTGTCAGGAGTCTTCTCTCCTTATTTTATGTTAAGTCATCTCGTTAGACTGTCAGGAGTCTTCTCTCCTTATTTATATTAGGCATGTCTGTTAGACTGTCAGGCAGTCTTCTCCTTATTTTATGTCAAGTCATGTCTCGTTAGACTGTCAGGGAGTCTTCTCTCCCTTATTTTATGTTAAGTCATGTCTCGTTAGGCTGTCAGGAGTATTCTCTCCTTATTTTATGTTAAGTCATGTCTCGTTAGACTGTCAGGAGTCTTCTCCTTATTTTATGTTAAGTCATGTCTCGTTAGACTGTCAGAGTCTTCTCTTATTTTATGTTAAGTCATGTCTCGTTAGACTGTCAGGAGTCTTCTCTCCTTATTTTATGTTAAGGCATGTCTGTTAGACTGTCAGGAGTCTTCTCTCCCTTATTTTATGTTAAGGCATGTCTCGTTAGACTGTCAGGCAGTCTTCTCTCCCTTATTTTATGTTAAGTCATGTCTCGTTAGACTGTCAGAGTCTTCTCCCTTATTTTATGTTAAGTCATGTCTCGTTAGCTGTCAGAGTCTTCTCCCTTATTTTATGTTAAGTCATGTCTCGTTAGACTGTCAGGAGTCCTCTCTCCTTATTTACATGTTAAGTCATGTCGTTAGACTGTCAGGAGTCTTCTCTCCTTATTTTATGTTAAGCATGTCTCGTTAGACTGTCAGGAGTCTTCTTCCTTATTTTATGTTAAGTCATGTCTCGTTAGACTGTCAGGAGTCTTCTTCCCTTATTTTGTAAGTCATGTCTCGTTAGACTGTCAGGAGTCTTCTCTCTTATTTTATGTTAAGTCATGTCTCGTTAGACTGTCATGAGTCTTCTCTCCTTATTTTATGTTAAGTCATGTCTCGTTAGACTGTCAGGAGTCTTTCTCCTTATTTTATGTTAAGTCATGTCTGTTAGACTGTCATGGAGTCTCTCCCTTATTTTATGTTAAGTCATGTCTCGTTAGACTGTCAGGCAGTCTTCTCTCCCTTATTTATGTTAAGTCATGTCTCGTTAGACTGTCAGGAGTCTTCTCTCTTATTTTATGTTAAGTCATGTCTCATTAGACTGTAGGAGTCTTTCTCCTTATTTTTATTAAGGCATGTCCTGTTAGACTGTCAGCAGTCTTCTCCTTATTTTATGTTAAGTCATGTCCGTTAGACTGTCAGGAGTCTTCTCTCCCTTATTTTATGTTAGTCATGTCTCGTTAGGCTGTCAGAGTATTCTTCCTTATTTTATGTTAAGTCATGTCTCGTTAGACTGTCAGGAGTCTTCTCCCTTATTTATGTTAAGTCATGTCTGTTAGACTGTCAGAGTCTTCTCCTTATTTTATGTTGTCATGTCTCGTTAGACTGTCAGGAGTCTTCTCTCCTTATTTTATGTTAAATCATGTCTCGTTAGACTGTCAGGGAGTCTTCTCAATGCGTGTCCTATCCATCGCAGCTTTTTCCCTTATTTTTGACCACTTACCTGTATCCTATTCTATCCACAGTTCTGTTTGTGATCCTGTCATACATCGCAGGTGAAGTATAATGTGCAGCATCTATTGATAAATGTCTAATGTTTTGGGTTTTCCTAGTCATTCTTCATGTCTCTATAGAAGACTGCCATGACAGTTAACTATAATTATCTTGTTTATTCTGATCATTCTGAACTCCATAGTACTCAGAATGTTCATTGCTGATCTTGCCTTTTGCATTATAATTCTAACATCTTCATTTCTGCCACGTTGAATGTAGATAACACTTCCCAGGTATGTAAATGTGTCCACTCTTTCAATGGTGCTTCTTTGAATATAATCAGGTCTCTGAAATTAGCATTTATTCTCATGATTTTGTTTTTCCCACGAATAGTCAACAACAAACAGCAGACCAATAATGATTGAGGGAAGGGCTATAGAAGATGTGGTGAATTTGTCTACCTTTAAAGCAAGATCAGCAAATCACGGGGTTACAGATGAGGACATTAATGCCGGGATTAGGAAAGCTAGAAAAGTCTTTGATATCCTCCTGCACACAGTGTGTTAGGTCTACTTCCATCTCTACGAAAACAAAGCTCAGGATATTCAGCACAAATGTTAAATCGGTGTTGCTGTATGTCTCAGAAACGTGGCGAGTCACCAAGTTAAATACGATTCAGACCTTTGTCAACGGATGTCATCGGCGAATTCTCAGACTGAGAGGGTATGATACAGTTACTAACTAACACAGACCTGTAGATAAGAACCGGACAGGAACCCATGATGACCCAGGTCAAGAGGAGAAAATGGCGATTGGTCAGACATACACTACGGAAGACACAGTCGAGTGTCACTAGTCAAGCACTTGAGTTGAAGCTGCAAGGAAAGCGAAATAGAAGACGCCCTATAATAGACCTGGAGGTGAAGTCTTCTTGAGGAACAGAGTGCTCAATAGTCCTGGGAGACCATAAAGAGGATAGCCAGAGACCGAGAAGACTGACGAACAACTGTTTCTATGCTTCACGAGGAGCGGAGAGAGATAAGTCAAGTCATGAATAGTCAGAACCAGTTGTTTTGAGATTGTTTCTAGTTTTGTCATTTTCTCTTGCATCTGTTGATGGTTGTGATAAAGGAGTGCTAGCTCGTCTGCAAAATCCATATCCTCCAATTGACTCATCATTATCCACTGTATTCCATTTCTTCCCCTGGACATTGTTGATCTCATTATCAAGCCAATAGACAGCAGAAAAAGGAATGTTGAAAGAAGGCAGCCCTATGTCACACAAGTCTATATTTCTAGTATTCTGTCAGTTTTCATTCATGAAGTAATATACCTGTTTTCTCCTCACTTTTTTATTATTATGTTGGTTAGCTTCTGTGGACTCTATAATGTTGTTACAGTTGCCAGTGTGTTTTACTATCTTGGCTATCAAATGTCTTTTTATAATCGATAAATTTGATATAGTAGGCTGAGTTCCAATCGAAGCACTGCTTCACTATGATACACAGCGTCAATATTTGATCCGTGCAAGATCTGTTTTGCCTAAATCGTGCCTGTTCAACTCTAAGTACTGCATATGTGGCTTTCCTGAGTCTCTCTCTTATGATTCGGCTTAGCATTTTACCTGGTACAGACATGAGCATTATTCCTCTATAATTGAGCATTCTTGAGATCATCCTTTTTGTAGTTTAACTATGTAGTCTTCTCTCCGCTCTTTTGGTATTTCTTCCTTCTTCCAAATTGTTCCTAGCAAGCCATGTAGCATGTCTATTGATATGTCAGCATTTGTCTTTATAGCCTCTGCAGGTATACCATCTTGTCCTGTAGCTTTAACACTTTGTAGTTTAAGAATGGCTTTCCCTATTTTCTCTTTGCCTGGCTTGCTACAGTCGATTGCTAGTTCTTCTGCGATTGGATCTATGTCTGGTTGGCTTTAGGGAACTGGCCTGTTTAGTAGATCTTTGAATGTTCTGTCCATCTCTGCATCTGTTCTTGAGTATTGCCCAGCAATCTTCCAGTTTTTTCCTTAATCAGTTTATTTCTTTGTTGGTATTCCGCTGCCAATGTCCTTGTTTTATCGTATACATTTTTCAGTCTATCCTTAGCAGCTGCCACTTCTTCTTCTCTTGATAAGTCGTCTATGTACCTTATTTTATCTGCTTTATATAAACTTTTGTTACCCTTTGTTTGTTTTTGTGCATGTCTCTACTGATGTAGCCTTTGCTGATCTTGTTCTGCTATTACAGAGATCAGTCTGTCTGTCTCTTCTCTCCGTTCGTTATCTTATCTAATGATGACTCTGATAGCCATTTCTTGTGGTGGTATATCTTTTTTTTCAAGGGTAGTCTTACATGTGTTAGTTCAGACTTCTTTAATTCTATGCCAGTGGTCTTCGATGCTCCCTTCATCTACTTCTGATAGAGTCTCGCATGTGTTGGAAATCTGACACAAAATATATCCTTTCCCTTCTGCTCCTTCAGATGTACCACATTGTATAGCACCCTGCAACTATGTGTGGTCGACATGAATCTCTTTAGTTTCATTCTCACCTTAGCTATTACAAGGTTGTGATCAGAGGCAACATCTTCCCATCTATAGGCTTTTATATCATAAAGTGACCTTCTGAACTTCCCTGTAATGCATATGTGGTCAATTTGGTTTTCTGTCCTGTAGTCTGGTGATATCCATGTAGCTGTACGGATTCGTTTGTGTTGAAGCAGCTGTATCCTATAACTAACTGGTTTGCTGCTTAAAGATCAACGAACATCTCTGGATTTTCAATGATCTCCCACAGTGCATGTTTTCACATAGTTTTCTCGAAACCTCAGCTGCCCTTTTACCTATTTAAGGAATTAACATATCCTACCAAGATTTGTTAAACTTTGCTGCTAAACTAGCCTAATACATTCGGTAATTTGCTATAGAACTCTTCTTGTATTGGTTCTTTGCTGTCATTTGTTGGGGCGTAGCATTGGAATATGTTCAGTTTAATTTAATTCTAGCATTTGAGGTTTTGTAGGTCCATTCTTGTGTCCACAGTCTGAATCATTCTTGGTCCTAACGGCTCCTCATCTGATTGATGCCTTTGTGCTTGTTTGACTAACATCAATGCTACTCCCTCCTTGTGAGTTGCGTCTTCTCATCTATCTCGGCCTACAGTATTGTTTCCTGTTGCTAGGCTAGTGTGCCCTGCATTTATCTAATCTAGTTTTGTCCAGTCCTTGGATGTTCAGTCCATATGTTATAATTTTATGTGCCACATGTGCTGTCTTCCCAGTTTCAAACTTTGTGCAAACATTCCAGGTGCCAATCCTAGAGATCTTCCGGTTGAAAGAAGTGACTTCGACTGCCTTCGGATTTCATCAAGTCGCTTCATGAGTCCCTCCCGGCGGGATCCTTCTTATTCATAGGTGGTAAGCTATGAATTTCTCCGTTTGTAGTTTATGAAGCTATCTATTGTTTTTTACCAGGTATGGTAGCTCATTGCGCAATCTCATTAGTCGCCTCATTACGACATGGGTGGCGTGTATCAGTGGTTCTATTATATCATGGTTCCAGTAACCACTCAGAGGGTCTTATTGATGTTTCGTTATCTATTGGTATGTCAAATTATTAACTGATTTTTAATGTTGCTACATCTCATACTATATTGTATATCTAGAACTCTTATACAAATTACTGACAATATATAACTGAAGAAAGTATCTAGTACTCTTATACAAATTACTGACAATATATAACTGAAGAAAGATGATTATCTGCCAATTTTATATTAATAATGTACTTACCCGAAACGCTAGCTTTATGCCAGAAACGTCAGCCAAGTTTTCCTCCATTGAAATAGTACCATTAAGCTGGAACATACAATAAAGAAATATCAAAGCCTTGATTAGTTCCATTAACTTGGAACATACAACAAAGAAATATCAATGTCATGATTAGTCCCATTAACTTGGAACATACAACAAAGAAATATTCAAAAAATAGATGAGACTGCAGTAAAACTATTGATTGGCACAACACGTAATCACAAAGTACTGTAGTTTAACAAATTACAAAAACAATGAAAAAATACAGCAATGTTTCGACCAACAAGGCCTTTATCAAGCAAACAAACAACAGGAGTGACAAATTTTTTTTTTAAAATGGATCACCAAAAACAAACGTTTCTAATGTAAATCTGGAAATAAAAAAAAAATCGGGGAAAAAAACGAATAACGAAATAATTGTAACACAAAAAACACACACATAAAAACTAGAAATAGAACGTAAGAGAAACAATGAAAAATCTAGTAAATATATAATTTGAATACATGCAACATATACCCATATAGATTACAAAGCATGGAAGAGACATACTAAGAAGCATAGGAATGTAATACGTTGAGCCCACGTGGTCGCAAGGTACCATACAAAGAAATCAACCAATCCCTCCAGAGCAAATCGACTGCGATCATCCGAGGAACACGATCGTATGGCTGTGACCTGGACATCGTGAGCTCCTAAATGGCCACTATCATTGAAATTGGTGGCTACAGGGGTCATAGAGCATTGACGTCTGTCGCGCAAGTGTTGTGCAAATCGGTCACTGAGCGTATTGCCTGTCCCGCCGATATAAGCCTTGTTAAACACAGAAATATCAATGCTGCATTAGTCCCATTAATATGGAACATACAACAAAGAAATATCAATGTCATGATTAGTCTCATTAATTTGGAACATACAACAAAGAAATATCAATGTCATGATTAGTCTCATTAATATGGAACATACAACACAGAAATATCAATGTTATGATAGATACAAGGCGTTAAAGAAGATTAGTTCCCTGTAAAACATTGCATAATTCAGTGTGTAGACAAACGTGGACACACAATGTAAAGATATGATAACTAATTGTTAGACGTTTATTGTCTAATGTGAATCTGAGGTCATTGACACGCAATGTCAGAATATGATAACTACTTGTTAAGACTTTCATTGTCTAATGTGAATCTATGAAACACCTGATGAAACAATAGTGATGTGAAAACTGATGAAACAATAGTGATGTGACAGCTGACGAAACAATAGAAATGTGACAACTGATGAAAGAATAGTGATGTGACGGCTGATGAAACAATAGTGATGTGACAACTGATGAAAAAATAGTGATGTGACAACTAATGAAACAATAGTGATGTGACAACTGATGAAAAAATAGTGATGTGACAACTAATGAAACAATAGTGATGTGACGGCTGATGAAACAATATGGATGTGACAACTGATGAAACAATAGTGATGTGACGGCTGATGAAACAATAGTGATGTGACGGCTGATGAAACAATAGTGATGTGACTGATGATGAAACAATAGTGATGTGACTGCTGATGAAACAATAGTGATGTGCCTGCTGATGAAACAATAGTAATGTGACATCTGATGAAACAATAGTAATGTGACATCTGATGAAACAATAGTGATGTGACAACTGATGAAACAATAGTGATGTGACGACTGATGAAACAATAGTGATGTGACTGCTGATGAGACAATAGTGATGTGACTGCTGATGAAACAATAGTGATGTGACTGCTGATGAAACAATAGTGATGTGACTGCTGATGAAACAATAGTGATGTGACTGCTGTAACTTTAGAATCAGAAACTACAAAAGTAAGACCAGTTGTTGGATAGAACTTATAAAAAAAACAAATGTATAACTAACTAAATACACAACGTATCAGTAAATATTTTCTCTAAAAGTAGAAAGACGTGAGTATATTCTGTCAGTTTTCCAGCTGCTTCTGCTAACAGTAACTGTATGTGATTGTATTTATTATCTTTGTGTTGTTCATAAGTGTAATACACAGTGTTATCATTAAATTTGATGTTTTATGACACGTTCACGAACATGGAACATAGAGGTTTATCAAACACAATCTCAAACTGATCGAAAAGGCGAAGATCCGGAACGACATAGTCGGCAGAAAGGACCGTACGTCAGAAAAAGCTCACCTAGTAAATCAAAATCTGTTTGAAACTGGATGGGCGAGTCTAGTCACCATGGGCCCACAATCGACCCGACGTAGATCAGCCCGTTCTTGTCAAAGGACCAGTTATATATCACAAAAAGAATAATAAAATTAACCGTGAAGAATGTTCGATAAGAAAGAAGAAGAAGAAACAAAAACTCAGATTTAAAGAAACTTGTGGTCCATGAGAAATATCAAGTAAAAGAAACTTGTGGTCCATGAGAAATATCAAGTAAAATAAACTTGTGGTCCATGAGAAATATCAAGTAAAAGAAACTTGTGGTCCATGAGAAATATCAAGTAAAAGAAACTTGGGGTCTATGAGAGATATCAAGTAAAAGAAACTTGTGGTCCATGAGAAATATCAAATAAAGAAACTTGTGGTCCATGAGAAATATCAAGTAAAAGAAACTTGTGTTCCATGAGAAATATCAAGTAAAAGAAACTTGTGTTCCATGAGAAATATCAAGTAAAAGAAACAACTTGTGGTCCATGAGAAATATCAAATAAAAGAAAGTCAAGATTTTCACAAATATAAGGCATACAAATGTGAACAATACAATCATAGAAAGACGGTTTCTTTTAAAATAGGATGACCAAGATAAAGATGAATACATTATTTGATAGTTGATTTGATCAGGACATCAACAAAATGTGGACATAAATTATAAAGAAGTATCACGATGATAACGTCTTGCACATGTTGAGCTGTTGAGTGATGGTGAGGATTATGACATTTTATTTTTGGTTATTGGTTACTAAACTGATGTCATTGTACTCCGGTCAGACCCATAGGTGCTCAGTCTCCCCAACAGATGTCAAAGAGTATGCATACTGATAGTTCCCTTGGCTCGCTGATTAAACACACCTCTCACTCTGCCTCTCAGGCATCCAATTCGACTTGTATAACGGGTAACTCCAAACTGCCTAAATCGATTGATCGATTCAACATCGATTTTAGTGTCCTCATCCAACAGATTACAACATGTGAAATGAGATGTGTACGAAAAGCTGTCAACGTTACAAGGCGAGATAGAATGAGAAACGAGAATATCAGAAGCATCGTTGGTACTATATCATGCATACAGTACATAGAGAAGCAACGTTTCAAGGGGTTCGGGCCCTTTAATGAGAATGGAACCACATTTACTACCATCACGTGCCTATAATAATCGACACTCAGGGCGCAGAGCACGAGGCAGGCCAAGAACACGATGGATAGATAAATCTCAGAGTCCCTGCGAAAGCATGGACTGACAACGTCAAGCGCAAACACACCTGGCACAAGATAGGAAACTAACTCTCCCCACGACGCTTCACGGCAAATGAGGTTAAGATAAGATAAGATAAGAAGATCCAACAGACGGTCGCGAAGAGACCAAAGAATATCCCCTTATCCATCTTCAACTCCCCAACAATCCATGCTGTTGATGCAAGCCTGCCGCTCTCTCTTTACCGCAAACACCCGCATGTCCAGGACAGAAATATCTAAGTAAGCCACTGGAGGTTAGAAACCTCTATAGACGACATCTACTCATAACGAAACCTGCCCTTCTGGATCTTGTGAGCATCGACTGAGAGTCAGATACAACAACGGCCCCAGTAATGAAGTCCCAGAGATTCAATGGAGGGCAGCAGTAACGGCCTCAACCTCCATCCTCATACTAGAAGTAGTTGTCCTGTATGCCCCACTTCGCTCTCAACAACCCTACCATGCGCATTGGTCAAGAAACCCCAGTCGGACTTCTCACCACGTTGAACCGAACCATCGGTTATACAACAACATCATCATCCTTTGCGTTATCTTCTGTTAGCTGCTTAACTGCGAGATCAGCCTTCATGTTGCCCCAATCCCTACATTCTCTTCCAAGAGTAATGATAACGTTGAGATAGTTGATCATGCTACCATCTGTTGGGATCCATTCTTCCCTTTTGGTAATAGCTGTCCAACGCAAGCGATGATGACAACAATCTCAGACTGTACTGTTGCACCTCTCTGGTGTGTGCGAGGTGACTGTAGAGTCCAATCCTAGAACAGCATCCCCGACCACAGGTGGGGCATACATGATCAAGGTTAGACATGTGCGTGTTGTGTGCTCTGTCTTTTCGCGCTGCTCGTTTTCTCTGTGACTCAACAATACGATGATTCTCAGCTATTCGGGTTCCTCTTTGTTGTTACAGCGCCACATTTGATTTTCTTCTAATTATTAATAGATCTTCTTCTCCTCAGCAATCTCTGATTAATTGGACACATTTTGTGATCAACATTACTTCATCACCGAAAATTGGTATAACAGACATCATTGAGCAAGAGAAAGTTTGGGTAATTTCTCCGTCATACTTGAGAAATGTGACTGAATATTTCAGTCAGTTACCTAATAGGTAAGTATATGTTTCATGATCGTGTCATCTGTTGAGATATTTTTTTATTATAATATATTTCTTTGAAAAAGACACGTACCAATGCTTAATTATATTGCATATTCTATATAGACATTTTGTTAGCATATAATAGTACATACATATGTTAGTTATAACATAGATATGATACTGGCTAGTAACGTCGTTTTAATAGATAGTGTTGCAAAATAAAAGTAATTTGTGACTTGTATAACCACGTCTCTTTATTAACAACTCAACATGTAACATTTGTAGATGTGTTTTTCAGCACTTTACATAGACAGTGAAGACAGGGATATTACTTTGCAAGATTTGGAAGACAAAATCTTTGAATTTATGCAAATCAAATTAGTTGCAAAAACTGTAGTGTTTGTTTTCGAACAAAGTTTAAATGATGTTCTGTTCCCATGTTTGTGTTATTGTGATTTACATCTGGTAAAGTTTGTTATTAAAATAAGAAAAAAATTGTTCATACAAAATTCTGGGCCCTGGTAAGAGAAGTAAGTAATAGTAACACTGCCATCTACAAGACATGTTGTAAGAGGTTACTCAGATAGGAGTCTAGAGAAGCTACGAACACTGCCATCTACAAGACATGTTGTAAGAAGTTACTCAGATAGGGATCTAGGGAAGTTACTAACACTGCCATCTACAAGATATGTTGTAAGAGGTTACTCAGATAGGGATCTAGGGAAGCTACGAACACTGCCATCTACAAGACATGTTGTAAGAGGTTACTCAGATAGGGGTCTAGTGAAGCTACGAACACTGCCATCTACAAGACATGTTGTAAGAAGTTACTCAGATAGGATCTAGGAAGCTACTAACACTGCCATCTACAAGACATGTTGTAAGAGGTTACTCAGATAGGGATCTAGGGAAGCTACTAACACTGCCATCTACAAGACATGTTGTAAGAGGTTACTCAGATAGGGATCTAGGGAAGCTACTAACACTGCCATCTACAAGACATGTTGTAAGAGGTTACTCAGATAGGGATCTAGGGAAGCTACGAACACTGCCATCTACAAGACATGTTGTAAGAGGTTACTCAGATAGTGATCTAGGGAAGCTACGAACACTGCCATCTACAAGACATGTTGTAAGAGGTTACTCAGATAGGGTCTAGGGAAGCTACGAACACTGCCATCTACAAGACATGCTGTAAGAAGTTACTCAGATAGGGATCTAGGGAAGCTACGAACACTGCCATCTACAAGACATGTTGTAAGAGGTTACTCAGATAGGGATCTAGGGAAGCTACGGACACTGCCATCTACAAGACATGTTGTAAGAGGTTACTCAGATAGTGATCTAGGGAAGCTACGAACACTGCCATTTACAAGACATGTTGTAAGAGGTTACTCAGATAGGAGTCTAGGGAAGCTACGAACACTGCCATCTACAAGACATGTTGTAAGAGGTTACTCAGATAGGGTCTAGGGAAGCTACGAACACTGCCATTTACAAGACATGTTGTAAGAGGTTACTCAGATAGGAGTCTAGGGAAGCTACGGACACTGCCATCTACAAAACATGTTGTAAGAGGTTACTCAGATAGGGTCTAGGGAAGCTACGAACACTGCCATCTACAAGACATGTTATAAGAGGTTACTCAGATAGGAGTCTAGGGAAGCTACGAACACTGCCATCTACAAGACATGTTGTAAGAGGTTACTCAGATAGGGTCAAGGAAGCTACTAACACTGCCATCTACAAGACATGCTGTAAGAGGTTACTCAGATAGGGATCTAGGGAAGCTACGGACACTGCCATCTACAAGACATGCTGTAAGAGGTTACTCAGATAGGGGTCTAGTGAAGCTACGAACACTGCCATCTACAAGACATGTTGTAAGAGGTTACTCAGATATTAGTCAAGGGAAGCTACGGACACTGCCATCTACAAGACATGCTGTAAGAGGTTACTCAGATATTAGTCAAGGGAAGCTACGCTAGTAAATAAAAATGGTCGCAGAAATCGGTTGTGCTTGCCTACTTGTAGACGCAAAACAGACACAACACACAATCTCTCATTGGTCCAGATCACATACAAATCACAAAGAGTTATGTTATGTTATGCGATCGACGTCAAGGCACATTGGACATTACCATTCACGCTCTATCCTCCCCTGCAGCAGCCATCTCAAAGTCCATTTGCTCTCCGTACCCATGAGAAGTTGATTACTATATCTTCTCTCTACCACGAAGACGACACTGTTTGGCATGTCCAAACTTAACACCTAATTCTCGAACTCATTCCAGTATCTGAGACTATCCCATGATACATAATTCAGAGCAAACTGCATTGATGATATCGGCTCTGTCCATACTTCTGCCCGCTTGAGTCGGTGCATTGTTTGCAAGAAAGTCAGCACGTTCTTTACCCATATCGATATGGACAAATTACTAGTAGGCCGATGTAACGTATAAAGGTACGAAAAGAATACAATATTAATTTACTGTATGACATCTTAAATATTATAAAGTTATTAACCTACAGATGTCACTAAGATATGTATTATCTTGGTGAAGACAATAATAATTTTATCTTTATATTTGTTTCCATAAAAATTCCACAATTTATAAGACATCACCTTATAGTTCGTTTTTAATACATGTCCGTTTGTTCCTGTTGACAGGGTGACAGGAAACATTAAGAACTCGAAAGAATTCAATGAGGCCTTCAAATGTCCTACACGCGCTAACATGAATCCTGCTAGTAAATGTCAAGTCTGGTAATCTTATTGACTGCAAAGACAACTTCAGCCATGGTACACATTTGCCTGAGACAACATATGTTACTAATAAGACAACAACAATATATCTTGTCGATATAAGTAAATGAGTGTTTAAATATACTACTTTCTTTGTCTTCCTATTCTTTTTTATATCTCATTTTATTACCTTATCGCGCCCGAGTGGTTCCCAGGCTACATATTTGAGGTGTAACGAATAGAACCACTGTTACCTACCACGCATGTCTAAAAGGCGACTAGGGAGGTTTGGAACCAGATGCATGTGTTCTAAACGTGTAGAAGTTCATAGTTCATAGTTCATAAGTACGGTTCCAACTTCACTGCAACGGGTCATCCCATAATTGCTCCGTTCCTGTGCCAATGAAAATCACACGAAATGCTATCAACTGTGAAATGTTTCCTGTGTGAACTAATTCCAGAATGAAACAGCCGCGTACCGCCACAAAAAGCAACCTGCTCCGCATAAATGCATATGGCCGTCGCTAATGTAGCAACACAAAACTGTTCATCACTTGAATTGCAATTCTTGTCGAAGGGAACATCAATCATGACAAAATCCAGCTTTCTGCACTCGCAATATAACTGCATACGGCAGATTGAGCTTGTTCGTCATAACCGCTGTCAGCCATTTTCTGAATACACACTAACACACAACAAACGCACGGTTGACACAGCAAAAAGCATTCCATGTAACATTCATAGCTCACAGCGTTGCTCAAGCACTAACTCAGTAGCTCGGCAAACGAAACCGGAAAATGCATGACCAAACATGTCGGAAATGCGCTAGCAAAGTCGTGTTCAGAATCACACAGTTCTGACTCTGAATGGCGCTCCAGCATTCCGCCATTGTTGGCCAGGTTTTTTCAAACGTGTAGAAGTCTATGCGTTTAGGGCCTACCAAACCAATGTGCAACGTATAAACGTTCTTGGCAAAAAACAAACATATCACAAAGAGTAATTAAAATTGGTCGCAAAGAACGAACGCAAATAACAACATTACCTTATCAAACAAATTACAGATCTGACAACAATATTTGCTACATGTGACAGACACTACATCTTACAGTTTACAGATCTGACATCAATATTTGCTACATGTGACAGACACTACATCTTACAGTTTACAGATCTGACATCAATATTTGCTACATGTGACAGACACTACATCTTACAGTTTACAGATCTGACAACAATATTTGCTACATGTGACAGACACTACATCTTACAGTTTACAGATCTGACAACAATATTTGCTACATGTGACAGACACTACATCTTACAGTTTACAGATCTGACAACAATATTTGCTACATGTGACAGACACTACATCTTACAGTTTACAGATCTGACAACAATATTTGCTACATGTGACAGACACTACATCTTACAGTTTACAGATCTGACAACAATATTTGCTACATGTGACAGACACTACATCTTACAGTTTACAGATCTGACAACAATATTTGCTACATGTGACAGACACTACATCTTACAGTTTACAGATCTGACAACCATATTTACTACATGTGAGAGACACTACATCTTACAGTTTACAGATCTGACAACGATATTTACTACATGTGACAGACACTACATCTTACAGTTTACAGATCTGACAACCATATTTACTACATGTGAGAGACACTACATCTTACAGTTTACAGATCTGACAACGATATTTACTACATGTGACAAACACTCTATCTTACAGTTTACAGATCTGACAACAATATTTGCTACATGTGACAGACACTACATCTTACAGTTTACAGATCTGACAACAATATTTGCTACATGTGTATCAGTATTTTCTGAAGTGTTATACAGTGATACCAGCCTTGTGCCAAGCTGGTACAACATAAACGAACCCTCCTAATATCTGATTCCAATCTACGAACACACCTAATTGTAACTTCACTCACAGACATCAATACACTCTCTAAGAATCAAACAACACAAAAGAACTAACACCAACGTCACGATTCAAGAACAGTAATTATAAAGCATCTACTGTACATTGAAATTTACATAATCATTATTCATAAACATAATGCACCATAATACAATAATAATAAATCACATCTAACATAAATCAAACTTATTGAAAATTGTCAAATTTAGAAGATAATAATTTTACCTTAAATTAATCTCCTGGTCCGTATTCCTTGTCCTTCGTAGCACGGAGAGCCTCACAACAATAAATACCAATCTTGCAGAACTTTAGGATCACACAGTGGCCTAAACAGTACAACAATCATGCTGACGACATAACAGTGACTCACGACGAATTCAGTCTTGTAGAATATATAACATCATCCTAGATGCCAAAACAGTAGGAACAACGTTGTCTAACCAAAAGACAGTGACTCACGACGATTTTCAAGCTTGTAGAATATAATACATCACACAAATGCAAGCACAGTAGAAATGACGTTGTCTAACCAACAGACAGTGACTCACGACGTTTTTCAGTCTTGTAGAATATACTACATCACACAGATGCCAAAACAGTAGAAATGACGTTGTCTAACCTAAAGACAGTGACTGATCACATTTTCAGTCTTGTAGAATATATATACATCACTCAGATGCCAAGACAGTAGTAAACTAACATCACACAGATGCAGAAAAATTAGAAAAATAACATCCCACAGATGCCTACACAGTAGATAACGACGTTGTCTAATCAAAGAAAACCATCACGACCGTCTTGTCCTCCATTTTATATGCCCGTCCTACTGTCCAGTCCCAGCCTCAATCATAAAGCGACTACTTCAACAGTACTCCTCGCCGTACCGTCCCAGACTCAATGTACAATCTATCTGGTCACTCAAACAAATCAAATACCCCGAGTTCGTTCACAACTCAGGTAACCTTTGTGACAACTGATGAGCTGTCATCAAATGTCATCACAACAAAGCGGAATCTAAAACTAAAATATATTCAGGAATTTATCGCACCTTATCCCCCAGGAACAGTAATAATGTTACACATGTGACAAACACCAAATCTTACTGTTTACAGATCTGACAAAAATATTTGCTTCATATGACAAACACTGCATCTTACAGTTTACAGATCTGACATCGATATTTGTTACATGTGGACAAACACTACATCTTACAGTTTACAGATCTGACATCGATATTTGTTACATGTGGACAAACACTACATCTTACAGTTTACATATCTGATAACCATATTTACTACATGTGACAAACACTACATCTTACAGTTTACAGATCTGACAACCATATTTGCTACATGTGACAAACACTACTTCTTACAGTTTACAGATCTGTCAACAATATTTGCTACATGTGACAAACACTATATTTTGCAGTTTACAGATCTGTCAAACAATATTTGTTACATGTAACAAACACTACATTTTGCAGTTTACAGTTTACAAATCTGAGAACGATATTTGCTACATGTGACAAACATGTAGTTGTTGAACGGACTATAGCAAGCGGTGTAATGCTGGATTGTTATTCTATTACCAATGTGACTTGAATAACTTGTTTAATTTCTAGAACTTTGTTTAGTTTTTTGTTTTTTATTATTACTACAATAAATTGGTTTCTTCTTGCATTTTAATTGTTGTCAATGTGTACATATTTATTCATTGGTATATTTACTTTTGTTATTATTTGTGTTGTGGATAATACAAAGTGATATATACAAGAACAATGTGATAATACATCAGAAATTCACACAATAGACAGACAATATATTATACCATGACAGGTAAACAGACAATATATTATACCATGACAGGTAAACAGACAATATATTATACCATGACAGGTAAACAGACAGTATATTATACCATTACAGGTAAACAGACAATATATCATACAATTACAAGTAAACAGAACATATGTCAAATTGTCTCCTACAGTAGATGTCAAACTGTGCTCCTGCTAGACTGAAGCTCCAAATATATAAAGTATTGTTAGGATGAGGCAATCAATGCCATAAGCAATGTCAGGGTAAGGCAATCAATATCATAAAGCAATGTTAGGCTGAGGCAATCAATATCATAAAGCAATGTTAGGCTGAGGCAATCAATATCATCAGCAATGTTAGGCTGAGGCAATCAATATCATAAGCAATGTTAGGCTGAGGCAATCAATATCATAAAGCAATGTTAGGCTGAGGCAATCAATATCATAAAGCAATGTTAGGCTGAGGCAATCAATATCATAAAGCAATGTTAGGCTGAGGCAATCAATATCATAAAGCAATGTTAGGCTGAGGCAATCAATATCATAAAGCAATGTTAGGCTGAGGCAATCAATATCATCAGCAATGTTAGGCTGAGGCAATCAATATCATAAAGCAATGTTAGGCTGAGGCAATCAATATCATAAAGCAATGTTAGGCTGAGGCAATCAATATCATAAAGCAATGTTAGGCTGAGGCAATCAATGTTATAAGCAATTTTAGAATGAGGCATTTAATGTCCCATGCAGTGTTGGATGAGGCAACCAGTGTCATAAATTTGTTAGTTTGTTAGAATGGGGCAACCAGTATCATAACTATGCTAGATTGAGACATCCAATGTTATAACTATACTAGATTGAGACAATCAATATAATAACTATGCTAGACTGAGACAATCAATATCATAACTAGGCTAGACTGAGACAATCAATATAATAAATATGCTAGATTGAGACAATCAATGTTGTAACCACTGTCGTAGACTAAGTCATTAAGTATTTATCATCTTGTTCCATTCAAATATGACTGGATAATTATACAGGGTGTTCAAGATAAAAGTAGCCCGATTGGCAAGTTTTGATTTGTCAATCGGGCTACTTTTATCTTGAACACCCTGTATATGTTTCAATTTTTCCCGAAGTCTATATGGGTATAGTTGTAAAATGTATTTTTCTGATCTAACCATATAAACAATCTATCAATAAGGGAAGAAACTTATGTCTTCCTTGAAGGTATCTAAGGTAGATAACAATAGGAAAAATCAGGATATATATTGTAAACACTGATGAGGACGATAACAGTAAACATAAGCTCTTGAAGTTGTTACATGTATGTCTGTGGTTGGAAGACGAATCGAAAAGGTCAACCTTCCATAGACAAACTGCTACTAGCCCAAGCATGTCTCTGACGCCTACCGTCTGATGTCCAACGTCCAGCCTGTGCATCGCTATGCCTTACCGATCAATTGTCAGATTATGATCAAAGGCTGTGTGCGTCCCTATATTTCATGCAGTCAAGTGCAAAATACCGGAGCGAATGTTTGAGTCCGGTGTCTCGGGTCAAATGCGCATAGGGACAACATTGGGCCAGGATTAGTGAGCTGGCACTAATCAAGATCCTACCCCACCTCAACCTAGTGACCATGGAAACAGACATAGGTTCCTGTCTGCCTAAGCGGGTAGAGATCGAAGGAGAGCTACTCTGGTATAGGTAGTGATGCAGACGTAGTCACGTTGGATGAGAACCGCTCGCAACACAGACGAGCGGATTCCCAGAGTAACTATGAATGCGCGTCTCTCCCGACCGACGGGTAAAGCAAAAAGGATAAACATAAAGGGATGAGGGGTGCATCCAGAGAAGAGACGTGGTCCCGCGGGGGAGAAAACTCGGGCCGAAGGTGGGGTCCCGAGTTGAGCTCCGTGCCTGGACAATCCACAGGCAGGGTGAATGGGAGCATGGTGAAAACTGATGGAGACGGTGGGCAGGCACACGGGCAGAGCGAGTACGCATGCGGACGATGCACGGGTGGGCCCACCGGTGTGGCAGACGTGCACGTTGCTGATGGTGAAGCGACAGAAGCGTGGCAGGCGTAGGAGTGAGCGGATCACCCACATGTGCAGAAAATCTGGAAATCCCAACAGAGGTTTGAATTCAAAACGCATTTGCCCTCTGGAGTGGCATTCCTTGCCACAGTTGCTGCAGGTAAAACTGGAGACTAGAGCTGATACATAGGATGTTCTCTCTGCACTCTGTGTTCTCTTTTGCCTCCACATGTGATGTTGTTTTTCTTCTTTTATTTTTGAGCCGCCCTCACTGCCGCTCGCCATGCTTGCCTGTCTTTGGCCAGCCGCTCCCAGTTTTCTTTGTCTATGCTGCATGAAGTTAGATCCCACTTTAGGTGTCAATGAAGCGTAATAATGGGCGCCTATGCTGTCTAGCACCAGATGCGAGTTGACCATATAGAATGTTCTTTGGGATTCTATCATCGCTCATACGGCACACGTGTCCCAGCCATCTGAGACGTCGATGACTCAGTAAGGTGTACATGCATGGAATTCCAGCAATGTACAGGACTTCTATATTGGAGATGTGGTCTTGCCATCGGATGTTGTATATTCGCTTGAGACAGCGCATGGGGTAGGTGTTGATGCGATGTTCTTGTCTAGCATATGTGATCCATGTCTCACTACCATACAGCAGAGTGCTGAGAACACAAGCCTTATATACTTGTGTCTTGGTGTTTCTTGTGAGTGCCCTGTTTTCCCATACACGCTTTGCTAATTTAAACATTACAGTGGAGGCCTTCCCAATGAGACTACTAATTTCATCATCGATGGAAAGGTTGCTGCTGATGACAGAGCCAAGGTATGTAAAGGTGTTGACTACTTCAAGCGCATGACTATCAATTTTGATAGATGGGGCTCTGCTAATATCCTGGAACATTATATTTGTTTTCTTCAGGCTGATGGTCAAACCGAATTCATTTGATGCTGCAGCAAATCTGTCCATGAGGTGTTGTAGCCTTTCCTCTGTGTGTGATGTTAATGTTGCATCATGAAACAGAAGTTCCCTGATGGTGACTCTTTGGAATTTGGTCTTTGCTTTGAGTCGCGCCATGTTGAACAATTTTCCATCTGATCTTGTGTGGAGAAATATTCCTTCTTCGGCCGATTCAAAAGCATGATAGAGAAGTAGGAGAAAATATCCCAAATAGTGTGGGTGTAAGTACACACCCCTGCTTGACGCCGCTGTTGATAGGAAAAGCGCTGGAGAAGGACCCATCAAACATCACTGTACCCTTCATGTTGTTATGGAATGATGTTATGACTTTAAGCAATGTAGGAGGGCAGCCGATTTTTTAACAAGCTTGAAGAGGCCAACTCTACTCACTAGGTCAAATGCTTTGTTAGATCTATGAAGGCAATGTACAGTGGCATTCGTTGTTGGCAACATTTCTCCTGCAGTTGTCTCAAGGGGAATAACATGTCGATAGTGGATCTGTTGGATCTAAATCCACATTGTGACTCAGGGTATACTTGGTTTGCTAGCTTTTGTAACCTATTTAGTACTGCGCGTGTGAAGACCGTCTCCACGATGCTGAGCAACCAGATACCACGGTAGTTGTTACAGTCACCACGATCACCTTTATTTTTATACAAGGTGAGGATGTTTCCATCTCTCATGTTCTGAGGCACTTCTCCCTCCTCCCGGCATAGGCACAATAATTCATGCAGACTAGTCAGGAGGGTTTGTTTAGCACATTTGATTACTTCAGGGGGGATGCCGTCCTTTCCAGTTGCTTTCCCGTTTGCCAGGGAGTCAATTGCAATACTGATTTCTGCCTCTGAGGGCATCTGGTCTAATGTGCTCAAGGTCGGAAGAGCTTTAATTGCATCGAACGCGATGTCAGTTACAATACTTTGGGTGGAATTTAACTCTAGATAATGTTCCACCCAGCGTTTCATCTGTTTTTGCGATCGATTAGAACTTCTCCTGTTTTTGTTTTAAGAGGTGCAGTCTTTTTGATAGTTGGGCCGAAGACCTAAATAATGCCCTCATGAACACCCCTATGTTTCCTGTATCAAAGGAGAGCTGGCTATTTCTACATAACTCCTGCCAGTAGTCGATTGCGCATCGCCTGGCTGTTTTTGTGCGACACTTCTTGCAGATCTAAGAGCAAGGAGTGACTTGGCACTTGGATTGTTTTATGGTTTTGAAGAGCAGTTCTTTTTTCTGATATGACAGGCTCCAGCTCTAATATGTTTGCAGCAAACCAATCAGGGTTTGCCTATCTCGGGTGTCAACGGTGGTTTTGTCCGAATTATATATGGCGTCCCGGATGTAGGACCACTTTGTTTCCGCATTTCCTTTTGGTGTGTTTTGGGGAATGCTTCCTAATGTAATACAAAATGATTGTACTATTTCTGGTTTGGTTGTATTTTCGGTGTTAATGTGTGGGCACCCTTTCCTCTTCGAGTGTTTTTAATTTCAGCCTAACTTTGCTACATATCAGTGAATGGTCAGTGTACAGTCAGCACTATGGTTGCTACGAGTGCTGAGCACACTGTTTATAGCATTTCGCCTCGTTATAATTAGATCTAGTTGATGCCATCTATGTAAACGTGGATGTTTCCAGGACATCTTGAGGCAGGGCTTGGCATTAAAGAAAGTGTTTGTGATGCAAAGGTTGTTGTAGTTGCATTTCTCGAATAGCTGTCGTCCATTTTCATTAATTTTTCCAGTACCATGTTTTCCAAGGCACGATGGCCAAAAGTTGTGATCGGCTCCAACTCTGGCATTGAAGTCCCCATTAGGAATAGGTGTTCGTTTTTCTGAATTCTAACGATTTCTGATTGTATTTCATCATAAAATGTATCTTTTACTTCAGACTTTGAGTGTTGTGTTGGTGCGTATACACTGAAGAGATGGACCAGGCCTGTTACTGTGCGTAGTTTAATGGACAAAATACGGTCTGAGCCGTTTATTGGAGGTTCTACCATGTGGAGCAGTGTATTTTTGATGGCAAATCCTACTCCATGCAATCTTGGTTCGTCTTGAGCTTTTCCTTGCCAGTAGAACGTGTAGTCTTGTTCCCTCAGCGATCCATTTTCAGCGAGTCGTGTCTCCTGTAGTTCTGCGATGTCCACTCCAAGTCGTTTGAACTCATTGTTAGTTACTGCAGTTTTCCGTATGTCGTGTATCTGTGTAAGATCTTCTGACAGGCCAGGACACTTTGTCTTTACGTTCCAGCTTGTTAAGAGAAGGGCTGGAGCCTTTATGATTTTATTATTATTGTTTGGTGCGGTACTTACAGTCCACTTGTCAGGTAATACCTTAAGATCCAAGCACCCATTGAAGCAGGTGAACTGTGGCGGGATAACACCTTATTGTCCTTATAGTTCAGGATTTATATGAATACTCTGCCACGGAACAATAATTCATGTAATCAGAAGTGGTATTTTGTTTCCTAGCTAGTAGATAAATACAGATACATGTTTTAAAACAACCAGGTAAATTAACATGGCTGATACAAACCACGACTTGTGCGTTTTTCGAGGATGAAATGTTTGCACCATTCGACACATGTGGGACTGATTGGCTTTCACTTTTCACATCAGAGGGATGTTGTGAAGGAAGACAGTGGTGGTTTTGAAGTGACTACAAGCAGGTTGACCTTCTGTCACTACGCTTATGTCATACAATCACACAATCAATGGCATGTATGCGGATTACTATAGCTAATAGACATATACTGCACAAGTACACTAATAATTTTAAAGGCACACGAATCAAGCGTGCATGTCGTGGATGACCCCGACCGAGATAACAATTGGTCAGGTAACCAGGGTTGCGACCCTACCAACAAGAAAAGAATGGATCACAACAGATGGTAGCAATACCAACTATCTCAACATTATCATCACTCTTGGAAGAGAATATTGAGATTAGGGCAACATGAAAGCTGATCTCGCAGTTAAGAAGCTGCAAGAGTATTGCAAGGGATGATGATGTTGTATATACCGATGGTTTGGTTCATTGTGGTGAGAAGTCAGGCTGCGGTTTCTTGTCTAAGGCGCGTGTTATGGTTGTTGAAGAGCGAAGTGGATCGTACAGAAGAACTACTTTTAGAGGGTCTATGTGGCTAAGTGGTTAAGTCATTTGCCTTGTGAGTCGAAGGTCGTGGGTTCGAACCCGGACCACGCCGTTCTGTTTACGAGTGTAGTTTTTTAGAGTCCCCTATGATTGTTGCTGAGCTACGGAGCTCGTGCTTTGTGCAATACTCTCGGCAGGCGGCGTGCCATTTCTGCGAAGGAGGATCAAACCATGTGGGGTAAAACCCGGAGCAATGAAGTCAATCATTCGGCTTAAAAACCCTTTACAAACCCTACTTTTAGTATGAGGATAGAGGTTGAAGCCGTTACCACTGTCCTCTATTGGTTCTCTGGGACTCCGTTTACTGACGCCGAAGTTGTATCTGACGCTCAATCGATGCTTCACAAGAACAAAAATGGCAGGTTTCGGTACGGTATGAGTGAATGTCGTCAATAGAAATAGAAGTTTCTAACCTACAGAGGGGTTTCGTGGATCTACTGTTCTGGGCATGAAGGTGTTTACAGCAGTGTGAGAGCAGACAGACATGCATAAACATCATCGATTGTTGAGGAGTTAAAGATGGATAAGGGTCTTAGGTCTCTTAGAGGGATGTTCGTAGATCTCTTTGTGATTGTCTGTTGGATAAAGACAGTAAAATGGATGTTGAATCGATCCAGCGATTTAAGCAGTTTGGAGTAACCCGTTGTACAAGTAGAATTGAATGTTTGAGGGTCAGAGTGAGAAGTGTGATTAACAAACAAACCATAGTAACCATCAGTATGCTCTTCGATATGTTGAGACTTTGATACGGTCACTTCAAAAATCCAGAGAAGATCAAAACCTATATCTCAATTACATTGAAAACGAAGATATTTACAACTGATAAAACCGAATTGATGGCTAATATATGTGTCAACGGCCACAAAATCGAAAGAATCGACAATGTGAATACCTTGGGCCGGCATTGCTGACAAATGATGGCAATGCTATAAAGAAATTAAAAGAAGGCTTCTGTCATTAAAATGCACAAAGCTACACGTTGGACATCTTTAACAGATGTATGTTTCTGATATTTAAACAAATTAAACAGTAGTAAACTTTGTGATGCTCAACTGTTGCTCTATGAGCATGGTAACTTGTCATATTCATTATTTAATCTCTATGAGCATGGTAACTTGTCATATTCATTATTTAATCTCTATGAGCATGGTAACTTATCATATTCATTATTTAATCTCTATGAGCATGGTAACTTGTCATATTCATTATTTAATCTCTATGAGCATGGTAACTTGTCATATTCATTATTTAATCTCTATGAGCATGGTAACTTGTCATATTCATTATTTAATCTCTATGAGCATGGTAACTTGTCATATTCATTATTTAATCTCTATGAGCACGGTGACTTGTCATATTCATTATTTAATCTTTATGAGCTTGTCAACTTGTCATATTAATTATTTAATCTCTATGAGCTTGTCAACTTGTCATATACATTATTTAATCTCTAGAACACCGCTTCTGTAGAACTTCTTATTACATTAAATTTATTTCTTCTTGAATTTTGATTGTTGTTGTACATTTGTACATATTAATTTAACTGGTGTTCAGTGTTATTTATGTTTGTTGAGTAAAAAATAAAGTTATGTATACAATCAAAGAGACGTAATAAATCCTACATTTGCAAGCAAATAGAATACATGTCATACTGTAGCAAATAGAATATATGTCATACTGTAGCAAATAGAATATATGTCATACTGTCACAAATAGAATATATGTCATACTGTAGCAAATAGAATATATGTCATACTGTAGCAAATAGAATATATGTCATACTGTCACAAATAGAATATATGTCATACTGTAGCAAATAGAATACATGTCATACTGTAGCAAATATAATACATGTCATACTGTCACAAATATAATATATGTCATACTGTAGCAAATATAATACATGTCATACTGTCACAAATAGAATACATGTCATACTGTCACAAATAGAATACATGTCATACTGTCACAAATAGAATACATGTCATACTGTCACAAATAGAATACATGTCATACTGTCACAAATAGAATACATGCCATACTGTCGCACACGGTACATGGCAAAAGAGAGGACATAGTTCTCACAATGGAGTAGGGGTTGCGATTGATGTGGACAGTGGTTTAGTCTTGGACTTCCAGGTAGTGTGCAATTATTGCAATGCCTGTGAGAAAGGTGCAAAGCCGAGTTCCCCTACAGATGATGAATGGCAGCAGAATCACAAGTGGTAGTGCAAGAATCACAAGTGGTAGTGCAAGAATCACAAGTGGTAGTGCAAGAAAAATGTTGAGGGTTCATGAAACGATATTGAAGCTAAGGCCTGAAGCATATTTTGCCAGGTCAGTGAGAAAGCTGAAGCCGCCGAAGCATATTTTTGCCAGGTCAGTGAGAAAGCTGAAGCCGCAGAAGCATATTTTTGCCAGGTCAGTGAGAAAGCTGAAGCCGCCGAAGCATATTTTTGCCAGGTCAGTGAGAAAGCTGAAGCCGCCGAAGCATATTTTTGCCAAATATCGAAATAGGGGAAGACTGCAGTAAAACTTGGTAAATAGTGAAACACGTACAAAAAAAGTACTATAGTTTTACAAAATACATAAACAGTGACGATAAACAGCAACGTTTCGACCAACAAGGCCTTTATCAAGCAAACGAACAAACAGGAGTGACAAATTAAAATGAAACACAAATGGACGACCAAATACCAACGTATCTAAGGAAAATCTGGAATAAAAACGAATAACGAAATAAATGTAACACAAAAACACACATAAAAACTAGAAATAGAAAGAAACAATGAAACATCTAGTAAATATATAACTTGAATACATGCAACATATACACATATAGATTATAAAGCATGGGAAGAGAAAGTACTAAGAAGCATAAGAATCTAATACATGCAACATATACCCATATAGATTACAAAGCATGGGAAGGGAAAGTACTAAGAAGCATAAGAATGTAATACGTTGAGCCCGCGTGGTCGAAGGTACCATCAAAGAAATCAACCGATTCTCCAGAGCAAATCGACTACGATCATCAGAGGAACATGATCGGATGGTGACCTGGACATCGCAAGCTCTGAATGGCCAGTATCATTGAATGGGTAGTACAGGGTCACAGAGCATTGGCGTATATCGCGCAAGTGTTGGGCGAATCGGTAACTGAGTCTCCTGCCGGTTTCCCCAATATAGGCCTTGTTGCCGCTTGCAGATAATGGCATAGATAATATTACGGGACTCGCACGTGAAACTGTCTTCAACAACGAACGTGGCTTTTGGAAAAGACACCGTGCGGTCTGTATTACATAAGCACAAGTGTTGCAGCGCCGACGCCACACTGGATGGTGCCAAAATGACTCTGGATGTTAGGCTTGAGCCGACTGTGAACCAACATATCCTTAAGGCTTCTGTCCCGTCTGTACGCCACCAAAGGATAGTGTTGGAAGATTGAACTGTATCAGGATCAGACTGAAGAATGGTGTCATCCAGTGTGGCCGTCGACCATCCAGTGTGGCCGTCGGCGCTGCACACTTGTGCTTATGTATCGACCCGCACGGTGTCTTTTCAAAAGCCACGTTCGTTGTTGAAGACAGTTTCACGTGCGAGTCCGTAATATTATCTATGCCATTATCTGCAAGCGGTGCAACAAGGCCTATATTGGGGAAACCGGCAGGAGACTCAGTGACCGATTCGCCCAACACTTGCGCGATATACGCCATGCTCTGTGACCCCTGTAGCTACCCATTTCAATGATACTGGCCATTCAGGAGCTTGCGATGTCCAGGTCACAGCCATCCGATCATGTTCCTCTGATGATCGTATCGATTTGCTCTGGAGAATCGGTTGATTTCTTTGTATGTACTTGACCACGCGGCTCAACGTATTACATTCTTATGCTTCTTAGTACTTTCTTCCCATGCTTTGTAATCTATATGGGTATATGTTGCATGTATTAGATTCTTATGCTTCTTAGTACTTTCTCTTCCCATGCTTTATAATCTATATGTGTATATGTTGCATGTATTCAAGTTATATATTTACTAGATGTTTCATTGTTTCTTTTCTATTTCTAGTTTTTATGTGTGTTTTTGTGTTACATTTATTTCGTTATTCTTTTTATTCAGATTTTCCTAGATACGTTGGTATTTGGTCGTCCATTTGTGTTTCATTTAATTTGTCACTCCTGTTTGTTCATTTGCTTGATAAAGGCCTTGTTGGTCGAAACGTTGCTGTTTATCGTCACTGTTTATGTATTTTGTAAACTATAGTACTTTGTTTGTACGTGTTTCACATATTTTTGCCAGGTCAGTGAGAAAGAGGCAACTTGTTTATGGTCGGATGCTCTGTAATGGAGATTCCAAAGCTTTTGTTGAGGCAAATAAATTGTCTAACTATGATATTGAAATTGTCAAAGAAGATTGTATCAATCACATAGCTAAAAGAATGTTTAATTCGCTGGACAAACTGAAGAAATAAAACAAAGCTGTTCTCAACAGGAAACTAACACAACCAAAGATTGTTAAGATAACAAATATTTATGCAACAAATCTGAAAGTGTATGCTCCTGATACAGATTAAATGAAGAAAAGTGTTCTAGGTGGATTCTTTCACATGATTAGCACAGATTCTGCACCTAGTCACAAATTCTGCCCAGATGGTAAAAAGTCCTGGTGCCATTACAAGCGGTCGATTGCCACAAATGCACCTTTTAAAAAACATCGTCCAATGTTCACACCAGAAGTTGTCAAGATGATATATCCCATTTTTGTGCGACTAACAGACTCAGCATTACTTGAACGCTGTTCCAAGATGGGCACTCAGAATGCCAATGAAAGCTTCAACTCACTAATTTGGCAAAAATGTCCAAAAACTATCTTCGCATCAAGAATGTCTGTAGAGACTGCAACATCTCTTGCTGTTTTGGCGTTCAACTGTGGACCTGCGTGTCTGAAAATGATCATTACAAAATTAGGACTCCTGTGGACAGGTACAAATGCAGCCCATGCACTCAAACAACACACCAAAAAGTTGACAAATGCAAGAAAGCGAAAACTGAGTATGTCAAAGTGGAAGCGCAAAAGCCTGAAAAAACTCCACATTGATCAGGAGCATGAGAGAACTCAGAAGGAAGGAGACACATATAATGCAGGTGGATTTAACATATAACCATACTGGATGGATGTTCTGTCCATCACGCAAGCGATTTATGTGGACATTCTTTGGTAAGTTGAAGATCTTTTCATATTTCACTAAAAATATTTTTAAATTGCTGTCTTCTCACAATTGTCATTTTCACTCACATAGGAAGTGTTCAGTAGGCTATTCTCAGTAACTCTTCAAGATATCAATATGAAATTTGGCACACATATAGATCTATCAATACTGAGGGCAGTCAGATAGAAATACACGTTTTGACAAATATCTTTTAAAACACAATATTTGTAAAAACCAAATGTCATTATTTTTTGGTAAAAATTGTGTATGTCTTATTCAATGCGCTTCTATCGGTTTGTTATCTGTCCCAGAACAATTTAAAGTTGCTAGCTGCCTAGAACTATGGTTTATGTAAGTATTTCAATTTAAAAAAAGATTAATAGAACTAGTTGCGAGTAATTACCTACTTTACAACAGTGGTTATAATCCAACATGGCCGCCATTTCCATGGCAACACGACAAGTAATTAATTTTAAAGTTATATAATATTTCATCTCAGACCACCCCTGGTGCTACCTGATAAATAGTTTCTCATTTGACTGAGAAATAAGGAAGTTAGCAACCGTTTGTCCTTCTCCCTATGTGCAGTAACGTGATTTCGATGTGGGTTTGGGACGAAAATGAAAATAATTTAACAGTGAATAATACATACATATTGTATTTAATTTGATAAAATGATCAATATAAACGTCAATATAAGAGTAGTCATTTATAGAAATGTATTGTAATACTATAAACCTCCGTTACTTAAAAATAATCTGTCATCTCCTTCCGTTTCTTTGTGGCTCGAACTATTTGCACGGTTGTTCCGTATCTTACGCAGAAGTAGGATCTGTGTTGCATTTGCCTTCTCTTGCATTTCAAAACAAACGATGCACTTTTGATAACATTATTTCTGCTTCTGAGTGGCAAGTTGTAGGTGTTTGGTCAAGAACAGCAAATTATGCAGTTTCGGTAACTCAAAGCTTCGAAGGCGAAAATTAGATACACACGCCAAGTTGCTAAGACTTGTTTACACAAGATCAAACAAATATGGCGCGTGGCCTGCACATACTGTACTTGACAAATCTTGTTGTTGCGTCTCTGACTGGGTGAAAAATGTAATTTGTATTCCAAGTCCGGAAAACGCTTCTCAATGAACGGAGTGGTGGGATACTAGACATAGACTGGGGTACAATGGGTCACGGGGTACAGTGTGTCGTTAGGGATAAATATGTAAAGAAATCAGTGATAGACAATATGAAAGTATTCTTGAGTTACGTCTCTTCGCTTATTGTTATGTTATGTTATGTTATGCTATGTTATGTTATGTTATGTTATGCGATCGAAGTCATGGCACATTGGGCATTCCCATTTGTGCTCTGTGCCACTGCTGCAGCCATCCCAAAGTCCATTTTCTCACCGTACCCATGAGAAGTTGATTAGTATATCTTCTCTCTCTACCACGACAATGACTGACATGTCCAAACTTAACGTCTAACTATCGAACTCGTTTCAGTGTCTGAGACTTGCCCTTGTCACATAAATGAGATCGTACCGCATTGATAATCAGCTCTGTCCATGCTTCTGCCCACATAAGTCGGGGCATTGTGTGCAAGAAAGTCAGCACGCTCGTTACCCTGCGCTTCAACATGTCCAGGCGTGTACAGCCAAGTCATTTTCTTCAGATGTGATCACTGAATGCTGTCCAGCCTTTGCACGCCCAGACTTCCAGATTCAATCCTTTGAAGCATATTCATCGAGTCTGATATGATAATCGTATGGGTTATCAGTTGCTGAGCCACCCATGAGAGAGCCTTGGAGGCAGCGGTGATCTCCATAGTCATGTTCGATGTCGTTGTCTCGAAAGCGTCGCAGTTCTCATGAAGTGTGCTACCGTTTCGTTTTGCTGAATAAGCCAATGATGATCTGATTCCACTTCTGACGGAACCATCGGTGTAAATACTGATATCACCTGGATGGGAGTGCTGATCCACAAGTGCAAGAATCTCCACATTGACGACGCTCGGAGCCCATTCTCTACAGCGGTGTCGCAATGTACTGTCAACCCTGGTGTAATTTATTGTTATTGGTTTTTGGTAACTAAACTGACGTCACTGCACTCCGGGTAGACCCATATGTGCGCCGTCTCCCAAAACAGATATCGAAGAGTTTGCATACTGATGGCTCGCTGATTATATACATCTCTCACTCTGCCTCTCAGACATCCAGTTCGACTTGTATAACGGGTAACTCCAAACTGCCTGAATCGTTTGATGAATTCACCATCGATTTTAGTGTCCTCATCCAACAGTAATTTATCATATCCTTTGATATAGACATCCATTCTTCCCCATGCCTCAGCTCATCTAGAGTACAGACCTGTTTAATAACATCCTCTGCTTCGACCATCCAGGATCGGCCTCTCTTCAAACGCCTGCCCTTGTTTTCATGTAGGGTTGTGAAGAGGATGATGTATGTCTTCAGAAACTTTCGGATAAGCTTTTACCTGTGCGACTTTGTGTCTCATGGTCATCGTTGGCAAACCAAGGACATCGCGCATTGCCTAACATGAAGTGTCACGTGTGCAACCCAGTAAAAGCCTCATTGCCTCATTTTGAATCCTGTTGGTTACACATGCTGACAACTGGAGTAGGTGCCTTTACTATGTGAGTGTTAAGAGAACTATGTCAGAGAAACCTTTGCTGGATCACATTCGCTTCTAACTCGTCGCAACAGTGACCAATTCTAGTCAGTTCACACTGTATAGGAGACTGGGGCACAGTGGGAATATTTTTTAATAAAGAAATTCAGTTCTTAGAGTTTATAAAATGTATTTCAGTTGAGTGTCCCAGTGTATATGGTGGTCACTTAGGTTAACAAGTGTCCTAGTGTATATTGTGGTCACTTAGGTTAACAAGTGTCCTAGTGTATATTGTGACCACTTATGTTAACAAGTGTCCCAGTGTATATTGTGTCCACTTATGTTAACAAGTGTCCTAGTGTATATTGTGTCCACTTATGTTAACAAGTGTCCTAGTGTATATTGTGACCACTTATGTTAACAAGTGTCCTAGTGTATATGGTGGCCACTTAGGTTAACAAGTGTCCTAGTGTATATTGTGACCACTTATGTTAACAAGTGTCCCAGTGTATATTGTGTCCACTTATGTTAACAAGTGTCCTAGTGTATATTGTGACCACTTATGTTAACAAGTGTCCTAGTGTATATGGTGGCCACTTAGGTTAACAAGTGTCCCAGTGTATATGGTGGTCACTTAGGTTAACAAGTGTCCCAGTGTATATGGTGGTCACTTAGGTTAACAAGTGTCCTAGTGTATATGGTGGTCACTTAGGTTAACAAGTGTCCCAGTGTATATGGTGGTCACTTAGGTTAACAAGTGTCCCAGTGTATATTGTGACCACTTATGTTAACAAGTGTCCCAGTGTATATGGTGGTCACTTAGGTTAACAGTATATGACCTTTTTTGTCTTTACAGACAGTCAATTGTCAAGTGTTTTACTGTGACAACTTCTGAGTTTCGCTTTTCTCTCTTGTCGTTCAGCTCATACCCAAGACTCTTCTCAAAAGACTCTGCACCTTGCAATATGGCTTTCACACAACTCTGTTATCAGCTAGTTTTTTCCCATGCGCTGGGATCGATAGAAAAGTTTTTCATTGAGCCTTTGCAGACATCTTTATATCTGAGCACTGGTCTGCTCTGGTGTCACCTCCTTGACAAAAAACAACTCTTTTGGAGACACTTATAGTCAGAGAAAATAGGTCGCATGCCTTTGACAAATTATTGATTAGGCATTGTAGTGTAGCCTCACTGTGGGCGACTAAGGCAGCATTGTCAGTAAAAAGAGGCCCTTGAGAAGAATTTCCGTCGTTTTGGTCTTAGCTCTTAAGCGAGCCAAGTTAAAGAGTGAACCATCATATCTAGTGTGGATGAAAACATCACCATCAGCGTCCCCTAATGCGTGTTTCAAAATGAATGCAAATAAGATGCCACAGAGAGTGGGGGCAAGGACACAGCCCTGCTTGACTCCACTCTTAACCTCAAAACTATCAGATGTGCTGCCATCGACCTGTATGCTGGCTTTCATGGCCTTGGTTAACAGTACAAAATATATATTTTTTAAAACTAAAAACACTTGGGCACAAAATAAGTTAAGGCACTATGCTAATGACAGTTGGGTCATTTTATGTTAAATATATCGATTTTTCAAATTCATCATATTATGTTAGTATTGCATCTCTACAATCAAATTACGCAAAGAGTTTTTATTTGTTATCCCGAAAAATACTTCAAAATTATTTTTGAACAGTCCTACCCTCTAAAATTTCGTTATAGAAAATGTCTACTTTTCTCCCTAGATACAGTATATGGCATTCAATTAACCAATCGAGTCATGTATCATTGTAAAGCTTGATCTGAGTACTAACAGATATATTCGATTCAATTAGGCTAGACAATGACTGTATGCTGTAACGGACGATTTCCCTGACACTTTCGACTAAATTAACATTTTTAAAACACAGTTTTCTCCCATTTGTAAATTTCGTTAACGTGGGTAATGTATGTTTTCCACCATGAAAGAAATCCTCAAGATAGCAATATGAGATTTGACCCTGACATATATATATATTACTATTGAAGCCCTTAGACAACATAAAATGCACTTTTCTCTAGCAAATAAATTTATATGAATTTTTGTATGAACCAGTGGGTCCTATTTTTGGCCGTGAATTGGGTATGTCTTATTTGTTGCACGTCTAGAGATCAGTTACATGTTACAGAACAATTTAAAGTTGTCAGCGGGCCAGAATATTGGTATATTTAGGTTGTGCAGTCAAAAAATATTGCAATTGTTATTTATTTCACTCTGTTTGGAGACCGAACGACGTTGTTTACAATCCAACATGGCTGCCTTTTCCATGGCAACCCGATAATTTATTAATGCGAAAGATATCTAAATTTTCATTTTAGACCACTCTAGTAGTAACTGCTATGTATCACATAATTTATTGAGAGATACGAAAGTTGAAAATCCTGTAGCATAACGTCGATGTCAACACTGACCTACTCCATATGACCCGCTGTACTAAAGGCAGAGTGTGTCAAAAATCAGCACACATAATAAGCTTCACAACAGATGAAAACATGTTTTTTTCTCTTAACTTCTGACATCTTTTACATACATAGCTGAACAACATGGAGATTGTCTACATCACTAGACATTATAATATTATACATCCAGAGGACAAATAAGCCGCTTTCGCATTCTTTCAGTCCCCACATGTTCAACAGGAGGCGGCAGTTTCATGAGGATATCATCTGCAAATGTGACAAATGTCTCAAGTTCATCAGGCATAGTAAATGCCTTTGTGTTTTTGATATTTCCAAGTAATGAGTCACAATTCCTTTGAGACAGTTGTTGACTGATGCTATTGTTGTAGCATAATGAGCGTTGCTTGAATTACATTGAGAAACAAAGAATGAAGCGGTTTGACCACTTTATAAGAATACATTCAAACTCCACAGTATGCAGATTCTTCTACAACAGAATATCGGGAAAGAAGGCAATAGGAAGACCACAAAAAAGATGGTTAGATGGTGTAGAAAAATCCTGTCAAAGAGCAAAAATAACAATCACCCAAGCCACAAGAACAGCGCACTACAAAAACAGAAAACCACAACACTGGGCAACAACCCGGTAGCAGTGTGACGACAAAAGAAGAATAAGAATGAACTAATGATCTTTTGGTTGAAATTTGATTACCGCAGATCCCCTGATTCTCTGGTTGTAAGTGATCTATATCAGTCTCTAAATCAATGTCATCAGTTTCTAAAGTAGGCAGATCTGACACTTCTTTGAAATAAGGATTAGACATACACGTTTTTGATTTTTAGATTTAGATTTCTTTAGTTTGGAAAGCAGTTCTGCTGCAAACATTTATTTTACATGTGTATCAGGTAAGATAGTTGTCTTGGCCGTCTTTCTACGCTGACATAGTGCGGATGGTTTTGTAAGTGCTTTAGGATGTAGGGAAATGTGTGCTGGTGTTACTATAGAACGTTGTATCGCTGTAGGTGGAGTACACACATGGGAAATTATAGGCCTAGAATATTGTTCTACAGTTACAGGCTTCATAGGCCTACAGTCAGTTTCACTAATTTCTTTTTCACTGTGCTGGTAGATGCAGTTGAAGTCTGGTCTGTTACAGTTGAAGTCTGGTCCATTACAGTTGAAGTCTGGTCGGTTACAGTTGAAGTCTGGTCCATTGCAGTTGAAGTCTGGCCCGTTACAGTTGAAGTCTGGTCTGTTACTGTTGAAGTCTGGTCCATTACAGTTGAAGTCTGGTCGGTTACATTTGAAGTCTGGTATGTTACAGTTGAAGTCTGGTCTGTTACAGTTGAAGTCTGGTCCGTTACAGTTGAAGTCTGGTCCGTTACAGTTGAAGTCTGGTCCGTTACAGTTGAAGTCTGGTCCGTTACAGTTGAAGTCTGGTACGTTACAGTTGAAGTCTGGTCTGTTACAGTTGAAGTCTGGTCCGTTACAGTTGAAGTCGGGTCCGTTACAGTTGAAATCTGGTCCGTTACAGTTGAAGTCTGGTCCGTTACAGTTGAAGTCTGGTCTGTTACAGTTGAAGTCTGGTCTGTTACAGTTGAAGTCTGGTCCGTTACAGTTGAAGTCTGATCCGTTACAGTTGAAGTCTGGCCCGTTACAGTTGAAGTCTGGTATGTTACAGTTGAAGTCTGGTCCATACAGTTGAAGTCTGATCCGTTACAGTTGAAGTCTGGCCCGTTACAGTTGAAGTCTGGTATGTTACAGTTGAAGTCTGGTCCGTTACAGTTGAAGTCTGGTCCGTTACAGTTGAAGTCTGGTCCGTTACAGTTGAAGTCTGGTCTGTTACAGTTGAAGTCTGGTCCGTTACAGTTGAAGTCTGGTCCGTTACAGTTGAAGTCTGGTCCGTTACAATTGAAGTCTGGTCTGTTACAGTTGAAGGTAAGAAATCAACCTCAATACCCATCATTCTTTATGAAGAGATAAATACCACAAGCCATACAATACACACACTCAATATTGGAAGAAATGAATGCTTGCACAAATGCATTTCCATGAGTTCTCAACATCATAAATGGTAATTCGTGACAAGCAGGTCATGATCCACTGTGCCCCACAATGATGTGGCCCACTCTGTCCCGCTATCAGTCACCGTAGAAAAAAAGTTATCTCTTTTCTCTAATGGTGAATACTACTTTTGTTCTTCATTATTTGCATTCCTAATACTACACATAAGATTAGAACAATAACAAGTAATGGCTTGCTTACGCCAGTTGTAAATATTAACAATTGTTCCCATTATGTCATTATTTCGTTCAGACATGTGAAACTAAATCTTAACTAGAAATCTTACTTTCAACACTAAACGTACAAAATGACAATGATGGCACACTAAGCGAAGATATGTAACTCTAGAAATGTTGTATTGTCTTTCACTGATTTCTTGACATATTTATCCCTAACGACACATTGTATACCTTGACCATTGTTCCCGTATTCCCTAATGCAGAAGGGATCACATATATGTCCTTGCCCATTCAATAAACCAGCATACCATCGGCATAGGCATTTTCTGCCAAGTCCGACACTCATGTTGACATACGACATATAATTGTGTAGATAAAATTTGATATATGACATGTAATTGTGAAGATGAACTTTTATATATGATATGTAATTGTGAAGATGAACTTTTATATATGATATGTAATTGTGTAGATGAACTTTTATATATGATATGTAATTGTGAAGATGAACTTTTATATATGATATGTAATTGTGAAGATGAACTTTTATATATGATATGTAATTGTGTAGATGAACTTTTATATATGATATGTAATTGTGTAGATGAACTTTTATATATGATATGTAATTGTGAAGATGAACTTTTATATATGATATGTAATTGTGTAGATGAACTTTTATATATGATATGTAATTGTGAAGATGAACTTTTATATATGACATGTAATTGTGTAGATGAACTATGATATATGATATGTAATTGTGTAGATGAACCTTCAACACCTATTGTCTCCTGAGACAAAGAGGCCAATGAATGATGATGATGAGATGAACCTTGATATATGATAAAAAATTGGGTAGATAAACTTTGATATATGATATGTAATTGTGTACCAAAAACATTGATATATGGCATGCAATTGTGTAGATGAACTTTGACATATAACATGTAAGTGTGTAGATGAACTTTGACATATGACATGTAAGTGTGTAGATGAACTTTGACATATGACATGTAAGTGTGTAGACAACAAATATCGATTTATCACTAGTTAACACAAAGCAAAAGAATAAAAAAGAACCAGTAAACCACGACTAAAGTAAACTTGTATCACAAACTGAGAGACATACCAAGGAGGGAATCGAGCACTCATGAATTAATTGGTTGAATGTAGTGATGATGATCCCACGACTAAAGTAAACTGGAGTCACAAACTTCTTCTTCTTCTTTGCGTTCGTTCTTTACGACCAATTTTAATCACTCTTTGTGATATGTTTGATCTTTGCCAAGAACATGTATTTGCACATTGGTTTGGTAGGCCCTAAACGCATAGATTTCTACAAGTTTAGACATGTGCATCCGATTTCGCAAACCTCCTAGTCGCCTCTTACGACATGCATGGCACGGAACAGTGGTTCTATTCTTTACACCCAAATTTGGCCCCGGTAACCACTCGGGCGGTGTCACAAACTGAGACATACCAAGGGAATCGAGCACTCATGGATTAATTGGTTGAATGGTAGTGATGATGATCCCACGACTAAGAAACTTGTTCACAAACTGAGAGACATACCAAGGAGGGAATCGGAGCACTCATGGATTAATTGGTTGGACGTGTAGTGATGATGATCCACAACTAAAGTAAACTTGTTCACAAACTGAGAGACATACCAAGGAGGGATCGAGCACTCATGGATTAATTGGTTGAATGTGTAGTGATGATGATCTCACAACTAAAGTAAACTAGCTGTAAGATGATATTATTTGTGAAGTTGTGGCAACCAGTGGTACATTCACAGCTAAGATGGTTTAGCTCATATATGAAGAATGAAAAATACATATTTCTCATAACAGACAAGTGATACCAAGTCATGGCTATACACCTTCAGCAAGATCTCACCAAAAAGTTGCAGAGATTCAACAATAGATGCCTGCGCTGGATACTTCATTTGCGATGGTATGACAGAACCACAAACAAGGAACTGTGGGATAGAGCAAGACAACGGCAGGTGGAACAAGATAAAACGAGCAGAAGGTGGCGATGGATAGGAGACACACTGAGGAAACCTCTAACAGCATCATGAGGCTGGCTCTCCGATTGAACCCTCAGGTCAATTGAGGTAAAGGAGGACCCAGAAACACATGGAGACTGAATGCAAGAAATGGGGAGTGAGTGGAGATATCTGAAAAAGATGGTTTTGGATAGGCGCACTTGGAAGGCCTTGGGTGTGGACCTATGCTTCCCTATGGGCGAAGGATAAAGAAGAAAAGAAGCAGATCAAGTTGTACGCTCTCAGCGGCACAAACTGCACATATAACATCACTGACTGGTTCTTCTTCTTCTTCTTCAATGATCCAGCGGCACTTGAGCTTTTGCCCTTCGGCCCAATGCTATGTAGTGGTATCTGCATGTGTTTGTAAGTTGTTCTTTGTTCCGTATAATGTGTTCCATTTATCTGGCCTTGGAGGAAGGAGGGTCTTTCTGATGTCATCTAGTGCTTGACACTTGAAAAGGTGGTGGTGAACGGTTTCATGATGATGTGCACACAGTTGACACTCTGGAGTGTGTTGGGTTCGGAGTCTAAAAATGGTGCTCTGATCTCTTCTTGTAAGATGGTTGATGTCATTAAGGTTAGGGCTGGCCATATGGCTGTACACCTCTCTTCCTGTGTTTCCCATGGCCCATCTGTTCAGCCAAATTTCTTTATTTGTTGTCATTAGGATTTGCTTTGCTGTATGGAGAGTTGTTGCTGTGATTGGTTGTTCCTGTGTTGACCCTTTCTTGGCTAGCCCATCTGCTTTGTCATTTCCAGGTGTGTTTGAATGTCCAGGGATCCACTGCATGGTTATTTTGATGTCATGTGATGTAATAAGTCTGTCAATATCTATGGCTATATGGGATAGCTCAGATTTACAATGTCCACCATCTTCTAGAGCTTGAAGGGCAGACATTGAATCTGTGAAAATAATTATGTTTTGTGCCTTTGATGGAAAGGCATCGAAAACAGTCTTCAGATGGTACAAAGCTGCTTCTATCGCATGAATTTCAGCCTCATAATTGGAGCATATCTCCCCGCATGCACCAAACAGCTCTTCAGATGATCTGTCTGGGTATTGTATATATGCTCCGTAACCTGCTTTGATGGTGGCTTTGAATGCAGATCCATCAGTATAGACATATACCCATTCTTGGGGATAGGCATCAATGGTTCTTTGAGATGCTATCATAAGGCTGACTGGATTGGAGCGTTTAGTTGCTTCATCTATCAATTTTGTTCTAATTTCAGGTGTATTCAGAGTGTATGTGGTGGTAAGTTTGCTATTACTCTCTGCAGCTGTTGTCTTGTTTCTGGAAGGTGGTATCTGTCTTTGATTTCACTGACGTGGTGGAGGATTGACTTTTGTTTAATTCTGTTTCTCTGTTGCCACTTCTCAACAAGTAGTTTATTGGGGTGATCTTGATTCATTCTTTGCTCCTTTCATAAGCTTCAACAGCAGCTTTGTCCCTACGCAGCCCAAGAGGTTCCACATTTGTGTGTATTTCACATGCGGCGGTTGGTGCTGACCTCATTGCTCCACTGATTAGACGTAAGGCATTGTTCTGTACTCTGTCCAGGGAATCAAGGTTTGTCTTGGAGCAAGTTGTTAGAAGAGCACTGTTGTACTCTATTGCAGAGCGGATGTAACCAAGATATAAGCCTCTCAGAGTATCTTTGTCTGATCCCCATGTTGTGCCAGCAAGCTTCTTCAATAGCTGTAATCTTCTTAATGCTTTGTTCTTTACATTCACAACATGCTTCTTCAGGTTAAGCTGGCGGTCAAGTGTTACTCCAAGATATGTAGGGTGTTGCTCTCTTAGCAGTTGGTGATTGTCTAGATTCAAGGTGATATTCTGTTTGGCAACTTTGTGGCTAATAGTGAAGATGGTATACACTGTTTTGGCACAGTTTATCTTTAGTTTCCATGTCTGGCAGTAGTCATGGAGTTTCCTTATGTCTCCGTTAAGTTTACGCGCTCCACTTTCTACATCCTCATGGCTTTGCCAAATAGCCAGGTCATCTGCATATAGCGTTTTTTCAGCCGTAATCTGACTTGCAAGATCATTGATGTATATGAGGAAGAGGTGCAACTTAGGATGAGCCCTGTGGTAAACCCTCTTCTAAGACCTCCTTAGATGAAATTGCATCATTGATTTTTGTCTGGATCGTACGGTCAATTAAGAAGTACTTAATCCAGTTGTACAATTTCCCATGTATTCCAATGTCCATCATCTTCATAAGGAGGCCTTTTCTCCATACTCGATCGTAAGCCTGCTGCAGGTCAAAGAAGATGGCTACTATGTGTTTGTTGTTCTGGAAGCTGTCATGTATTCTTTGAGTAAGCCTAAAGAGTTGATCCTCTGTGCAGTTGCCAGCTCTAAATCCCGCCTGTTCGTGGCATAGCGTGTTGGTACTTTCAAGAAACCAGTAGAGACGGCAATTTACAATTTTTCAGCTAATTTCCCTAGACATGATGTTAGGGAGATTGGTTCGTAGCTTCTGGGTTCACCTGGAGGTTTGGTGTTTTTCAGGATAGGGATAATATGGGCACTCCTCCAGGCTTTAGGGAGCTTTCCATTTCTCCATGTCATGTTAATTAGATGGAGAACTGCTACCTTCCCTATTGGACCCAAGTTTAGAAGCATCTTGTTGTGGATCTTATCTGGTCCAGGAGACTTTCTAAGTTTCAATTTCTTTAATGCCTGTTCTAATTCCTGTCTACTAATTTCTTTCTCAAAAATGGAAGCATTTACTGTTTGAGCTTTTTCTTGTTGCTTCAAGTGGTTCAGACGCTTTCTGTCTATCTCTGTGAGTTGCCCTGCTCTGTTCACTGATGCAAAGTAACGGTTGAAGTGCTCTGCTTTTTTTCTGGTCTTCAATGATTGTTTTCCTTCCATCTATCACTGGTTTGGGATTTGTCTTCCTACTATCCCCAGACAGATTGTTGACCAACGCCCAGACTTTATTTCCATTACGTCTGAAGTCTAATTTTGAGCATGTGTCTATCCATTTTTCATTTTTAGCCTTCCTAACTGCAAGTTTTACTTTTGCACAAGCTTTATTGTACTGCACTTTTATGTCCAGTGATGGTGTGGTCTCTAGTGTTTTTCTTAATGTGCTTCTTTCATAGATGGTGTCTTGGTTCCAAAATGGTTTGTGTGATTTCCGGCTGCCCCTTGGGATACATAATGATGAGGCTTTCAGAATTGCTTTTGTTACTTCTTCGTTGAAAGTCTCAACACTGCTGGCATCAACTTGTGCAAGCAGAGAGTCAGTTGTTTCTTGAAAAAGTCTCCAGTTAGCTTTTTGAAGTTCCATCGTGTTTTTGCTTCGACAGGCTCTACTTACAGTTGTTATAGTAGTAAGGAGTGGTTTGTGATCACTTTCGATATCATCAAGTATTTGAGAATGGCAGGATTCTGTCAAGTCGGATGAGCAGATGGTTAGGTCAGGTCGAGTAAGTGAGAGGTGAGCTCTGTGCAGCAGAGTTGGTGGAGATTCTGCATTCTGTAATACTGATAGGTTTGTTGTATCACATAGCTCTTCTATTAATTTTCCTGTCCTGTTGTTGTTTGGGTAGCCCCAACGTGGAGAGTGTCCATTGAAGTCACCGGCTAAAATAGTTTTGCGATACTGTGTGTTGTGCAGTTCTGGCAGTTTGAGTGTTTTCTCGGGGTTGTAGATGTTGTATATGGTATATTTTATTCCAGAGTGCCAGATAGTAATTTGTTGCACATCTGTGGGATGGGCTGTAGTAAGCTGTGATGCATCTCCTTGAATGTCCACGTATGTATGTGACTATGCCTCTGCAGTCAGTACACCTACAGGGATAACTAGTGTATCCAGTCAAGTGCAGGTCACTGTCTTTGTGAGGGTTTCTGCAAAGGGCCACATGTACCTTGTGGTCATGTAATACTTTTGAGAGTTCAATCTTTTTGTTTCTTAGACCACAGATGTTTAATTGTAGGATGTTAAGTGAAAGTTTGTTCTTTTGGTCATCTGACATCTGTAGGTCCTTCTTCCTCCAAGGGTTTTGTGTATTTCTGTGTTTGCATTTGTTTGTTTTGTTTCTTCCAGTAGTCAATTTTTCGCACAGAACAGCCCGGTTACCCTCTGTCTGGTGCGGACCTTGATATTCGAGTCGACGTCCGATCTCGCTTGAATTTCTATTATTGTTGTACATAGCATTGAAAAGCTGGGGAGTCTGTGGATTTCCTACCCACCCCGGACAGGAGTCAGAATAATACCGCCATAGCACTAGTGGATGAGGGCTTTCTGTGTCGCTTAATGATACTGCAGCCAAGGTAGGGTTCGCTGTTCTCATTCCCCGCCACCAGATTGCCTACTGGTCACGCCGAGCTCTGTTATACTCTAGGCTTGTGTCCAAATGTTCAAGGCAAGAGGATCATCACGCCCTGAGTCACTGCGCCTGTACGATGGATGTCAGCCGTCAGAAAGCAGCACACATTGGTTCTCTATCCTCAGATCTAGTTAGTACCCTTCTGACTTCTTTCCAACCACAGAGGGTGCATGTACATGTCAAATATTATACAAATGTTTACCACATCTACTCAGTTATGCTGTAGTGCTGTGCCAGATCTGAATGGTCATATGAGAGGCCATTAGAGCTCTCACTGTGGTCAAGAATGTTTAAGGGGAAAAAGGGGATGTGGGTAGGGGAAAGAAAGGAGGAAGTGGGAGGTTAGCAGGATTACTCCGCCAACTCATGTTGTTTAGCCAGTCAGCCGAGACTGTTGCCCGAGGTGTGGCACGTGGAGCCAAACATGAGCTAGGTGAGAAGTGGGGACCAAGTAGGATCATGACTATCCATGGGTACGACCAGGATACGGCTGTCATTTTCCGTGAGGTACCCCTACCTTCTCACCCAACACCCCCACTGACTGGTTAACTTAGTTGATAGAACAAATGAAAATAATAACATCACAGACTAGTTAACAAATGGTTGTTCTGAAATTGAAACTTGTGAAGTTCTCTGACTACAATCAAACATACATAGATGACAAAGTGTAGTGTTTCTAGAGCATAGGCAGAAGCACCATGTGCCTGGGATAATGCAGTAACCAGTCAGATTGCATATAGATTAGACTTGAGGATAATGAACCCAATATGTGCCAGCTTTCTGCTGACATTCATTGTGAAAGTGCAGTGACTAGGGACATGACGATACTCTTTGTCTTCAACATTCCAACACGTCTAAAGTATAGTAGAATTATGTATGATTAGCAGACAATCTGGTGGTGGGAAATGCACACAGAAAACCCTGCATTAACTGATACACCATTGATCAGCAAAGTGAGCTCTCTAGTGCAACTATCAGACATTCTGGTGGTGGGGAATGAGCATAGTGAACCCTACATTAACTGACCCATTGATCAACATAGTGAGCTGTCTAGTACAGCTAGCAGACAATCTGGTGGTGGGGAATGAGCACAGTGAACCCTACATTAACTGATACACCATTGATCAGCATAATGAGCTCTCTAGTGAAACAGGCAGACAATATCCTATCCACTAAGAGTAGAAAATCCAGATAACTCAATTCTACAGTACTATATATAAAACATAAATTGTACACGACATTGAGCCGGAGGACAAGCGTCCAAGAAGATCAAGCATGCAAGAGGGACAAGCATGCAAGAAGGACAAGCGTCCAAGAAGGTCAAGCATGCAAGAGGGACAAGCATGCAAGAAGGACAAGCATGCAAAGACAGGAGAGACAAGCATCCAAGAAGGACAAGCATGCAAGAAGGACAAGCATGCAAGAAGGACAAGCGTCCAAGAAGGACAAGCATGCAAGAAGGACAAGCGTCCAAGAATTACAAGCGTCCAAGAAGGACAAGCATCCAAGAAGGACAAACGTCCAAGAAGGACAAGCATGCAAGGAGAACAAGCGTCCAAAGTCAAAGTGCTAAAGGATCATTGAAAAGATCACTCTAATTAATGGAACCTTACTTCTTCTTCTTCCAACGTTTTCAGAGATCGATTTGTATACTTTTAAAGCAGTTAGTCGTCAACCAGAGTCTATGTACATCTTGTATATCTTGTCTTGTACGGATATCGATTTGTATACTTCTAAAGTAGTTAGTGGTCAATCGGATTTTATGTACATCTCCATATAGCTTGTCATGGACAGACATCAATTTGTATACTTCTAAAGCAGTTAGTGGTCAATTGGAGTCCATGTACATCTCCATATAGCTTGTCTTTGACTGGCATGAGGATTGGCCATGTGTTTTCTCTCTGTTCAGCGTATGTTGGAAATTCTTGCAGTATGTGTGTCTATTTCATCTTGCTGGTGTCACATGTGCATATGTCAGAAGGGCCTACTTTGTACTTGTTAAGCAGATGGTACCTCATAATTAGTGACTTTTTCAGTTTTTGTGGTGTAAAGGACAAAAGAGAATGCCAGACAATTCTTCTAGCACAGTTCAAGTCTCAGTGCAGATTATAAAGTCGTGTCCTTCATTGCAGTCTAAGTCTTTCTGATAGTTTTGATCCATGACTCTTGGTCTCTCATGTTATCATTTCTGCTAAACCAAAAAGCATTGAAATGACAATGTCATTAATGTTAATGTGAACAAAGAAAGCTGTATCACTCGAGGTTGTTCGAGTACCTTCTTTTTATTTTTTTATTCGATCTAGTATAAAGACTGATATAACACTGGGATATTTTAAAATTTTAGCAATTGAGCAGAAGTACATTTAAAGTAAATCTGTGTCTTTTGATGCAGCAAATTCAATTTAGATATGTGCTTTTTGTTTCATGTGTTTGTTTTCCTGGTTGTTTTATTATGATGGTAAATTTAGTAGGAATTTAACATTTCAGATATCTCATTTTGCCCCAAACTTTACAGCCTGTACTTGATTTTCAACTGCCTTTATGTGTTCACTTTTATGTGTTATAGTCCAACTCGATATGACTAGACACTCGATATCACCTACCCTGAGGTTAGGAATCCCATGCTGATCGCTTATGTGGAATGTGAACCAAATACTTTTGGAGATTGAGGCAAGCTCTGTTTTCTCCTTCATTAGTTTTGCTTGTTTATCATGTCTGCAAACAAGATTTTACAGTCTTTTGTTTGAGCCACAGTCTGAGTCACAATTATCACAAGTCCATATCTTCAACTTTCTAAACAGATGTCTATCTTAGCCCAATTCCTCATATACTACTAAACTATATTTTAGCTGGTACAAACAATAATTATATACACTGACATTATCATGTAAATAAATCTGAGAAACAAGACAAGTGTGTACTAGAGCACACGTTAACACACTTAAACCCAGAGTACCCTATGTTATGATAACTCAAATAACTCAACTGTACGTAAGTGTTAACGGTCCGTAAAGGAAGTGTTAGTGTAGGAGAAACATTGGTATTGATTTAAAAAATCTGAATATAACTAAAGCACTAAATACACAATAAGCACTTTTAGAAACGATGATTGATTGAAACAAAACAAGACAACAGAAAAAGTGTGGTTGAACAAGACATGACATGACTTTCTTTACAGAAAGAACTTAAAAGTTGGCATGATTATAATATTTTAAAAAAACTGTTAGACAATATAAGTTTACTTAGTATGGAAGAAAATACATAGGAAAAATAAATGATGTAATGGGAGTACTCTGTGTTGATAAGTAAGTGATCAAACAGGCTAAACAATAATCATACATTCACATTAACCTGCTGTTCTCAAATCTCAGGACATGATTCGCAAATTAAGGGACAATAGTTCGTTAGACACTGCTACACTACTAGCTACTACGGCTTGCATTTCTCCATCTTAATTCATGTCTAGACCAGAAATTATGGATTTTACTAGACCATAAATTGCTTATTATTAATTGACAGAATAGAGGTATTGAAAATAATCATCTTACCTTTTTATCAATGGGTGTTTTAGAAGCTGTTTGCGTTTAAATGTATGAGAGAAGTTAGAAATAATTCGTTCGTTCTGTCGACTACGACCGTCTTGATTCAAACAAGATTGATCAGAAAACTGCTGGATCCACACAGAGAAATATAGCAGTTTATTGAAAATATAAGTCTCAAAGTCTCCACAAAATGAATGTGAAGTCAAATGTATCCAAATATAACACAAATTCAATAGTTAAAAGTGTCACAACAGTAAAATATTCATTAAAACATTTAAATAAAAGCCGTCGCTGAAGTCAATCTTCCCACTGTTTTCACGGACATATTCAGATTCCAACATGGCGCCTTGGTTTCAAAACGAGGTTACTGTAAATATATCCAAGGAATTTTTCCTCATGAACACAAAATTGAACTCATAAATTGGTAACTTCTCCAACTTGCATAGTCAGCTTATTAATTCTGCGAATTTAGAATTTATCATTGGACTCGTAGGTGCAAGTCGTGGATGACAATAAATCCTTAGTATGCATGGCGTTAGCGACCATGGATCTTCAGGTGATCAACTCAGTTGTGGACGCTTTTTAGGCATAGATAAATATAATATAGTCGGTCGTGGTTAGACTGAGCATTATCTTCTCTCTGTCGTCCTTTGTTTCTTTTCTAAGCGATTTTCCCCGCTGTGAATTTGTGTTCTAATCCATATCTTAATATTCATCATCGTCTACATATGCCTCTCTGTCCCAAGAAACAATATGTTCTGCGTTGCGAAGGGTGCTATGTGCTGTGTCGCATCGCCTATTGTGGCTATAGCGCCATATTTTGTTATGACAGCCTTAACCAAAGGTACTGCAGAAAAATCCGTTGCCTGGAGATAATGTAGAAGATGGTCTTTCTTCCTTCAGCTCTCGTTTACCTCGACATGCGTTGACATTTCTCATCTTCTCTCTTAGTGCTATCCATCACTGCGCCTCGCCATATCTGTCTGCCTTTGGCCAAATGATCCGTTTTCTGAAGTCTATATCGTGTGATTTTAAAACAAATACCCATGAAGGGTAGTACTGGGCGTTTATGCTGTCGTTTTATTAACGTTGGCCATATAAGGTGTTTTCTAAGATTCTGCCATCGCTCATACGGCTCCCATCTCCCAGCCATCTTAGATGTCGCTGACTCAGTAATGTATCTATTCTCTGATTCTGTTTTGCCTTTCAGCGTCAAGTAAAAAGAGACACTGGAACAAGCCATCCTATGCCTTATCTTTGTGTTTTCTCCAGTCCTGACTTGCATCACAGCTTCAGGATAAGAAAAGATTTATAGAACAAGCTTTTGTGTTCACTTCATAAACAGTGCTTTACGTCGCTTCTGTTATTTCTGAGGTCCACGTTTTGCGTGGATGCCTTCTTTGATTCGTATCCAATGTATTAGAGTAACATTGCTCTTTGAGGCGTACTGTACGGGTTGATATGCTGCGTATGTGGCTGAACCATTTAATTTGTTGTTTCTTGATGGAGCTCAGTTCTGATGTTGTACCCATTTTTTCCTTATGTCTTCATTTCTAAAACTGTCTCTTCTTGTTATCCCCAGCATTTTGTGTATACATTTCATCTCTGTCGTGACCAGTTTTCTACTATCCTTCGGTGTCAGCGTCCATGTTTGGCGGCGATAGCATAATGTTGGGATAAATATTGTGTTGAACAATACTCTTTTATAATACAATACTAAGTACACCGACATTATATACTTGTGGAACTGGAACAAGTTCGAGAATTAGGCGTTAAGTGTGGACATGCCAGACAGTGTCGTCTTCGTGGTAGAGAGAGAAGATATAGTAATCAACTTCTCATGTGTACGGTGAGCAAATGGACTTTAGGATGGCTGCTGCAGCGGAGGACAGAGCATGCATGGAATGCCCAATGTGCCGTGACGTCGATCGCATAACATAACATAACTTGTGTCTTGATGGTTCGTATGAGAGGACACAATAAGTTACAAACAGCACAGTATCAGAGAATTCAAATTTGCAGTCAAAATCAATGAATGGTCGCAAAAAAGAACAACATATAACATACTGATCTCTTGATAATATGGGATCATGGTATATTCCCGACCGTATTTTTAAACAATAATAATAAATTCTTACCAGAGATCTACAAATTTAAAAAAAAAAATTAAGAAACAATAATCAATTTTTACCAGAGATCAGCAAAATAAAAAAAAGAAAACAATAATCAATTCTTACCAGAGATCAACAAAATTTAAACAATAATCAATTCTTACCAGAAATCAACAAAATACAAAAATAAAACAATCAATTCTTACCAGAGATCAATAACTTGAAAAACAATTGGAAAAAAATCAAAAATCAGCATTAATAAGGGACATAATAGAATTTATATAAGCAGTCTATTTGTTGCCGGATTGCGTCCCTTCACATATTATTGGTACATCATTATGCAGCACTTTCAGGCTGTCTGTATAAGTCTAGAATTACATGTCAAGTTGCGCTTCTTTTTCTTCTTATTAGAACGCTTCACATCGATCACCTGTTAACCACTTTTTGTGATTTCTGTGATCTGAACTAAGACGAGTGTACGTTGTGTCAGCTATGCGCATATAAGTAGACCAGCACATACGATTTCTGCGATGCTTTTTATTTACTAGGGTAGCTTCCTATACTTACGGTATGCCTTGTAGGTCCAGTGTGACTATTCGTTGTTCCCCTTGCGAGCCTCGTAACACACGGCTGGTCACGTTGAGCCATTGATTCCCCTAGATTATAGGTCACAAAAAACGTGATAATCTTGACAATATGTCAACACTAGGTAATGTTAATCTTGACCATAGGTCACCCCTAGACAATGAATCATGGAAAACAGACAAACTCAGTCATTGAGCTGCCTGGTCAACTCTTCTTCTTCTTTCTGACCAACAAAGCTGTCTCTGTCATTGTGCAGTATCTTCTAGGCAAACAAGACAATCTCTCTATCGTGTTCGGTCAGTGGTCATCCTTCAAATGGCGTCCCATGACTGACCACACTAGCACCCCTTCTCACTGCTCATCATCAGGTGTCCTTAGTCTTCTCTCCTCCCACACACAGCCGTTTTTCCTATGAAGCTCAAATTCTGGCAATTCTCACGATAGTCTCTGGATCACATTCGGGTACGTGTACTATCCGACTTCAACGTTTGTCTTTTATCACTGTGTTTGCAGTTCCTCCTTGGTTGCTTATTTTATCACTTGTGTTTGAGTTCCCTCCTGGTTGCTTATTTATCACTGTGTTTGCAGTTCCCTTGGTTGCTTATTTTATCACTGTGTTTGCAGCTTCCCTTGTTCTATTTATCACTTGTGTTTGCAGTTCCTTTGCTTATTTTATCACTGTGTTTGCAGTTCCTCCTTAGTTGCTTATTTTATCACTGTGTTTGCAGTTCCCTCCTTGGTTGCTTATTTTATCACTTGTGTTTGCAGTTCCCTCCTTGGTTGCTTATTTTTTCACTGTGTTTGCAGCTTCCCCTAGTTGCTTATTTTATCACTGTGTTTGCAGCTTCCCCCTTAGTTGCACATGTTGAGCAATTCCTGGTTGCTTATTTTATCACTAAAATATTCTGATCAGTTTCCTCAGACATGCTAGATGTTTCCTTGTCTGATATTCGATCAGTTTCCTCAGACATGCTGTATAGAATGTAACATTCTAGATGTTTCCTTGTCTGATATTCTCACATTCACATCCATACAAAAAAGTATTGAAAACGCGCAACTATCATATATCTTTCATTTAGTTTTTGTCTGGACAGAACTCTAATTGCTGTTTAGTTTTTGTCTGGACAGAACTCTAATTGCTGTTTAGTTTTTGTCTGGACAGAACTCTAATTGCTGTTTAGATTTGCAAAAAGCAACTCTGACTTTATTACTTCTTCTACTTCTTTGCGTTCGTTCTTTACGACTATATTTTAATCACTCTTTGTGACATGTTTGATCTTTGCCAAAGAACGTTGCACACTGGTTTTGTAGGTTCCTAAACCATAGACTTCTACACGTTTAGGACATGTGCATCCGATTTCAACCTATCCTACTTAGTCGCCTCTTACGACATGCGTGGCAGGTAACAGTGGTTCTATTCTTTACTCCCCAAATTTGGGCCCTGGTAACCACTCGGGCGACTTTATTACTCATCTTTGTTAATACCCTTGCCAGTACCCAAATTTGTTGTTACTTTTTTCTTTCTGTCTTTCATTCATCTATTCTAGTCAACATTGACAACATTGACATTAACAAAACAACATTGACAACATTGACATTAACAAAACAACATCGACAACATTGACATAAAAACAACATCGACAACTTTGGGCATTACAAAACAACATCGACAACATTGACATTAACAAAACAACATCGACAATGACATTAACAAAACAACATCAACATGACATTAACAAAACAACATCGACAACATTGACATTAACAAAACAACATCGACAACATTGACATTAACAAAACAACATCGTCTTTTATTTCATGGACACACACTGAGAAGACCGATCAAGCATTGCTAAACAGTATGTTTTGGAATCCGCAGGAAAGTGGAGTAGGAAGGTCTAGAAATACCCACAGAAGATAGCTGAGACGATATTAAAAGAATAGGCAAGACGTGAACAAATTGGAAGGGATGGCAATGAGGAAGGACTGGAAAAAGTTTGTTCAAGACCATGCTCCATTGGGGTTGAAATGTGAAGCGAAGAAGTCAGCATTTTCTACGTTAACAAAACAACATCATCAACATTGATATTAACAAAATAACATCATCAACATTGACATTAACAAAACAACATCATCAACATTGACACTAAAAACAACATCATCAACATTGACATTAACAAAACATCATCACATTGACATTAACAAAACAACATCATCAACATTGACACTAACAAAACAACATCATCAACATTGACAAAACCACAGCATCAACATTCACATTAACAAAACAATATCATCAACATTAACATTAACAAAACAATATCATCAACATTGACATTAACAAAACAATATCATCAACATTGACATTAACAAAACAATATCATCAACATTGACATTAACAAAACAATATCATCAACATTGACATTAACAAAACAATATCATCAACATTGACATTAACAAAACAATATCATCAACATTAACATTAACAAAACAATATCATCAACATTGACATTAACAAAACAATATCATCAACATTGACATTAACACAACAATATCATCAACATTGACAAAACCACAGCATCAACATTGACATTAACAAAACAACATCATCACATTTACCCGGTGATTACGGGGCAAATTTTGGTCTAAGAATAGAATCACTGTTCACTCAGCATGTCGTAAGGCGACAAAGGAGGTTTGGCTGAATCGGATACATGTCTAAACATGTGAAGTTTATGCGTTTAGGGGCCTACCAAAGCAATGCACTATACAGTTCTTGGCAAAGATCAAACTTATCACAAAAGTGATTAAAATTGGTTGTAAAGAATAACGCAAAGAAGAAGAAGATCAACATTCACTTACAAAAACAACATCATCAACATTGACATTAACAAAACAACATCATCAACATTAACAAAACAACATCATCAACATTAACAAAACAACATCATCAACATTAACAAAACAACATCATCAACATTAACAAAACAACATCATCAACATTAACAAAACAATATCATCAACAATCACATTAACAAAACAATATCATCAACATTGACAAAACAACATCATCAACATTAACAAAACAACATCATAAAGCATTAAAAAAACAACATCATCAACATTAACAAAACAACATCATCAACATTAACAAAACAACATCATCAACATTAACAAAACACCATCATCAACATTAACAAAACAAATCATCAACATTGACATAAACAACATCATCAACATTTACAAAACAACATCATCAACATTAACAAAACAACATCATCAACATTGACGTTAACAAAACAATATCATCAACATTCACATTAACAAAACAATATCATCAACATTGACAAAACAACATCATCAACATTAACAAAACAACATCATCAACATTGACGTTAACAAAACAACATCATCAACATTGACAAAACAACATCATCAACATTGACAAAACAACATCATCAACATTGACATTAACAAAATATCATCAACATTCACATTAACAAAACAACATCATCAACATTGACATTAACAAAACAACATCATCAACATTGACAAAACAACATCATCAACATTGACAAAACAACATCATCAACATTGACAAAACAACATCATCAACATTGACATTAACAAAACAACATCATCAACATTGACATATTAAAAAAAACAGCAAAAATTTCACAACGTTACCATAGTGATACATTGCATCATAAAATAAATCAACAATTGTCGTATTAAAAATATGAATTATACGAAACGATACAAAAGTAAAATTGCGTTTTCTAATAGATTGGAAAGACTACTTTTGAAATCTATTTTAAAATACATGCAAGGTTGAGGTTACTCAAATCGCCGTCACTAAATTGTCTCAGAACACATAGGTGCTCAGTGTCCTGCAGCATTTATATTTCTGCTGAAAGCATCGAAGATGTATTACTAATCTGTGATCAGAATACATGACAGAAGGCAGTAGATCAATCAATCAATCAATCAATCAAGTGCCATGCCTGCCGCCGTAGGCAATCATGTCTCTCCATTGCTCTCTCTCTCTCTCTCTCTCTCTCTCTCTCTTTCAGTTAAACAGTTAACAAACGAGTTTCCATATCTCAGATCAGACAAATGTCGTGTTTTCATATCTCCGATCAGAACAAACGAGTTTTCATATCTACCAGATCAGAACAAACGTCGTGTTTTCATATTTACCAGTCAGAACAAACGAGTTTTCATAGCTACAGATCAGAACAAACGTGTTTTCATATCTACCAGATCAGAACAAACGTGTTTTCATATCTACCAGATCAGAACAAACGTCGTGTTTCATATTTGCAGATCAGAACAAACGAGTTTTGCTACTGATCAGAACAAACGTCGTGTTTCATATTTACCAGATCAGAACAAACGTTTTCATGCTCTAGATCAGAACAAACGTGTTTCATTTACAGATCAGAACAAATGTCGTGTTTCCATATCTACCAGATCAGAACAAATGTCGTGTTTCCATATCTACCAGATCAGAACAACGGTTGTCATATCTCCCAGATCAGAACAAACGTCGTGTTTTCATATTTACCAGATCAGAACAAACGAGTTTTCATAGCTACTAGATCAGAACAAACGTCGTGTTTTCATATTTACCGATCAGAACAAACGAGTTTTCATAGCTACTGATCAGAACAAACGTGTTTTCATATTACAGATCGAACAAACGGTTTTCATATCACGATAGAACAAACGTCGTGTTTAATATTTAGATCAGAACAACTAGTTTTCATAGCTCTAGATCAGAACAAACGAGTTTTTATATCTACCAGATCAGAACAGAGGTGTTTTCATATCTACAGATCAGAACAAATGTCTGTGTTTTCATATCTCCCAGATCAGAACAAAACGTGTTTTCATATCTACCAGATCAGAACAAACGTCGTGTTTCCATATCTACCAGATCAGAACAAACGAGCTTTCATATCTACCAGATCAGAACAAACGAGCTTTCATATCTACCAGATCAGAACAAATTTGTTTTCATATCTACCAGATCAGAACAAACGAGCTTTCATATCTACCAGATCAGAACAAACGAGCTTCATATCTACCGATCAGAACAAATTTGTTTCAATCTACGATCAGAACAAACAGTTTCATATCTACCAGATCAGAACAAACGAGTTTTCATATCTACCAGATCAGAACAAACGGTTGTCATATCTACCAGATCAGAACAAACGAGTTTCATATCTACAGATCAGAACAAACGAGTTGTCATATCTACCAGATCAGAACAAACGAGCTTTCATATCTCCCAGATCAGAACAAACGTCGTGTTTCATATCTACAGATCAGAACAACGAGTTGTCATATCTCAGATCAGAACAACGAGTTTCATATCTACCAGATCAGAACAAACGAGTTTTCATATCTACCAGATCAGAACAAACGTGTTTTCATATCTACCAGATCAGAACAAACGCTGTGTTTCCATATCTACCAGATCAGAACAAACGAGCTTTCATATCTACCAGATCAGAACAAACGAGCTTTCATATCTACCAGATCAGAACAAATTTGTTTTCATATCTACCAGATCAGAACAAACGAGCTTTCATATCTACCAGATCAGAACAAACGAGCTTTCATATCTACCAGATCAGAACAAATTTGTTTTCATATCTACCAGATCAGAACAAACGAGTTGTCATATCTACCAGATCAGAACAAGTTTTCATATCTACCGATCGAACAAACGAGTTGCCCATATCTACCAGATCAGAACAAACGAGTTTTCATATCTACCAGATCAGAACAAACGAGTTGTCATATCTACCAGATCGAACAAACAGCCATATCTACAGATCAGAACAAACGTCGTGTTTTCATATCTACCAGATCAGAACAAACGAGTGTCATATCTACCAGATCAGAACAAACGAGTTTCATCTCAGATCAGAACAAACGAGTTTCATATCTACAGATCAGAACAAACGAGTGTCATATCTACCAGATCAGAACAAACGAGTTTCATATCTACAGATCAGAACAAACGAGTTTTCATATCTACCAGATCAGAACAAACGAGTTGTCATATCTACCAGATCAGAACAAACGAGTTTTCATATCTACCGCCAAAGTGGAACTGAGGATCGTGGGCCATCATGAAAAATATGGCAGTTCCAGGCAGAAAACTCACGAAATATATTGCTGAAATAGAACTAATCATTTTTACAACTTTTCTATCTTCGTGTTAGGTATTTGAAAATGTGGATTCTTGCCACCATTTTGTTTTGTTGTTTAGCTTGGCAACCAGAATGGCCGTACAGACTAGAACAGAAACGTGGCAAATGGTTGTCACGGCAACGCTGTGAATAGGATGTAGAAATCTGATACTGTCAACAGTTGTTTTCTCCGCAGTGAATGCAATACTCAACATTGATTTGTTTCAGAACTGATTGTGACGCCATTCCAGTTTGTTGACGAAATAAAGTGGAGAAAATATGATCAACATGGATCCAAATATGAGGTGATGATGATCTTTGTTCGGAAAGCAGTTATGATGTTCTTGACCTTGAGTGGTAAGGTCACACACAGACACCTCTCAAATGTGATAAACGAAGTGATGAGACCTGTAATTCTGATATGTAACAAATACATGTTTGTGAAGAAGTTATATATCTCATCCTAGTGGAATTCCTACATACATCCAACTCAAGGAAAACCATCTCAAGCTCAAACATTCATCTGAGAAAAACTAACTAAAGTCGTCGTACTTGTCCAGGAAGAACCCAATAAAGTCCTCATACCTGTCCCAGGAAAATTTACTGAATTTACCTGATTGATTGATATGACCGTCATCATTGCACTTCGGTGAGTAGCCATGTATGCTCCGATATCTTTCTTACACGGGAAGATCTCAGCGGCAGTGCACGAAATCCGTAGCACCTGCGAGGGTTCGCGATGTAATTTTGAAGATGGTTAAGATATTTTGTAGAAATTGTTTATTTTAAAACTTTTTCTAATGAATTTTGCACGGGCAGCGGCTCGCTCTCCTCGGGAGATCCTCTAGAGAGGGTCTGCTCTTCTCGATTTTGAACTTCAAGGTTTTATTTACGTGTTTAACTTAAGCATGAGACCTACATTTTATCGTCTGTCTCTGATAGGACTTGGAACTCGAGCTCACCTACACTGAGAACATGGATCTCTGGGAAAATATGACTTGGAACTTGACTTTACCTACACGACGATCATGGATCTCTGGACAAATATCTCGATGGCTCCACTAAGGAGCCAACCGTTACCTTTGGCCGACATCTACTCTACATAGACCGCCCTCATATCTGTCCTCAGAAAACCCAATCAAGTCACTCGTACTTATCTAAATAAAACCCCTCAAGCCCTTGCACTTATCCAAGTACAAAACCCACTCAAGCCCCCTCCCCATCCCCCTCACACACTTATATTAGTGTATGTAACAAGTAAGTGTTTATTACAGCTACTGATATTTTTGTCTATGTTCAAACTAAACATAAACAATAACATATTGTGTTGAAATAATTGATGAATTTCTTTGACAATAGTCTCACGATGTTCAATAGTGATTGATTGATAGGATCATCATTATTGTCCTTCGTTGAATAACCATGTGTGCTCCAATCTCTTTCTTACACTTTGTTATGTTTCATTCCAGTTTACTAGTTTATTTGATTGACAAAACACGTAATTACAAAGTACTGTAGTTTTACAAATTATAAAACAATGACAAAATACAGCAACGTTTCGACCAACATTGTCCATGTTTACTGCAGTCTCATCTATTTTGTGAATAGTTTATTTGAACAATTTAGACTATTGTTGTCCATGTTCTCTGTTTGTTGCCCTTTTTAAAGACATTGTCCGTGTCGACTGTTTGTTGCCCTGTGTGATACATTGTCCATGTTGACTGTTTGTTGCCCTGTGTGATACATTGTCCATGTTGACTGTTTGTTGCCCTGTGTGACACATTGTCCATGTCGATTGTTTGTTGCCCTGTGTGATACATTGTCCATATTGACTGTTTGTTGCCCTGTAAGACATTGTCCATGTTGACTGGTTGTTGCCCTTTTAAGACATTGTCCATGTTTACTGTTTGTTGCCCTGTAAAAACATTGTCATGCTTACTGTTTGTTGCCCTGTGTAGACATTGTCCATGTTGACTGTTTTTGCCTGTGTGAAGACATTGTCCATGTTGACTGTTTGTTGCCATGTATAAGACATTGTCCATGTTGACTGTTTGTTGCCTGTGTAAGACATTGTCCATGTTGACTGTTTGTTGCCTGTATAAGACATTGTCCATGTTGACTGTTTGTTGCCTGTGTAAGACATTGTCCATGTTGACTGTTTGTTGCCCTGTGTAAGACATTGTCCATGTTGACTGTTTGTTGCCTGTGTAAGACATTGTCCATATTGACTGTTTGTTGCCTTGTAAGACATTGTCCATGTTGACTGTTTGTTGCCTTGTAATACATTGTCCATGTTGACTGTTGCCATGTGTAAGACATTGTCCATGTTGACTGTTTGTTGCCTGTGTAAGACATTGTCCATGTTGACTGTTTGTTGCCTGTATAAGACATTGTCCATGTTGACTGTTTGTTGCCTGTGTAAGACATTGTCCATGTTGACTGTTTGTTGCCTGTGTAAGACATTGTCCATGTTGACTGATGCACAGAGACAGCACACAAGTACATGATGCTAGCACAGACCCAACAAACTGATGTTAGTACTGTCCTTGAAACCCTGCCTGGCAAAGACGACGATGTTGACGGATTAGCTCCGATACCCAAAAACACTTATACACCCACAGACATCAACAAAAATAATTTCCTGAAAGATGTATGTGATCTCTCTGCTGGTGGGGTCAACCATGGAAGTCCTGGCATCTGTGGTCATGTTGAGCGTAAATTTGACATGACCTTCAGAAGTGAAGCTATAACCGGATGTTCAAGTCATGTGTTCAGCAAATGTGACTATATTTAATATCAAAATCAGTTGCAATGTATTCTTCTACAAATATGTCAGTCTATATTACCAAATTGTTTACTTCGTTGTGGGAAAAATTTCTTGTACAAATATGTTCAGTATATGTTCACCAAATTGTTTACTTCATTGTGGTAACATTTCTTGTACAAATATGCCCAGTCTATGTTCACCAAATTGTTTACTTCATTGTGGTAACATTTCTTGTACAAATATGCCCAGTCTATGTTCACCAAATTGTTTACTTCATTGTGGTAACATTTCTTGTACAAATATGTCCAGTCTATGTTCACCAAATTGTTTACTTCATTGTGGTAACATTTCTTGTACAAATATGTCAGTCTATGTTCACAAATTGTTTACTTCATTGTGTAAATTTCTGTACAAATATGTCCAGTCTATGTTCACTAAATTGTTACTTCATTGTGGTAACATTTCTTGTACAAAATGTCAGTCTATGTTCACCAAATTGTTTACTTCGTTGTGGAAACATTTCTTGTCATTTATGCTTATTACTTCTTAAATTCTCTTCCAGATCTAATTCGACTAGAACTTTTCCGATATTCTTTAAAAGTGAATCAAGAGTTGTAAGAGCACCAGGGGAAGCCAATGAGCCAATGAAAATGGTAAATAGCTCTCATAAGAGTGATCTGAATGTGTTCTGAAAAACGCTCGTCTGCAGTGCTGACAATGCTGCCGTAAAGTAAGGTTGTGGTTCGAATCCTGTGTGAGAAATTAGTTTTCCAAAGCCTGAATTCTTTGTTATGTAGGAATTAAAGCATCTTTAGCCGAGACTCGCCCGTTCAACCTTGATGAACATGCCATCAGCGCAGAGACAGGCTGCGATATCTTGGAATAACCGATAACTACCATGGCGGAGACAGGCTGCGATATCTGAATACTTTGATCGTGTTATCTTCAAACACCATATTGAACAGACAATACAAACGTTGCAAGTGTGGTCTTGCTGCTCTCAAAGTTATGGTGGCGCACACTTGAGCAGAGACTACTTGTCCTTTGTTCGATCGACTGGTTAAAGTCAATGGTAGATTACGGACTCAGATTCTTACGATATCAAGATCACAATGTGAACGACTCGAACGGGTTCAGAATGAAGGTATGCGTATAGTCCTTGGCTATACTAGAGATACCCTGTTGTAAAAATGAGATATATGTTTGGCCTTCTGTCACTACGTTCTCGTCATTCAATCGCTCAAACCAAGGCATATATGCGGGTTACTGCGGATAAAAGACATCCACTGCACAAGAACACTAATGATGTTAAGGGCACGAGAATCAATCGTGGCATGTCGTGGATGGCCCAGGCGAAGAGAACAATTGGCCAGGTGACTACGGCTGCGACCCCATCAAAGGAAGAATGGATCCCAACAGATGGTAGCATGACCAACTATCTCAGCGTTATCATTACTCTTACTATAGAATGTGAGATTGGGCAACATGAAGGCTGATCTCGCAGTTAAGCAGCTAATAGAAGATAATGCAAGAGATGATGATGTTGTTGTATATACCGATGGATCGGTTCATCGCGGTGAGAAGTCAGCCTGGGGTTTCTTGGCTAATGTGCATGGTAGGGTTGTTGCAGAGCGAAATGGAGCGTACAGGACAACTATTTCTAGTATGAGGATGGAGGTTGAAGCCGTTACTGCTGCCCTCCATTGACGCTCTGGGGTTTCATTTACTGGGGCGGTTGTTGTATCTGACTCTCAGTCGATGCTTCACAAGATCCAGAAGGGGAGGTTTCGGTACGTATGGTGGATGTCGTCTATAGAAGTTTCTAACCTCCAGCGGCGTACGCGGATATACTGTCCTGGACATGCGAGTGTTTAGGTAATGAGACAGCGGCAGGCTATCATCAACAGGCTATATTGTTAAGGAGTTGAAGATGGATAAGTGGGATGTTCTTCGGTCTCTTCGCGACTGTCTGGTGGATGAGGACACTAAAAAAGATGTTGAATCGATCCAGAGATTTAAGCAGTTTGGAGTTACGCCTGTACAATTAGAACTGGGTGCATTGGAGCAGATTTAGGAGTGTGTTTAATCAGCGGACCACAGGAACCATCAGTATGCATACTCTTCGATATCTGTTGGGGAGACTGTCATCTATGGGTCTGCCGGGTGCAAGGACGTCAGTTTAGTAACCAATAACCAATCATCTTTCAATCTAAGAACGAACTATGTATTGATTATATCGGAGCGTGTAGATCAACAAACATAAAACAATAGAAATTCATTTCAGAGGAGAATCCAAGTTACTTGAGACAGAGATAACTATTCAAGTTATTTTAGTTAACTGTGCTAGAGTCGAGACAGAGCTAACTATTAAAGTTATTTTGAGTTAACTGTGCTAGAGTCGAGACAGAGCTAACTATAAAGTTATTTTTAGTTAACTGTGCTAGAGTCGAGACAGAGCTAACTATAAAAGTTACTTTGAGTTAACTGTGCTAGAGTCGAGACAGAGCTAACTATTAAAGTTACTTTGAGTTAACTGTGCTAGGAGTCGGACAGACTAACTATTAAAGTTACTTTGAGTTAACTGTGCTAGAGTCAAACAGAGCTAACTATTAAATATTTTGAGTAACTGTGCTAGAGTCGAGACAGGCTAACATAGTTATTTGAGTTAACTGTGCTAGAGTCGGGACAGAGCTAACTATTAAAGTTATTTTGAGTTAACTGTGCTACAGTCGAGACAGAGCAACTATTAAAGTATTTTGAGTTAACTTGCTAAGTCGGACAGACAACTTAAATACTTTGAGTTAACTTGCTAAGAGTCAAGACAGAGCTAACTATTAAAGTTATTTTGAGTTAACTGTGCTAGAGTCGAGACAGAGCTAACTATTAAAGTTATTTTGAGTTAACTGTGCTCAGTCAGGACAGAGCTAACTATTAAAGATTTGAGTACTGTGCTACAGTCGAGACAGAGCTAACTATTAAAGTTACTTTGAGTTAACTGTGCTAGAGTCGAGACAGAGCTAACTATTAAAGTTACTTTGAGTTAACTGTACAGAGTCGAGACAGAGCTAACTATTAAAGTTATTTTGAGTTAACTGTGCTAGAGTCGAAACAGAGCTAACTATTAAAGTTATTTTGAGTTAACTGTGCTAGAGTCGAGACAGAGCTAACTATTAAAGTTATTTTGAGTTAACTGTGCTAGAGTCGAGACAGAGCTAACTATTAAAGTTACTTTGAGTTAACTGTGCTAGAGTCGAGACAGAGCTAACTATTAAAGTTACTTTGAGTTAACTGTGCTAGAGTCGAGACAGAGCTAACTATAATAGGTATCCAGGAGTTCCTAGGTTTTCCCCGAATTTAGGTGATTCTGTTTGATGCGCGTAGGGTGTACGTTCGCGTGTTTGTATTTGTATGAGTGTTGTATTTGAAGTTAGCTCTTTGTATTTGGTGATAACCTACAGGCCAGGGTTGCCAATTTGGCTTATTTTAAGCCAGATTTGAGAAATCTAGCTTTTTTTCTAGTTGGTTGGCTGTGGAAAATTTGGTTTGGCTTACTGGCTTAAATTTGGCTGTTTTTCATGTTGTTTGGCTTAAAAAATTTTGTCTGGCTGTTTGGCTAAAATCTGGCTTATTTTTGGCTTTTTCTACGAATTGTCTAGTTTAAAGTCAAATTTTCTGTTGCACACTGTTTTGACCTCGAAATACAACTTGCTAATTGGACAGGGAAAGAACAATGAACGTGTGTAGGTACCGCAGCCAGAATGATATTGTAACCTACATACTTGTTAATTATTGAATGCTATTATGGAACGTTGGTCGAAACGTTGCTGTTTATCGTCACTGTTTATGTATTTTGTAAAACTATAGTACTTTGTTTGTACGTGTTTCACTATGAATGCTATTATGGATACAGTTACTATTCAGGGGATATGTCCATCCAGCGATGGGCTGAAAGAGACATGTTTACGCAGGGCAGGACGAGTTCATTATGGGGGACGATGGCTGACTTGACAAACAGAGACTATCTGGAATGTTAACAGTTTGCTAAGGTGTAGGTTAGTGCCAAGAGCAATTGTGTTTTACTTATCACCCAGATAACCATGTCAACAAAGAAGTGGAAAGCTACGTACGATAGTAAAAGAAAGTACTGTTCCAAATGGGAAGAAACATTTGTATGGATTAAACAGGCGGCCGATGGGTCTGGTGATGCCTACTGTAAACTTTGTCGTTGCAACATTCTACCAAGAATTAGCAACCTCTCTCAGCATGAGAAATCGGAGAAACATAAACGGAGTATACCAGTGCAAGGTCAGGAGCTACTTAATGTGACAAAAACTCATAGACAGTCTAACGATAAGGTGAAGGCGGTAGAGCTGCAAATTGCTGTAGGCATTCTCTGTCATTGTGCGATACGTGCAGATGACCACCTCAGTGAGATTATGGTAGCACATGGACATGGAAGTATACTGGAGCACATACAATTACACAGAACGAAATGTGCTTGCCTAATTAAGAACGTCATTTCGCCAGCTATGAAAGCTGAACTTCTTTGCGACCTCCAGAATAAGAAATATGCCATTATTATTGACGAATCAACGGACACTTCAGTATAAGCACCTTTTATTTTAGTGCGATTTCTTAGTGACAGAACAAAGAACATTGCAACTGGATTTATAGGTTTAATTCCTGTGCGGAGGCTACAGGAAAACATCTTCAACTTAATTGACGAAGAAATAACAAGAAGTGGTCAAAACCTGGTAAACTGTGTTGGTTTTTCTTCGGATGGTGCGTCAAATATGATTGGCTGCAACAACTCAGTGTGGTCTAGACTAAAAGAAGTCTCTCCAAACTGCGTGCAGCTTAAATGTATCTGCCATTCGCTAGGGATTGTGCATTCAATATGCAGTATCCAAATTACCATCAAATATTGGGTTCCTACTCTCAGAGATACCTAATTGGTTTCGCCATAGTGACTTACGACGAGAAGCTTACAAAGATTTATTTAAAGCTATGAACAGGTACAGAGTTTCAAACCCGAACTGCCCACTTCCGTTTGATAAACCATCGTTTACTCGGTGGCTTGTCGGAAGGTTATGTATAACATTCTGATGAACTGGCAAGAGTTGAAAGCTTATTTTACTTCTGCTGAACTAGACCAATCAAAACTTGACACAAAATTCAAAGCAAGACTATTAAAAGAAATGTTGTCAGATTTCAAAAACCACCTTTTCTTTGAGTTTGCAATACCAGTTGTGCAAGAATTTGAAAGACTGAACAGCCTGTTTCAACAGACAAAAGCAGATCCTCATGAACTGTACCAACAGCTATTTCTACACCAGACCAGTCTACAGAACAGGCTGTATGATGGAAGGAGACAGAAAAGAGATCTTCATCAAGTTGATTTTGGTATCAAATTCATAACAGCATGTAATAAGTTCTTGCAGCAGAATAACAGTACTGAGGCTCATCAGGAAATACAATTTGTCAAGGAAAGATGTATGTCTATACTAGAAGAAGCTCTCAGCCAAATTACAGAGTCCCACAGGCCAGAGATACATTTCAACGTTTAGCAAAATTGAGCCCTACTGTGATCTTAAATCAAATTTCGAGGCCATGTTTTCCGATTTACCTTTTACACGACGCTGGAGAAAACATTAGCATAATTTAGGAACAATACAGAAAAATGCTTTTTGTGGACTGAAGGAGGCTCCATTTAAAGGACTCCTACAGATACTGAGCAGTTTTTGGTTGGTGTGCTTCAGCATTCGTCTTTTAAACAGCTCGCAACCTTTGCTCTAACGTGCCTGACTACCCCTGTCAGCAATGCTGTGGTTGAGAGAATATTTTCTCTAGTATTCTCTGTAAAAACGAAAGCGAGAAACAGAATGCAGATTAAACTTCTTGATGCTATTGCCAGAATCAGGACAGAACTGATACTTTTAAACAAATGCTGCAAAGACTTTACAGCATCTCCAGAAATGGTAAAACTTACACTGGACAAAGTTTATGCTGATTCACTACTTTCAGCTGAACTTTTTATGTTATGTGATATGTGAATATGAATTTTAAAATTTTAAATGTGGTTTGGCTATTTTGGCTTTTTCGAATTTATTATTTGGCTTATTTCTACGAAAGTTTGGCTTAAAGTCAAATTTTGGTTGCAACTGCTACAGGCTCGCGTCTTTGTATTCGGTGACAACCTATGAACTAACTAGCCACATGACTTGAGGCGACTGTTGGGTTATTATCTTTGTATTCGGTGACAACCTACTAGTACTAACTAGCCACATGACTGAGGCGACTGTTGGTTATATCTTGTATTCGTGACGACCTACTAGAACTAACTAGCCACATGACTTGAGGCGACTGTTGGGTTATTATCTTTGTATTCGGTGACGACCTACTAGTACTAACTAGCCACATGACTTGAGGCGACTGTTGGGTTATTATCTTTGTATTCGGTGACGACCTACTAGTACTAACTAGCCACATGACTTGAGGCGACTGTTGGGTTATTGTCTTTGTATTCGTGACGACCACAGTACTAACTAGCCACATGACTTGAGGCGACTGTTGGGTTATTGTCTTTGTTTCGTGACGACCTACTAGACTAACAGCACATGACTTGAGGCGACATTGGTTTGTCTTTGTATTGGTGAGCCTACTAGTACTAACTAGCCACATGACTTGAGGACTATTGGTTATGTCTTGTATTCGGTGATGACTACTAGAACAACTAGCCACATGACTGGGCGACTGTTGGGTTATTATCTTTGTATTCGGTGACGACCTACTAGTACTAACTAGCCACATGACTGAGTGACTATTGGGTTATTGTCTTTGTATTCGGTGACGACCTACAGTACTAACTAGCCACGCTGAGGCGACTATTGTTTGTCTTTGTATTCGGTGACGACCTACTAGTACTAACTAGCCACATGACTTGAGGCGACTGTTGGGTTATTATCTTTGTATTCGGTGACGACCTACGAGTACTAACTAGCCACATGACTTGAGGCGACTATTGGGTTATTATCTTTGTATTCGGTGACGACCTACGAGTACTAACTTAGCCACATGACTTGAGGCGACTATTGGTTGTCTTTGATTGTGACGACCTACTAGTACTAACTAGCCACATGACTTGAGGCGACTGTTGGGTTATGTCTTTGTATGGTGACGACTACTAGTACTAACTAGCCACATGACTTGAGGCGACTGTTGGGTTATTGTCTTTGTATTCGGTGACGACCTACTAGTACTAACTAGCCACATGACTTGAGGTGACTGTTGGGTTATTGTCTTTGTATTCGGTGATGACCTACTAGTACTAACTGGTCAAATGACTTGGGCGACTATTGATTTGAATAAAATTGTTATATACTGGTGTCTGAACAGATAGTTAGCCTCCTGACTTCTTCCTTTCGTTGCATGAAATTCTTCCTCTTCTTTGCTTCCACCATTACTTCTTATAGAAGTGGGGAGAGGGCAGGGGACGTAGTGATCTTGTGTGTGTTTGTCTTAAGACACGTTTAATATTCATTTTCGTAAGGCTGTTTTTGATGCCGTCGCCCCATCTTTTGCGTAGTCTTCCTCTTGCTTTGTACTCATTATACTTTTTGCTAAGACAAATGCAGCAATTTAAATATCTCGAGTCCTGAAACATCAGATGGCAGATCGATCAGAAATAAAGAGCAGAATAGGACAAGCGAAAACATCGTTCCTGAAAATGAAAAACATTATCTGCAACAAGTCCTTGTCAATCCCGATCAGAATGCAAGTTATTCAGTGCTACATAGAACCAATACTGACATACGGATGCGAGTCATGGACAATGAACACACAGATCGAAAAATCTCTGAGGGCCACAGAAATGTGGTTTTACAGAACAATGATGAGAATTCCACGGACTGCTAAAATGACTAATGTTGAGTGCTGAATGAATCAAGACACAGAAAAGCTTATCATCAATATAAGAAAAGAGAGCAGTCATCATTTTCGGGCATGTGATGAGGATGGAAGGTTTAGAATACATTGTGACAACATTCGATTACCAATCGAAGTAGACGAGACATAGAAAGACAGAGAGAAAATGTGGATAGCCTGACTTCATGGCGGGAAGAGCTTATTGGTGTTTATCTTGTGATAACACCAACGACGAAGTTGTGGAGATCCATCATCGCCTACGCCAGCCGACAGGCACCTGTGATGATGAACGATCACACAAGCACAACTGGCGAACTGTTACCACGCACCGGACAAAACAACAACTATACACACCGGCCTAACCATCACCCAACATCTGCTTCTGCCCATCCCGCAAATTCCCTAACCACCGTCCGGCTCAGCAGAGCTGTGCCTAGCCAACATTAACTGCAATCACCTCAACCACCCTTTCCTAGAATGCTTACCTGCAGGAATTGTTTGCGCGAGGCACAGACCACCCTTTCCTAGAATGAGCAAGTCCGCGACATTTGCTGCGAGGAGAAGGAATTGATGTACCACATTGAGTGCAGTTTTAAAAAACACAATCGAAGGTTTTAAAAAACATTCCTTTTTCGCCATTTCGAAGAAACATCATACTGAGAAAATATACCGGACGGCCATGTCTGTAAGTTACTCGTCTGTAAGTGTATCTGCATACTACTTTATATATTCGTTATGTCGTCTATTACTTTATGCCGTCTGTAAGTCTGTTGTCGTGTCTACTATACTGCATATTGCCCGATTTGTCAACCAGTGACGGCTCTTGTAATTTTTCTTGTTGGGCCAGACTACAATTTCGAAAAATTATGATTTTTGGAGTATTTACTTTTATTTGTCTATTCTGGGAAGTTATTTCCCTTTTCGAGAAAAGAACAAATGATTCTGTTCTGCAACAGCTTGATACTAAAGAGAGTTAGCTATTAAAGAACATCAAATCAAGAACAATTAAATATTTCGGACATCAAACGACATGAGTCCTAGAAGATTTAACTAAAACACTCTTGGCTCTAACGATTGAACACGAGTTATGGCATAACAAACCACGTTCTTATCAATTAGGTCAGCGCGACTATATATATTATGTGATTTTGTAATATATAATCCTCTTGGTATTTACGAAAGTAAATTTCTGTAGACAAGATGTATTCTTCTTCTCCTTTGCGTTCATTCTTTACAACCAATTTTAATCACTCTTTGTGATATGTTTGATCTTTGCCAAGAACGTGTATACGTTGACGTTGGTTTGTAGGCCACTAAACGCATGGACTTCTACACGTTTAGGACACGTGCATCCGATTTCAGCAAAACCTCCTTAGTCGCCTCTTACGACATGCGTGGCAGGTAACAGTGGTTCTATTCTTTACACCCCAAATTTGGCCCCGGTAACAACTCGGGTGACAAGATGTATTGATGTTAAAGGGCGATTACCGTAAACTAATCTTATTCTATGATGGTGATTACTTATTTCTATTATTTTCTATAATTTTATACTATTTTTATACATAAATCAGGATTTAGTCGATAATTAAACAGACTATTCAATCAAGAGCCCTCGTTTATCTGTGAAATGGGTTGACCGCGTAAGTATGAATTTAACTACCAGTTGACTGAAAATGACGTAATTGTTTTGACAATTATCATTGCAGAGTAGAGGTCAAGTCAGATGTCGCAATGTTTATGAAGACTGTATATAATATTTGTTATAATGATATGTTATAAATTATTATGATTGTTATATTCTTATGAAGACTATATATAATATTTATTATAATGATATTTATATATATTATGATTATTATATTCTATGAAGACTTATATAAAATAGATGTTAGAATAGCTGAGTATCGACGAGAGAAGACGAGGCACCAGATCGTATGCAAGCAAGCAACATACCTGTGGGGGTGGAAACTCAACAAATGTACAGCCGAAGAGACACGGGCCCTATTTGGCCGATATACATAATGGATGGCCCAAGAACGGAAAAATCCAGAATCCAATTTCAGATGGCTAGAGCTATTCCTACGAGTGACCCTGATAAGGTGGCATAGCCAGCCAGTCTGTCTGCTATCTCATTGCCAACGACACCCATGTGCCCTAAAACCAAGATGAGTTTAATTCTGCAAACTTGTTGAAGCCTGTAGTGATTTAGTCTATTGCCTGCGCACTGAACTGGCCTCCACCTTATGGATTATCATTCTCAATGAATAGCCAAATTAGTATCTTAGTCACGGCCTGTAATTCCATTGTCATGCTATTTGTTGTCATACTAAATGCACTGTCTTCCTTAATAATTCTGCCGCACGAGCATGCATAGAAGGCCATGCGGACTTTTCGTGAAGAATTACTGATCCATCCGTGTAAATCGTAAAGTAACCTTCATTGCCAGTTTAATTAATCATGCCGTCTGCATCCAACGCCACGGATTCTTCTCTTGCAACCTTTGTAGAATTTAATAATTATATGAAATGTGTTCCTGTGTAATAAAGTTATAGAGTGAAGTCACATGTATCATTCTTCCTTATGACCGAAATTTATGATCCCGCATACCAGCTGAACAGTGTCTGCAGCACGGCCATACCTACGACATGCATTTCTTTTATTGATTTCTACTACTGCTGCCGAGCAGCCCTTGCAATGATGATCCTCTTCTTGACTTATGCTTATTTGATATACACATGTGCTCTAACTATCTTGAGTTTATACTCCATGCTCGGTCAATCCATGAAAAACCTCATTGTAACGCAGTATGTATTTCTTGTGCAGCCGAGAAGGATACGCATATCTTCATTCTGTATTCTCTCCAGTCTTTGAAACTGCGTCTTACTAACAGTGAGGACGAATACCACATATTCGATGGTTCAAAGAACCAGCGTCTGATACAGGTTGACAAGCAGCCGTTGCTCGATATTAGCAGCCGCCATGACTGTCACTGCTGTCAGATCTTTACGTGCCTTGACAATGACATACTCAACATGTTCCCTGAAGCACAGACTGTGGTCAAATTTCCCATCCAAATGTTGCATCGATTTATATCTGGATAAATCAAAGCCGAACAGTTTCGCAAAAGGTGCACATGTGTTAACAGTGATATTATTAAGAGACCACCATGTTACTGCTGCTTTGTAGCGTTAACTAGTGCACCAGAGACATCTCACCAGTCTGTGATGCGGTCAAGTTTGCTCTGTATCTCACCATAAATCTCATTCATGTATTTCCCATATATATAGTCCAGGCATTCTGAGACATCCGGAATGTCATCAGCAAATAACAATGTTCTACCTCTTTCATCGATTTTCTGTTCTCTGATTGTCGCCTTGTATATGTTGAATCAAACTGGTGAAAGATGAGAGCCTTGTTGCCAGCCCGAATATACAGTCACCAGCTCAGACAACCAACCACCACATCGCAGTACAACCTTTCTTTTGAACAGCGAAGCAGCTGTCCCTTTCATGGAGAGTGCACGTCGAGTTTGATAAGCTGGTGCATGCGATAATGATAAGACACTCTCTTCATTATATCCATGCAACGCTCCCAAAGCTCCCACAAATCCATGAACAAAATGCACGCATCTCCTGGCCGATGTCCGATGAAAATTTGTTCAAATAATAGCAGACGCGTAAAAAAAAACAGCAGTATACGAATCGTCAGGGAACGAATGTTAACTCCCCCGGAGTAAATGACAGCATACAAATTGAAGGGTTGAGAGGTGCATGCAGAGTAGATACGGGGACCCACATGTGGTGAAACTCGGAGCCCTGAGCCCGATCCGAGCTGACGGTCATGGCATTCTCGAGGCATGGTAAGTGTGATCACGGTCTAGAAACCAAAAAAACGTGGTGGAACAGGCACCACAGTGGAGCAAACATGGATACAGACGATGCACAGGTGAGCCCAAAGGCGAGGCAGATACGCAAGATGCTTGTGATGGAGCAAAGGGAAGGCGTGGCAAACGTTGGGGTGAATAGACCACCCAGATGAGCAGAGAAAACTTCAAAGCCCAGCAGAGGCTTGAATTCAATACAAATCAAAGGTCTCGACAAGTATCTCTGAAAACATTGTAACGCATCGTGACGATAAATGATAAGATTGCGGTAAATCCTGTACAAGAGGCCAAGCGCCGATAAACCTATTGACTAAAGTTGGCTGAGCGCAAATCCTAAAGTTGCGTTTTAGTGCCTAACGAAACTGTCCTCCCAAGGACAACAGGTCAGGGTACTGTTGCATAAACAACTAACATCCCCGGAAGAACTGTGGTGGGTGATACCTAACGGTCTCCTTCCTGGGACATCCGGGCAAGGTACTGTTGCATTTACAACTAACATTCCCGGAAGACATGAGGTGGGTGATGTTGACGAGCGCAGAATTTAAGTTGCGTTGCTATCGTCGATTGAAATTACTCTCTAAAATATCTGAGCACAGCCCCAGTCCAGTATTTTGCTGGACAGGAAAATGCAGAGTAAAACCTTGCAAAGTGCCAGTGCTGACATGCGCCCCGAAACGGCTGACAATACTCCTACCCAGGAACAAACTCACCGTGTATAAAAAAGTAAGGCCGGTAATGTAATGCTGGACTGGGACAAGCCCACATTGGCAAGCGCGATACTTTTCGGACGCCGATCATCCTACACAGAGTAAGATGACGTCCAAATACCATCGCTCAGATTATATAACGGCTACGGCAAAAAGATGATCGTAAAGTTGTAGATCCAAGCCAAAATATACAGCATAATAGATCGTTCCTAGGGCTAGCTCCCTAGTAAATAAACAGTTGACTGAAATCGTGTGAGGGCCTAGTCACTATAGACGCATAATCGCACAACAGAAAATAAACGTTCTTGTCAGGGTTTAATTATATATCACAAATATAATAATAAAATTGGCCGTGAAGAACGAACGAGAAAAAAGAAGAAAGAAAAAGACATCATGGGCGAAGACCGCAGCGTTACACCATGTTTCCTTACCAGATCTGTAACCTCCGAGACTGGGTAGAGAGATATGATGACTTTCGAGGTCCACGATTTTTCCAGAAGCTTGCATGTTGTATTTTGCATTGCAATAATTACTTGGTAAGTTTTCTGGAAGTTATCTTTTTTGTAGGTTTCGGCAATGGTAGTAGGTATCTGTGGAGCTACGCCTCCTTGATCTCACTGTCCTAGTTGTTGACATTGATTTCTTTGACCAGGTCCTCCATGTCATCATTCGATATTTCGTTAATATATTTATATCGATTGACATAATTACCTGCAGCAATGTTTCTGGAATTTTCCAGTGTTTCCCCTGACAATCCAGCAGGCACACAATTCCTCATCTAAGACTGCAATTCTGCACAGCTCTGTAATGGCCCTCAATGTCATCAGTCTTTCGGTCTCATCATTTTCCTTTGTCTGCTGCATATAGGGTCTGAGAAAAACTTTACACTTATTCTCATTTGATTTATGCCAGGTTAAGTCTATGCTCTGGAAATCCCTGATACATCTACGTCGCGTAGTACCATTCATGCGATTGTGAAATCTTCAGATAGGGATAGTTTTTCAGTCGACCTGCTGAGGAATTTGTCTCATGTAGCGCTCTTAGCTAGATGCGCTGTCTTAAAGGACACAGTTTTCTCGTATATGTCCTTGTTTAGTTTCTTGTTATATTCAGGTTGTGTGCTAGTGACCCTTCTGGTCTTCTGTCACAATTTACTAGCTGCCTCTTGGTCAGTCAGTCATCAGTGTCGTTTTAATTCCACCATCAAGGCTGGTTGAGTTCTTCTGCTATTGCAGGGAACTTTCCTTTGACTACACTTAATCTTGCTGATAGCGTCACACACTACTGTAGCATACTGCAAGCTGGACTTGCATTCTCTGTGTCCCCATGTTTTGCGTTTCTCGATCAGGATTATGCACGAACAAGGATCACTAATTGTAATACCCAGTATATTTCAGTTGCACAAAGCCACAAAGTGGGAGACACTAATGACTTTATCAAATTGATTAGTGACCCCGCTTTTCTACATTCCCTACTTATGATGTCGAGTTCTGGCTGAAGTTCTCCAACATCCTGAACTCAATCCTTATCCTAATAATACACCAAAACATCATATTGACACTGTTGTCTTTTCATTTCCTAGGTCATGTTATTGTTTTACTTTTCCCATAGCTAATAAGAATGTCTTCTATTCACAAAGATAACATCATCGTCTTACCTTCTCTTTAATTGATGCTTTTGTCTCGTTATCCAGCCAGTTCTGCTCATCAACCATTTTATCAAATTCTACATGCAGGTTCTTCATAAACTCTTTTACCTAAAGATTAACAGAATCATACTCATCATTATAACTCTCTCCATTACTACAGATTCACCACGTCATCATCACGTCGTCATTACGTCATCTCTTGGTTTATCAAATATCTTATTGCATTTCTGTATTTATATTGTTCATGAAAAGTAAATGTCTCTTCTAGTATTCATTTTCTTAATCACATTTATTAATATACATATTATTTTAATTGATAATGTTTCTGTTATTATCTTGTTTACAAGTTGAATGAATGTTGCCATGCTACACTTGCTCCCGTCACCGTTTTAGTTTATTTATTCACTATTGATTATTGAATCACAATTAAAGCACCAGAAATATGTTCCATTTGTGTTTACTCTCCTCCAGCTGTTGTCGAATAGTATGGATGCTGATGTTTCCTGTAACTCATTGGTTAACACACACTTCTCATTTCTTCACCTCAGTCATTAAGTTCAAATATTAAATGATATCAAACTCACTAAAACAATGTGAGATGTCCCATAGTGACTGTGTCTTCAACGAACAGGTCGTCGCTTATGAGCCGTAGGAAATATCCCATATCCATCTTTAACACTCCGACAATCTGTGCTTTTGTTTATCTTGCCAATTGAACAAAAAGCAATGCTATAAATGACATTCTTATTTCAGACAAGCCATCTTGTTTTCTATTCCTTAAATTATGTTTGCCTAGCAGCGTCAGGATAAGACGAAATTTCTAAAACAGTATTTTGTTGCGCTTAAAATAGTGGTATCAGTTATTTCTGTGTCCATCTTCTGTGTGGACGACCATTGCTTAGTATTCAGCTGTATCGAAGAAACATTGTAATTTAAGACACATTGTTGATAATCTGCTTATGTGTCCCGAAACATTTAATTTGTTATTTCTTGATTAAGTTCAGTATTGATGTTGTTTGTACCACTATTTTTCATAATGTCTTCATTTCTAAACCAGTCTCTTCTTTATACTCATAACATTCTGCGTAGACACTTCATATCTGTCGTGACTAGTTTTCTTCTGTTCTTTGATGTTAGCGTCAAGATTTGACATTGATAGAATAATCATCATCAAATAGCTTGTCCTGAGTAGAACTTTGTCACCCCAACAGTCCTCCAGAATTTCTTTCTCTCCATAGGTCCCTACAGCCGTCAAGTTCAAGTCATCAGTTACATCTTGATTCTAGCTTCTTCGTGGGTTTCTCTTCTTCTTGCCCGGGATGACTCCTTCCATGATGGTCTTCTCAGCCATTCGAGTCTTATTTGTTGTGTCCAAAATATCTCAATTTTCTCTTTCTTATTTGTAACATCAGCCAGTTTTTCTTGATTTTAAGTTATTTCTGGATAGATCTATTTGATCTCTTCTCTGCCCATGATATAGAAAATACTCCTCTGTAACACTTATATTCAAAAGCACATGTATATGTTTTTCCACGTCCTTATTAAATATCCATGCTTCACATCCATATGTTGCCACTGGGAATATGCATGCTCTTACTATATTATCTTTGATGGAATAATAATAATAATAATATAGCTGTACATCGAAGCGATGATGACAACAGTTTCAGACGTGTGCTGCTGCACCTCTCTGGGGTGCGAGATGACTGTAGAGCCCATTCATAGAACATAATTCCCTACCACAGGTGGAGCATACACGATCAAGGCAAGACATGTTCGTGTTGTGTCTTCTGTCTTTTTGCGCAGCTCGTTTTCTTTGTGCCTCAAAGACGCGATGATTCTCAGCTATGCGGGTTCATCTTGTGTTGTTACAGCGCCAAATTTTGCGATCTTGAGCAATGGATTCCAAGCATGTGGTGTCTATATCGAAGCATTTCAGGGTACTTTAAGAGTGTCTATAAAGCGTTTTTTCTGTCCACCATCTGAACGTCTGCCCCCATAAAGTTCGCCATACATTAACTGTTTGGGGATGCGATTATCAGGCATCCGAGCAACGTGACAGGTCCATCATTCTTGGGCCTTCTGCAACAGGGTGTTGTCGCTTGGGATCTTTGCTCTTGTGAGGACTTCGGTATCTGAATTTTGTCCCCCCAGCTTAGGTTTAGTATTCTTGTAGACAGCTTGTGTGGAAGTGGTTTAGTTTTTTTGCATGTCTGCTATACACTGTCCATGTTTCGCTTGCGTACAGCAGGATGGTTAACACTATGACCTAGTAAACTTTCAGCTTTGTGGCTACGCTTATTCCCTTCCGCTCAGACACAGTGACACGCAGCCTTCCGAACGCAGTACTGACTTTGGATATCATATTGTTGACATCAGTCTATGTTTGCTGATCTGGATAGGAGGCTGCCAAGATATGCAAATTTGTCGCTGACAGGAGACGCTGGTGTTTAATGTTGATGACTGGATCGTAGTACTGCTTTGATAGAATAAAGTCCGACGAAATTATGTCTTGTACAATTTTTATTTTGTATTTGTTTTTTTTTGTTTAGTGTTCATGGTGACATATTTGCATTTTAAAATTGCTGCCATTTGTAATATGATATGATTTGCTTTATTGGGTCATGTTGGAGTGCATTAGTTATTCTTAGAGGTCAAAGGCTCATGGCGGCAACATGTGCCAGGGTTAGCGAAGGGCGGCTAACCAAGACCCTGCCACCCACCTCCAAGTGATGACCCTGGAAACAGACTCAGGTTCCGGTCTGGCTAAGGGGGCAGGGATCGGGGAGAACTACAAGCAGAAGTAGTAGTGCAAGCAGGGAAAAACAATGCAGGGGCCGAAAATCCCTGAACAAGCACGCATCTCCTGGCCTGATGTCTGATAAAATATGCCCATGTTCAAAAGTACGAATCAGCAGCGTACGAGCGTCCGCGAAAAAAAAAACCAAGGTGGAAGTGCAAACTCGTAAAAGCAATGCATGGGCCTGAAATTCCTCAACAACGCACACATTTGCTGGCCGAAGTCCGATAAAATATACCCAAGCACAAAAATGTAGTACGAAACAGCAGTATACGAGCGTCCGCGAACATAACAGTGGCGGTAGTGCAAACTCGGAAAAGCAATGCATGGGAAATCCCTGAACAACACACACATTTTCTGGCCGAAGTCCAATCAAATATGCCAAAGTTCCAGAAAGAGTACGAAACAGTAGAGCACGAGCGTCCGAGAACAAAATCTCCCCCAGAGTAAGTGACCTCTTCAAAGGTAGAGAGGTGTATCCCAGAATCCGAGACATGAAGTGAAACTCGGAGCCATATCCACGTGAATATCTTGGTCGTATCAGCTTCCCAGCAGAAGGGAAAGACTGTATGCGAAGGATCAGGTGGGTGATGACCGGCGAGTGCAAAATCTAAAGTTGCGCTGATAGCTCCGAATGAAACAACCCATATATTACGACGTGCGGGGCCCCAGCCCAGGGTTTCCCGGATCAAAGGGAACGACAGAGCAAATGCATTTGCTAGAGCCGACCCGAATGTCCATAAAGTGTCCCAGGGCTCTGTTCTCTTCGTAGGGAACCACTGCTGCCTGGTAGCTTTGGTTGGGGACAATCACAGGTTAGCTCAGTAAACCGGAAACAAAACTGGATGGTAGGCAGCAAAGCAGTTTATTAACAAAACAGGTATTGCTGGGCAGATGACGCTCATCAGCCCGGACGGGCTGGTCGTCTAAGGGTCGCTGGCCTGAAAGAAAATAGCAACCTGCTGTGTTGTGGGTTCTGGCTGGGGGCAGCCAAAGGCTAACGGAGAGCAACCCCAGTAAACTTTGGTTGAAATCGGACGTACGGCTGAAGGATAAGCAACTGAGCTCCAATTGGCACTGAATGCGGTGACGTAGCTACCTATGCTAAGACTGCATGGATCAAATTTTATCACTAATATGTTTAGTATAGAATCTCGATATGGTACTACGCCTGTGGAGATCTGTCGGGCAGGATGAGTGCCGGGCCCCATGCCTCAAAAGGGCCTGTTTTTTTCTACCGACGGACCCGCCCTCCAACTCAGCAAAACAGCGAGCGAAGCCTACAGGAAAAGCTACTGGCCGACACGGTCGAGAACTGGCCAGAGACGGTCAAACATTGTGCAATGGAATGTCGAAGGTATTCATCACAAAAGCAAGCACTCGCAATAAGATTTTCAAAAGACGAAATTGATGTGGTGTGCTTACCAGAGACCCGTCTAAATGCCCAACATAGATTAGGGATCAGAGCTTACCAAACATTCAGATTAGACCGAGAGGGCAACAAAGGTGGAGTCCTCACCTTAGTACAAAACGACATTCCATCAAAGGAAATGAAAGTAACCACAGGAGGCGCCGGTGCAGCAGAGATCGTAGGCGTCCTCATTACATGTGAAAAAATGCAGATTCTTATGTATAACTTATACTGCCCAAGTGACATCTCGCTATCTCTTGATGAAATTATTATCAGAGATACAGTATGCATGGTGGTCGGTGATTTCAACAGCCACTCAGAAAGATGGGGCTATCTCGAATCGAACTGCAGAGGCGTAGAAGTGGAAAACTGGGATATAGAGAACAACCTGTTCCTCATCAATGCCCCAGACGATCCGCCAACCTTCAACTCGAGAAATTGGCATACGACTAGCACCCCCAATTTGGCTTTCGCAACAAGTTATCTCTCCACAAAATCAGTACGTACGGTCACAAAGCAGCTCGTAGATAGTGACTATAGGCACGTTAAGATGCAAATAGACCTAAGATTTGTACATAAGCCCAAAATGGGGTTGCCATGGTGGAACTACAAAAAGCCAATTGAAACAGTACGCGGCACAGACAGATGCCAATGTTGAGCAGCTCCATATGCATGAAAACAAACACATTCGATCCGTGCCAAAGGAATTCTAGCAGGCAATCCTGAGAGCTCACCGGAAATATCTCCTAGAGGTGAACGAAAGGATTACAAGCCATACTGGAAAGCAGAGGTTCAGAATCTTGAAAACGACCTTGAGTTGGCAAGGAGTGAGGCAGAACAGACACAGACAGTAACGACCAATACTGCTTACATGGCGGCAGCGGCTAAGTACAAGCGGGAGGTCAAACGATCAGCACGACAGAGGTGGGTTGATAAGACCGAATCACTGAACCTTGAGAGGGACGTACATAAATTGTGAAAGTTAGCAAAAGCGCGGAGTGATGAAAACACCAGCCGACACCCAATAGTCCTGGCACAAGATAAAAAGATGTGCTCTTGAAGGGAAACTGCAAATATCCTAATGAAAAAATATGCCGAAGTCAGCAGAGTAAGTATAACAAAAGAAAAAAAGGGATGACACAAAGAGAAAAGCGAGAGCCCTCCACGGCGTGACAAGATAAATTTGATAGTCACCTAAAGGATACATTCACCAGTAATGAATTGGAAGAGGCACAAAGGGAGCTGATGTTAAGAAAGTCGCCCGGAAAGCGGCTTTCTCTTCCCACCGCTGTCCATCTGAGAGCTGTGCTAGCCAATGCCCCCACTGGTATACGACATACATGTCCAAACCACCTCCATCTTCGTTTCTTAATGATGGTCTCCAAGGATATGCAGTCTGTTTGTTTCAAAAGCTCCTCAATCTCACATATTACTAAATTAAAACAAGTTACTAAAAGAGACTTGAATTAGTAATTTAAAAAGTTAGTTAAAAATTCATTGACTAGCAGATTAAAAGAAATAAGTTAAAAACGCAAAGAGTAACAGAAGAATAGTGATGTTTGCGACTCATTGATTAGTAGACGAAAATCCTCTAGTTAAAAAGTAAAGATTAGCAGTCCTAACAGGTGTTTAGCTTTAGCAAACTAAAATATATAAGTTAAAAAGTCATAGACAAGCAGACGTAAGATAAAGAATCATAGACTAGCAGAGTAAAAGACGTAAGATAAAGAGTCACAGACTAGCAGAGTAAAAGACGTAAGATAAAGAATCATAGACTAGCAGAGTAAAAGACGTAAGATAAAGAGTCACAGACTAGCAGAGTAAAAGACGTAAGATAAAGAGTCATAGACAAGCAGAGTAAAAGACGTATGTGAAAGACTCATGGGTTAGAAAACTAAATGTAAACAAAATAGTTTAGGGACTCCGTTTTAGTAAATTTAAAAAAAAGTAACGTGTGTTTATTTTCTGTTGGAGTTGTTCATACATTTAATATTTTATTACTTATATTTTTAGAGCAATTAACTGCGGTGGAATAGGATGGGTCCTTGCCCATGAACTTATTCACGCCTTTGGTAACATAGGTAGGTGTTATTACAATAAACTACATTTCAAATTTGCAATTACTTCTTTACTTTAAAATTGCAAATAAAACATCATAATATATTTATATTCACAAACATGTTTTTCTTGACAATATTTTGTTTACTACATCAACCTTGTGAGAAGTCATACATCTTGATATTTTCAACAACATTATGCTACACAATTCATTAATTTTTCTACCAGATTATACTTGTCAAATATTTACTTTCTGATGCATGTGAAATCCTACAACATCTTTATTCTCATGTATATATTCTACTTTACAATTATTATTTTACTACCCAAAGCGTTAGATGCTTCAGAGCTCGTTACTGAGGCACAGGCGAAATGAAATAAAGGGACAAGGCAGTGTCAGTGAGCTAGCACTGAACCAAGTCCCTACTTCACCTCCTTCTGTCAATGGAAACATTGTTCTAGTAGTATGATAAAGTGACTTTAAAATCAAAGAATAGCTACCATGCGATTAGGTAGTAATGCACACGCACAACAAACATAATCACAAAGTGCATTCGTCTACAAAAGTCTCTTGGTCGGCTTCTAGAGATTAATAACCGGCACATAAGCAGTGAAAGTGACAAAGAAGTTGGTTACGGAAATCGTACTAATGAATTGTCAGTGAGTTTACAATGATGTTACTTAGAGTCAAGCTGGTTCGTCGTACATGAGGCCAAACGCGGAGTGAAATAAGAGGTAAAGTTGGCCGAGCGTAAACCCCAAAGTTACGTTCTAGCGCCTTACGAATCTGCCCTCCCTGAGACAGCCGGGCAGGGTATGATTGTTTTCGCAATTAACATACCCGGAAAAATCTGGGCGGGTGATGATCGGCGAGTGCAAAAGCTAAGTTGCGCTGATAGCGTTGAATGAAACGACCCATACATTACGATGTGCGAGTCCCCAGCCCAGGGTTTCTCGGATCAAAGAAAATTAAAGAGCAAATGTAAATTGCCTAGTGCTGACATGCGCGTCCATAAAGCGTCCCATGAAACAAAACTCTGTTCTCCTCGCAGGGAACCACTGTTGCCTTGTAGGTTATCGTTGGGGACAATCAAAGGCTAGCGGAGTAAACCGTACACAAAACTGGATGGTAGGCAAACCAAGCAGTCCCTGAACAAACAGGTATAGTTGGGCAGATGACACTCATCAACCCGGTAGAGCAGGTCGTCTACGGATCGCTGCATTGAATTAAAATAGCAACCTGCTGCCTTGTGGGTTTTGGCTGGGGACAGCAAAGGCTAACGGAGAGCGAAACCAGTAAACGCTGGTTGAAATCGGACCCACGACCGAAAAATTAGCACCTGAGCTCCAAATGGTACTGAACGTTGTGACGTAGAATACATATATGAGACTGCAGTAAAACTATTTGATTGGCAAAACACATAATCACAAAGTACTGTAATTTTATAAATTACAAATACAATGATAAAATACAGCAACTTTTCGATCAACAAGCCCTTTATCAAGCAAACGAACAACAGGAGTGACAAATTTAAAAAAACAAATGGACGACAAAATACAATCGTTTCAAGTGAAATAAATGTAACACAAAAAAACACATATAAAAAAATAGAAATAGAAAGAAAGAGAAACAATGAAAAATCTAGTAAATATATAACTTAAATACATGCAACATATACCCATATAGATTACAAGGCATGGGAAGAGAAAGTACTAAGAAGGATAGGAAAGTAATACGTTGAGCCCACGTGGTCACAAAGTACCATACAAAGAATTCAACCGATTCTCCAGAGCAAATCGACTGCGATCATCCGAGGAACATGATCGGATGGCTGTGACCTGGACATCGTGAGCTCCTAAATGGCCAGTATCATTGAAATGAGTGGCTACAGGGGTCACAGAGCATTGGCGTATGTCGCGCAAGTGTTGGGCGAATCGGTCCCTGAGCCTCTTGCCTGTCTCGCCGATATAAGCCTTGTTACACCGCTTACAGATAATGGCATATAAAAGATTACGGGACTCGCATGTGAAACCATCGTCAATAAAAAATGTGGCTAAAGGGAAAGATAGAGTACTCGTCTGTATCACATAAGCACACGTGTTGCAACGCCGACGCCCACACTGAACAATGCCAAAATGAGTCTGGATATTGGACTTAAGGCGACTGTGTACCAATATATACTTAAGACTTCTGTCCCGTCTGTAAGCCACCAAAGGATAGTTGGGGAAGACAGAATGGGTCTCAGGATCTGACTTAAGGATAGACAGATGACGGAATAAAACATTATTTCACCGGTGAACTATGGGGGTGGAAAGTTCAGATAAGTTTTACTCTGTCAGAGTTAGTAGTCCTATGCTGACTGGTTATGGCCTGTTGGCGAGGGATTTGCTGAACTCGATGCATAGCCGAGACAAACACCCTCTCCGGGTATAGGCGCCTGCGAAAGAAATCAAGCATCTCGCGAGCTTCTCAAGAAAATAATCGTCCTCGCTACAAAGACGACGAAGGCGCAAGAACTGCAAGAATGGCAAAGAGTCACGACAAACCCGGGGATGGGAAGAAGTATAAAGGAGAAAATTATGTGCATCAGTAGGCTTGTAATATACTGATGTAGTGATAGTGGATAGACGTATGGTGATAGTAGTGTCAAGAAAGTTAACACAAGTAGTGGAGATGTGAGAAGTAAAACGAATAGAAGGGTTGAACACATTAATGAAATTAATGAAGCGTGACAAATCGGCTTCATGTATATCAGTAATGCCAATACAGTTATCAATGTATCTGTGATAGACAGACGGAAGGGGGTCATCATATGTAATCCATACTAGGTGTTCAAGATAACCCATGAATAGACAAGCATAACTAGATCCCATTTTAGTACCCATGACAACCCCACTGATCTGCTCAAAGAATTGGTCATTAAACTGAAAGGAGTTAAGAGTGAAATTAGTTCCGTAAAGACGAAGGAGAGCAGAAGTTGACACAAGTGGATTAGTTCTCCTATTGAGAAAGAACTGGAGAGCTTTAAGGCCGTCAGGATGAGGTATAGAAGTGTACAATGATCACACAACAAGAAGGAAGAGACGGTAGGTTCTCTCGGGTAGCAACTCAATGGAAGAAAAGACAGACGTAGAATACCCATGCTAAGGCTGCATGGACCAAAGTTTATCATGAATCTGTTTAGTATAGAATCTCGATATGGTGCTACGCCTGTGAAGATCCAGTGCCGGACGAGTGCCGGGCCACATGCCTCGAATGGGCCCGTTTTTTTGCTACCGATGCTCCCCGCCATCCACCTTGGCAAACAGCGAGCGAGGCCCACGGGGAAAAGCTACTGGTCGGACACGGCCGAGTACTGGCTGGGTTGATAAGACCGAATCCCTGAACCTTGATAGGGACGGACATAAATTGTAAAAGATTGCAAAAACGAGGAGTGATAAAGACACCAGCCGACTCCCAATAGTCCTGGATTAAGATAAAAAGATGTGCTCTTGAAGGGAAGCTGCAAATGTCCTAATTAAAAAATATGCAGAAGTAAGCTGAGTCAGCATAACAAAAGACAAAAATGATGACACAAAGAGAAAAGCGAGAGCCCTCCAAGGCGAGCCAAGAAAATCCGATAGTCACATACACGGATACATTCACTAGTAACGAGTTGGAAGATACATTACGGGAGTTCAAGCTCAGAAAGTCGTCCGGAAAGTATGGGATCACAAATGAGATGCTTAAAAACTTGGGTAAAAGAGCAAAGACAGCTCTAAGGACAGACATAGTATCAAGAGAATGGAAGGAAGCGATCATGGTACCCATCCTAAAACCAGCTGCATAGGCAAACTCATAGAACGCATGGTGAACAAACGACTATCTTGGCACTTGGAAAGCAAAGGGCTTCTCATGGAACAACAGGGAGACTTTCGGAAGTACCGATCTACAGAAGATCAAGTAACCTATATCGCCATGAAATCGAGGATGATTTCCAAGAAAAGGAACAGACACTGGCAGTTTTAGTAGACATGGAGAAGGCATTTGACAGAGTCTGGAAAGAAGGGCTAAAACTTAAACTTCTCACCCTCGGTATAAAGGGAAGAATGTGCAAATGCCTTAATAGATACCTAGAGAACAGAACAGCAAGTGTTCAAGTTCAGAGGTACACAACTATGAAGGCCACATTAGAGCAAGGAGTCCCCTAAGGAAGAGTGCTCTCACCAACTCTCTTTCTAATCTTTGTCAATGACATAGCAACATGTCTGCTATAGCGAGTACACTCTGCCGTATATGCCGACGACCTGGCAATATTTGAGATGGAAAAGTCAATGCACAGAACAACAAATCGACTTCAAGATACGCTAAATAAGCTGGAAGTCTGGTAAAAAAAGTGGAATATGAACATTAACTTTTCTAAAACCACATACACTGTGTTCTCGTAGAACAACCAGAATTATAAAATTAAGCTTAAAGTCAACGGACATGATCTTCCGGAAAGCAAACCCTAATGTACCTGGGAGTCACACTGGGCCGAAAGCTGACGTGGTGCCTCCAAATTAAAAATGCTACGACAAAAGCGAGACAGAGGCTCAATATGATGTGCAAACTCACAGGCTCCACGTGGGGAGCAAACACCAGAGTCCTCAAAACACTATACACGGGAAGAGTGCGTCTGATCCTGGAGTACGGCATAGCAGCATGGAGCAGTGCTTCCAATAAGCAATTTGCAAAAGGGAGCAACAGTCAGAATCGAGCAGCACGCATTATCACATGTGCCATGAAGTCTACGCCTATCAAGGCGATGGAAACAATCATAGGCCTAAAAACCTATGTCAAACCGCAGAGACAGATAAGTTATGATACTGTCAGAAAAACTGAAACAGCTTAACTCCTACACTATGTATGTCAGGATGAACGGACTAGGAAGGGGCAGGATAAAGAGAACCAGCTTCGCAAAAAGCGCCATAGCACTGACCCAATGCCACCCGGTCTTAGCAAAGTGTAAACCCAAATTGATACAGGCAACTGATAAAAGCCCGTCGTGGAGGATCAATACGCCAGAATTAAGGGAATCACTCCCAGGTATACTTAAGAAAGGACAGCAAGTAAACTGCGAAAGAAGAGTGGTTACCGAAAAATTCATAGAGACTGAGTAACCTGAAAAGGAGTGAACACACGTGTACACCGATAGATCGGCAGAGATGGTGGAGGAGGAATAGTGCTTAAACTCTCAAAGAATGAGACGGTCACAAAATCGGTTGCCACAGGCAAGTTCTCAGACAACTACAGGGCAAAGGCAGAGGCGCTAAGAACAGCAGCCCAAATGCTAGAGAAAAGAAGCGCCTCGCACAACAAAGTCGTGATATTCACAGATGCTCTATCGGTCATCACAGCCCTACAAAGCGCAGCCAAAACTGAAAACACTGAACTGAAAGCGATCCTGGGTGTACTAGCAAACTCACTCAAACGCACGGTCATACAGTGGATACCATCACACTGCAACATAAGAGGCAACGAAGAAGTCGACAGACTAGCGAAAGCAGGTTGGCGACTACCGCAGACTGATCACGAGATCAACTATGAGGAGGCCAGGACAACCATCGACTGGCAGTACAATAAAAATGGTGAAAGGACCATCAGGAACAAAACAGAAGTGATGGGTACAATGGTCTGTCCCGGAGTGAACAAGTTGCCATATTTCGCCTCCGTACCGGCCACAACAGACTCCAAGCCCACATGTTTAACAAGTTTAAAATTGGCACAACTAGCCTGTGCCACTGCGAAAAGTCGGAAATGATCGCAGAACACATACTGCAAGACTGCCAGCGGTTCGCAGCCCTCAGAAAAGAAACTTGGCCCGATAACACTGAGCTCGGCGTAAAGCTGTACGGGGGGACAGAGTCACTAAAAGTAACGGTAACATTCATGATAAAAGTTGGTTCATCAGTGTAGGCCTGGATCGGGAGAGAGAATCATTAACTTTAGTTTGTTACCCTGCTAGTCTATGAATCTTTAACTCAAGTCTTTTACTCTGCTAGTCTCTCTCTCTCTCTCCCTCTCTCTCTCTCTCTCGATCGTTCCTTTTCGGCCATTTTTATTGTGATATATAAACAGCCTTTGCCAAGAACGTGTTTTACGTCACAATCTTCAGTACCATTTGGAGCTCTAGTGCTTGTCCCTTGGCGACGTGTCTGATTTCAACCAGCGTTTACTGGGTTCGCTTTCCGTCAGTCTTCGACTGTCCCTAGCCCACCTGCAAGGCAGTAGGTTGCTATTTTCGTTTAGTGTAGCGACCCTTAGATGATCTGAGGGATCAAAGCGCAAGAAACGGCGCGCCATGATTAGGAGGTGGCTCTAATCCCCCTGCTATCACCTCCAAGTGGTGACCCTGGTAACAGACGGTAGTTCCGGTCTGGCTAAGAGGGAAGGTGCCGTGGGAGAGCTACTCTGGGGCAAGTAGAGAACAAAGGTAGTCATGCTTGATGGAATCCGCTCGCAACATAGACAAGCGAACTCCCAGAGTGACTGTTAATGCTCGCCTCTCCCAGTCGACGGGAAAAGCTAGAACGATACATGTGAATCATTGCGGGGCGGAACTCGAGGGCCGCGCATCTTCTCCTGATGCACTACCCTTGAGCCGATGAGGTGCCGGGTGATGAGTTCCGCCAATCTGCCCGCACGATGGTCCTCATGGGTCAAAGTCTAGCTCCATCACGAGAAGCACGAATCAAAACCATCGAAGGGACGTTGACCGGAGTGTGGCGAAATTCGGAGCCCACGCATGCTCTCTCTGATTCGCCCCTCTAGAGCCGATAAGCACGCTGAGTGCCGAGTTGAGTTGCATGTGGGCATCATGGAGCGAAACTCGGATTTTGCCCTTAGAAGTCGAACAGCCCAGTGGGAATTGATGGAAATTGTGAGGTAGACACCAGGGCAGAGCGAGCACGCATACGGAAGGCACTAAATAGGTGAGCAAGAAAAAGCCGATGGTGACAGGGCATCAGGGTAGAGATAGCACGCACGCTGGCAAAGTCGTCCAGGGGCAGGTCGGCACAGCAAGAGGGTGTACGTCCCACTCACATGAGTAGAACAACTGGAAAGCCCAGCAGAGGCAAGCGCGACAGCAGCAAGCAGGGTGCGCGTCCAACCCAAATGTACAGAGCAGCTGGAAAGCCCAGCAGAGGTAAAGCCAGTGCGCGTTCTCGCTCGCAGAGAACTACTGCTGTCTTGTAGTTGATTGGGGACAATTAAAGACTAGCGGAGCAAACCGCAAATAATCCTAAACGGGCGGCAAACCAAGGTGCTCATTAAAACGACCAGTTTTGCTGGACATATGACGTTCATAAGCCCGGGAGGGCAGGCCGTCTAAGCGTCGCTGCCCTGAAAGAAAATGATTGCATTGTGGGTTCGGCTGGGGACAGCCAAGGCTTAGGAAAACGAACCGCAACCAAACGCTGGCATGAATTCGAACACCCACCCAAGGATAAGCAACTGTGCTCCAATAGGTGCTGAAGGTTGGTGCACGTACATTACGTTCTGATGTTTGGCTGTTTATACAGCACAATAAGAATGATAAAAACTAGCCTAGAACGATCGCGAGGGAGAGAGAGAGAGAGAGAGAGAGACGACCTGTCCTCCCGGGTTATTGAGCGTCAACTACTCAGGAAACCTGTCTTGTTATGGACTACTTGGTTTTCCTACCGTCCTGTGTTATATACGGTTTACTCCACTAGTTTGTGATTGTCTCCAATCAAATAAAAGACAGTAGTAGTTCCTTGCGAGTGGAAACGCGCACTGGATTTAACCTCTGCTGGGCGTTTTAGTTTTTGGCAATTGAGTGGTCAACTCACCCTCACGTCTGTCACGCCCCATCATCGCCGTGCACGTCTGCCCATCGGTGGGCCCACCCGTGCATCGTCCGCTTGCGTGTCCGCGCTGCCCTGGTGCCTGCCTCACCATCACATCATTTCTAACCGTTCTCACATTTACCATGCCTATAGGCTGTCTAAACACGGGGCTCAAGTCGGGTCCCATCTCAGGGCTCCGAGTTTCTCCCTATGTTAGCCCACGTGCAACTCATCTTGGACCCAAGCTTTTCTCCACGTGGGCCCATGTCTCTTCTCTGGATGCCCATCATTCATCGCTTTATGGTTATCCGTTCAGCTTTTCCCGTTGGCCGGGAAAGACGTGTATTAATAGTCACACTGGGATTCCTCTTGTCTGTGTTGTGAGCGGATCCTATCCAACGTGACTACGTCTGCATATCTACTTATGCCACAGTAGCTCTATCTCTGTCCCTACCTGCTTAGCCCAACAGGAACCAATGTCTGTTACCAGGGTCACCACGTGGAGGTGGGGTAGGATTTTGATTAGTACTACTTCCATAATTCTGGCGCCACGTTGTCCCCATTTACCTTTGACCACAGTCTGCGAGTATATGCATCTTTATCTTACCTCTTTTACTTTGCTAGTATATGCATCTTTATCTTACCTCTTTTACTTTGCTAGTCTATGAATCCTTAAATTAAATCTTTTACTCTGCTGTTCTCTGAATCCTTATCTGAAATCTTTTACTGTGCTGGTCGCTGTATCCCTAACAACAACTTTTACTCTGCTGGTCTCTGAATCCTTAAATTAAATCTTTTACTCTGCTGGTCTATGAATCCTTACATTAAATCTTTTACTCTGCTGGTCTTTGAATCCTTAAATTAAATCTTTTACTCTGCTGGTCTATGAATCCTTAAATTAAATCTTTTACTCTGCTGGTCTTTGAATCCTTAACTTAAATCGTTTACTCTGCTGCTCTCTGAATCCTTAAATTAAATCTTTTACTCTGCTGGTCTATGAATCCTTAAATTAAATCTTTTACTCTGCTAGTCTCTGAATCCTTAAATTAAATCTTTTACTCTGCTTGTCTCTGAATCGTTAACTTATATCTTACAATTTGCCTTTATTAGTATTTAACTTACTTATTCTAGTACATTATTCCATAAGTCTAAAACATACATCTTTTCGTCTGCTAATCTATGTGTTAATAGACCAAGAAAACACATTTGATAGAGTAAACAGGTGCAAACTATGGAAGATCCTTGAAGAATATGGCGTCGAGGGACAACTATTAGGTAATATCATGGTCTTATATCAAGATAGCCAGAGTACAGCAAGAACAACAGAAGGAATGACCGACTGGTTCTCCATGACATCAGGTGTTAGACAAGGTTGTGTCCTCTCACCACTACTCTTTATTGCATACATGGATAAAATAACTCAAGAGTCAAATTCAGATAATGATGAAATAAATGAACTGCTGTTTGCAGATGATCAGTGTCTGATACATCAAAATGAACAAGATCTACAACATCATTTTTACACCTTGAACAAAAATTGTGTAAAACATGACATGAAAATCAACAACACTAAAACAGAAATAATGAATATGGGAAGAAAACATAATAATCTAGACATTCGTGTCAATGGCACTAAAATAAATCAAGTAAAAGAATTCAAATACTTAGGAAGCATATTCACAGCAGACGGAAAATTTGATAGAGAGATAGAGGCTAGTGTACAAAAAGCAAATTCTGTAACCTACCAGCTAGCCCCATTGTTAAGGCACCCACAAATTTCACAGGCAGCTAAGCAACAGATGATCAACAGCATTTTTATACCTACTTTGTGTTACCAGAGCCAAACATGGACATTGAGCAAAGCGCAGTCACAAAAATAACTACATGTGAAATGCGTTGCCTACGAAAAGTTACCAACACAAGAAAAGACAGAATCACCAACATCAGCATAAGAAAGAAAGTTGGCTACACAATCGTGCTTGAATTACATAGATAAACAACGAATGAAGTGGTTTGGCCACTTAATAAGAATGCATCCAAATTCCATAGTATACAGAGTCTTCTACAAAAGAACATCGGGAAAGAAGGCAAGAGGAAGACCACGGAAAAGATGGTTAGATGGATCCAGTTAGATGTTAGCAGAATCCTGTGAAAGAGCAAAAATAACAATCACACAAGCCGCCAGAACAGCGCAAGACAAAAATAGAAAACCACGACACTGGGCAACAACCTGGTAGCAGTGTGACGAAAAAAGAAAAAGAAGAAGAAAGAATATATGTGTCTTTAGTAAATGTCCGTTAGTTCGCAAATCTAAACTAGTTAAACATATTATTCATGTTTCATAGTTACTATACAATCTCCTACATGTCCAACTTTATCAATGTTTTCCATTCACATACACACAGGACTGTTATATAACATATCTGGATATGCGGGAATATGGTGGAACAATCAAACAATTGGCATATTTAAACAACGTCAACAGTGTCTAATTGATCAATACAGCAACTTTTTCTACACGCAAGCTAACAAATCGGTATATGTAATAATTTATCTGTGAAAATGTCTGCTAAATTATTTGTTAAATAAAATGTCAGTGAAGGTCAAGCATATATCTCATCTTCACAATGGGTGTATCTCTATTACAGCCCAGGACTATGCATACCTTCATTTCTGAACCCGTTCGAGTCGTTCACATTGTGATCTTGATAAAGTAAGCTCCCGTCATGCAATCGACCAAACCAAGGCATATATGCGGAATACTGTAGATAAGAGACACCCACTGCACAAGAACACTAATGATGTTAAGGGCACGAGAATCAAGCGTGGCATGTCGTGGATGGCCCAGGCTGAGAGAACAATTGGCCAGGTGACTACGTTTGCGACCCTACCAAAAGGGGAAGAATGGATACCAACAGATGGTAGCATGATCAACTTTCTCAACGTTATAATTACTCTTGGAAGAGAATGTAGAGATTGGGGCAACATGAAGGCTGATCTCGCAGTTAAGCAGCTAATAGAAGATAACACAAAGGATGATGATGTTGTTGTATATACCGATGGGTCGGTTCAACGTGGTGAGAAGTCCGACTGGGGTTTCTTGACCAATGCGCATGATAGAGTTGTTGCAGAGCGAAGTGGGGCATACAAGACAACTACTTCTAGTATGAGGATGGAGGTTGAGGCCATTACTGTTGCCCTCCATTGGATCTCTGGGATTTCATTTACTGGGGCAGTTGTTGTATCTGACTCTCAGTCGATGCTTCACAAGATCCAGAAGGTCAGGTTTCGTTATGAGTGGATGTCGTCTATAGAGAGTTTTCTAACCTCCAGCGGCTTACGTGGATATACTGTCCTGGGCATGCGGGTGTTTGCGTTAATGAGAGAGCGGGCAGACTTACATCAACAGCATCGATTGTTGGGAGTTGAAGATGGATAAGTGGGATAATGAGAGAGCGGGCAGGCTTACATCAACAGCATCGATTGTTGGAGAGTTGAAGATGGATAAGGGAATATTCTTCGATCTCTTCGCGACTCTCTGTTTGATGAGGATACTAAAATCGATGTTGAATCGATCAAGCGATTTAGACAGTTTAGAGTTACCCGTTGTACAAGTCGAACAGGATGCCTGAGAGGCAGAGTGAGAGGTGTGTTTAATCAGCGAGCCACGGGACCAACAGTATGCATACTTTTCGATATCTGCTGGGGAGACTGAGCACCTATGGGTCTGCCCGGAGTGCAATGACGTCAGTTTAGTAAACAAAAATCAAAAATAAGATGTCATAATCCTCACCATCACTCAACAGCCCAACATGTGCAAGACGTTATCATCGTGATACCTCTTTATAATTTATGTCCACATTTTGTTGATGTCCTGATCAAATCAACTATCAAATAATGAATTCATCTTTATCTTGGTCATCCTATTTTTTCGTTTAAAAAGAATTCGTCTTTCTATGATTGTATTGTTCACATTTGTATGCCTTGTACTCATGGACCACAAGTCACATCACTATTCTATCATTAGCAGTCACATTACTATTGTTTCATCAGATATCACTCCACTATTGTTTCATCAGATGCCACATCACTATTGTATCATTAAAAGTCACATCACTATTGTTTCATCAGATATCACTCCACTATTGTTTCATCAGCTATCACTTCACTATTGTTTCATCAGCTATCACATCATTATTGTGTTATCAGCAGTCACATTACTATTGTTTCATCACCAGTCACTTCATTATTGTTTCATAAGTTGTCACATCACTATTGTTTCATCAGCTGTCACATCACTATTGTTTCATCAGCTGTCACATCACTGTTGTTTCATAAGTAGTAACATCACTATTGTTTCATCAGCTGTCACATCACTATTGATTCATCAAATGTCATATTACTATTTTTTCAAAAGGAGTCACATCCCTTTTGTTTAATCAGCTGTCACATCCCTATTGTTTCATCATATATCACATCATTATTGTTTCATCAGTAGACACATCACTATTGTTTCATTAGCTGTCACATCACTATTGTTTCATCAGCTATCACATTACTATTGTTTCATTAGCTGTAACATCACTATTGTTTCATCAGCTGTCACATCACTATTGTATCATCAGCTGTCACATCACTATTGTTTTATCGGCTGTCAAATCACTATTGTTTCATCAGCTGTTAGATTACTATTGTTTTATCAGCAGTCACATCACTATTCTTTCATCAGATATCACTTCACTATTGTTTCATCAGTAGACACATCCCTATTGTTTCATTAGCAGTCACATCACTATTGTTTTATCAGCTATCACATTAATATTGTTTCATTAGCTGTAACATCACTATTGTTTCATCAGCTGTCACATCACTATTGTTTTCTCAGCTGTCACATCATTATTGTTTCATAAGCTGGCACATTACTATTGTTTCATCAGCTGTCACATCACTATTGTATCATCAGCTGTCACATCACTATTGTTTTATCGGCTGTCAAATACCTATTGTTTCATCAGCTGTTAGATTACTATTGTTTCATCAGCTGTCACATCACTATTGTATCATCAGTAGACACATCACAATTGTTTCATCAGCTGTCACATCACTATTGTTTCATCAAATGTCATATTACTATTTGTTCAAAAGGAGTCACATCCCTTTTGTTTCATCTGGTGTCACATCCCTATTGTTTCATCATATATCACATCACTATTGTTTCATCAGTAGACACATAACTATTGTTTCATTAGCAGTCACACCACTATTGTTTCATCAGCTATCACATTACTATTGTTTTCTCAGCTGTCACATAATTATTGTTTCATAAGCTGGCACATTACTATTGTTTCATCAGATATCACTTTACTATTGTTTCATCAGTAGACACATCCCTATTGTTTCATCAGATATCACTTCACTATTGTTTCATCAGCTGGCACATCACTATTGTTTCACTAGCAGTCACATTACTATTGTTTCATTAGCTGTAACATCACTATTGTTTCATCAGCTGTCACATCACTATTGTTTTCTCAGCTGTCACATCACTATTGTTTCATCAGCTGTTAGATTACTATTGTTTCATCAGCTGTCACATCACTGTTGTTTCATAAGTAGTAACATCACTATTGTTTCATCAGCTGTCACATCACTATTGTTTCATCAAATGTCATTTTACTTTTTTTTCAAAAGGAGTCACATCCCTTTTGTTTCATCAGCTGTCACATCCCTATTGTTTCATCATATTTCACATCACTATTGTTTCATCAGCTGGCACATCACTATTATTTCATCAAATGTCATATTACTATTTTTTCAAAAGGAATCACATCCCTTTTGTTTAATCAGCTGTCACATCCCTATTGTTTCATCATATTTCATATCACTATTGTTTCATCAGTAGACACATCACTATTGTTTCATTAGCTGTAACATCACTATTGTTTCATCAGCTGTCACATCACTATTGTTTTCTCAGCTGTCACATCATTATTGTTTCATAAGCTGGCACATTACTATTGTTTCATCAGCTGTCACATCACTATTGTTTTCTCAGCTGTCACATCACTATTGTTTCATCAGCTGTTAGATTACTATTGTTTCATCAGATGTCACATCACTATTGCATCATCAGATATCACTTCACTATTGCATCATCAGATATCACTTCACTATTGTTTCATCAGTAGACACATCACTATTGTTTCATCAGATATCACTTCACGTTTGTTTCATTAGCAGTCACATAATATTGTTTCATCAGCTATCACATCACTATTTTTTCATCAGCAGTCACATCACTGTTGTTTTATCAGATGTCACATCACTATTGTTTTATCGGCTATATAATCAATATTGTTTCATCAGCTGTTAGATTACTATTGTTTCATCAGCTGTCACATCACTGTTGTTTCATAAGTAGTAACATCACTATTGTTTCATCACATGTCATATTACTATTTTTTCAAAAGGAGTCACATCCCTTTTGTTTCATCAGCTGTCACATCCCTATTGTTTCATCATATTTCACATCACTATTGTTTCATCAGTAGACACATCACTATTGTTTCATTAGCAGTCACATCACTATTGTTTCATCAGCTATCACATTACTATTGTTTCATAAGCTGGCACATTACTATTGTTTCATTGGCTGTAACATCACTATTGTATCATCAGCTGTCACATCACTATTGTTTCATCAGCTGTTAGATTACTATTGTTTCATCAGCAGTCACATCACTATTCTTTCATCAGATATCACTTCACTATTGTTTCATCAGTCGACACATCCCTATTGTTTCATAAGATATCACTTCACTATTGTTTCACCAGCTGGCACATCACTATTGTTTCACTAGCAGTCACATTACTATTGTTTCATTAGCTGTAACATCACTATTGTTTCATCAGCTGTCACATCACTATTGTATCATCAGTAGACACATCACAATTGTTTCATCAGCTGTCACATCACTATTGTTTCATCAAATGTCATATTACTATTTGTTCAAAAGGAGTCACATCCCTTTTGTTTCATCTGGTGTCACATCCCTATTGTTTCATCATATATCACACCACTATTGTTTCATCAGTAGACACATAACTATTGTTTTCTCAGCTGTCACATAATTATTGTTTCATAAGCTGGCACATTACTATTGTTTCATCAGATATCACTTTACTATTGTTTCATCAGTAGACACATCCCTATTGTTTCATCAGATATCACTTCACTATTGTTTCATCAGCTGGCACATCACTATTGTTTCACTAGCAGTCACATTACTATTGTTTCATTAGCTGTAACATCACTATTGTTTCATCAGCTGTCACATCACTATTGTTTTCTCAGCTGTCACATCACTATTGTTTCATCAGCTGTTAGATTACTATTGTTTCATCAGCTGTCACATCACTGTTGTTTCATAAGTAGTAACATCACTATTGTTTCATCAGCTGTCACATCACTATTGTTTCATCAAATGTCATTTTACTTTTTTTTCAAAAGGAGTCACATCCCTTTTGTTTCATCAGTATCACATCCCTATTGTTTCATCATATTTCACATCACTATTGTTTCATCAGCTGGCACATCACTATTATTTCATCAAATGTCATATTACTATTTTTTCAAAAGGAATCACATCCCTTTTGTTTAATCAGCTGTCACATCCCTATTGTTTCATCATATTTCATATCACTATTGTTTCATCAGTAGACACATCACTATTGTTTCATTAGCTGTAACATCACTATTGTTTCATCAGCTGTCACATCACTATTGTTTTCTCAGCTGTCACATCATTATTGTTTCATAAGCTGGCACATTACTATTGTTTCATCAGCTGTCACATCACTATTGTTTTCTCAGCTGTCACATCACTATTGTTTCATCAGCTGTTAGATTACTATTGTTTCATCAGATGTCACATCACTATTGCATCATCAGATATCACTTCACTATTGCATCATCAGATATCACTTCACTATTGTTTCATCAGTAGACACATCACTATTGTTTCATCAGATATCACTTCACGTTTGTTTCATTAGCAGTCACATAATATTGTTTCATCAGCTATCACATCACTATTTTTTCATCAGCAGTCACATCACTGTTGTTTTATCAGATGTCACATCACTATTGTTTTATCGGCTATATAATCAATATTGTTTCATCAGCTGTTAGATTACTATTGTTTCATCAGCTGTCACATCACTGTTGTTTCATAAGTAGTAACATCACTATTGTTTCATCACATGTCATATTACTATTTTTTCAAAAGGAGTCACATCCCTTTTGTTTCATCAGCTGTCACATCCCTATTGTTTCATCATATTTCACATCACTATTGTTTCATCAGTAGTCACATCACTATTGTTTCATCAGCTATCACATTACTATTGTTTCATAAGCTGGCACATTACTATTGTTTCATTGGCTGTAACATCACTATTGTATCATCAGATATCACTTCACTATTGTTTCATCAGTAGACACATCCCTATTGTTTCATAAGATATCACTTCACTATTGTTTCACCAGCTGGCACATCACTATTGTTTCACTAGCAGTCACATTACTATTGTTTCATTAGCTGTAACATCACTATTGTTTCATCAGCTGTCACATCACTATTGTTTCATCAGCTGTTAGATTACTATTGTTTCATCAGATGTCACATCACTATTGCATCATCAGTAGACACATCACTAATGTTTCATCATATATCACTTCACTCTTGTTTCGTCAGCAGTCACATTACTATTGTTTCATCAGCTATCACTTCACTATTGTTTCATCAGCAGTCACATTATTTTTGTTTCATCAGCTACCACATCACTATTGTGTCATCAGCAGTCACATTACTATTGTTTCATCACCAGTCACTTCATTATTGTTTCATAAGTTGTCATATCACTATTGTTTCATCAGCTGTCACATCACTATTGTTTCATCAGCTGTCACATCACTGTTGTTTCATAAGTAGTAACATAACTATTGTTTCGTCAGCTGTCACATCACTATTGATTCATCAAATGTCATATTACTATTTTTTCAAATGGAGTCACATCCCTTTTGTTTAATCAGCTGTCCCATCCCTATTGTTTCATCATATTTCACATCACTATTGTTTCATCCACACCCAGTCCTCGATCAGATCATACCGAAACACCATGACCAAACCGAGCTGGATACCGAACCCACGGAGCAGGAACTTTCCGAAGCAATCAACAAACTTTCAAATGGCAAGGCATCAGGACTAGACAACATTCCTGCAGAAGTCCTCAAATACAATAGGGATGTCCTGCTGCCCCACCTCTACAATCTCCTTATTCAGTGCTGAGAGAGGGAACACTTCCTCAGGACATGAGGGATGCAAAGATAGTGACACTCTATAAAAACAAAGGGGATAAGGGGATTGTAACAACTACAGAGGCATCTCCCTTCTAAGCGTAACAGGCAAAGCTTTTGCACTAGTCCTTTCAAAACGACTACAGAAACTGGCGGAGCGTGTTCTTCCAGAGTCACAATGTGGATTCAGAGCTGGACGGTCAACAACTGACATGATATTTACCCTTCGACAGCTACAAGAGAAGTGCAGAGAGCAGAGCAAGCCTCTATGTATTGCTTTCGTGGATCTGACTAAGGCATTTGACACAGTCAGCAGGCCAAGTCTTTATAAAATATTGAAGTATATTGGTTGTCCCCAAAGTTGCTCCAATTGACTGTTTCCTTCCATGAGGGCATGAAAGCCAGCATACAGTTCGATGGCAGCACATCTGATAGTTTTGAGGTTAAGAGTGGAGTCAAGCAGGGCTGTGTCCTTGCCCCACTCTCTTTGGTATCTTCTTCGCAGTCCTTTTGAACCACGCCTTAGGGGACGCTGATGGTGATGTTTTCATCCGCACTAGATCTGATGGTTCACTGTTTAACTTGGCTCGCTTAAGAGCCAAGACAAAAACGACGGAAATACTTCTCAAGGACCTCCTTTTCGCTGACGATGCTGCCTTAGTCGCCCACAGTGAGACTACACTGCAATGTCTAATTAATAATTTGTCAAGGCATGCGACCTCTTTTCTCTGACAATAAGTGTCTCCAAAACAGTTGTATTATGTCAGGAGGTAAGACATCAAATATCACTTTAAATGGTAACCATCTAACACCAGTGCAAAAATTCTGCTATCTTGGGTCCACGGTCACTGCCAGCCTTTCTCTTGATGAAGAAATCAACGCTCGTATAGGGATTGCGGCTACTACATTCGGCATACTATCAAAGCGAGCGTGGGACAACAAAAATTGACATTGCAGACCAAAACTCAAATATATCAAGCCTGTGTAATTAGTTCTTTACTATATGGCTCAGAAACATGGACAGCCTACTCAAGACACGAGAGGAGACTTAACATCTTTCACCTTCGATGTCTCCGCAAGATTATGAACATCAGGTGGTACGACAAGATAACCAACTCTGAAGTACTACAACGTGCAAATCTGCCTTCCATCATGGGCATGCTCAGCAGTAGACGACTAAGATGGTTGGGACATGTGAGAAGAATGGAAACTTATCGCATACCAAAACAAATGTTGTTCTGTGAACTTTCGGAGGGAAGAGGCACCAGGGCAGACCACTGCTCAGATATAAAGATGTCTGCAAACCTCAATGAAAAACTTTTCTATAGATCCCAGCACATGGGAGGGACTAGCTGATGACAGAGTTGTGTGGAAAGCCAAATTACGGAAGGGCGCAGAGTCTTTTGAGAAGAGACTTATGTCAGGCTGAACGACAAGAGAGAAAAGCGAAAACTCAGAAGTTGTCACAGTAAAACACTTGCCTATTGACCGTCTGTAAAGATGAAAGGGCCATATATATATTGTTTCATCAGTAGACACATCACTATTGTTTCATTAGCAGTCACATCACTATTGTTTCATCAGCTATCACATTACTATTGTTTCATTAGCTGTAACATCACTATTGTTTCATCAGCTGTCACATCACTATTGTTTTCTCAGCTGTCACATCATTTTTGTTTCATAAGCTGGCACATTACTATTGTTTCATCAGCTGTCACATCACTATTGTATCATCAGTAGACACATCACTATTCTTTCATCAGCTGTCACATCACTTTTGTTTCATGAGCTGTCACATCACTGTTGTTTATCAGCTGTCAGATCACTATTGTTTCATCAGTTGTCACTTCACTATTGTTTCATCAGCAGTCACTTCACTATTGTTTCATCAGATGTCACTTCACTCTTGCTTCATCAAATGCCAAATTACTATTGTTTCATCAGCAGTGACATGTCTATTGTTTCATCATCAGTAACTGTACTATTGTTTCATCAGCAGTTACAACACTATTATTTCATCAGCAGTTACATCACTATTGTTTCATTAACTGTCACATCGCTATTGTTTCATCAGATGTCATTTCACTCTTGTTTCATCAGCAGTAACATTACTCTTGTTTTATCAGCTGTCACATTACTATTGTTTCATAAGCTATCACATCACTATTGTGTCATCAGCAGTCAAATCACTATTGTTTCATCAGCAGTCACATCACTAATGTTTCATCAGCAGTCACAGCACTATTGTTTCATTAACATTCACATTAGTATTGTTTTATCAGCAGTCAGATCACGATTGTTTCATCTGCAGTCACATCACTAATGTTTCATTTGCAGTCACATCACTATTGTTTCATCAACAATCACATCACTATAGTTTAATCGGCAGTCACATCACTTTTGTTTCATCAGATTTCACTTCACTTTTGTTTCATCAGCAGTCACATCACTTTTGTTTCATGAGCTGTCACATCACTGTTATTTATCAGCTGTCAGATCACTATTGTTTCATCAGTTGTCACTTCACTATTGTTTCATCAAATGTCACTTCACTCTTGCTTCATCAGCAGTAACATTACTCTTGTTCTATCAGCAGTCACATCACTATTGTTTCATCAGCTGTCACATTACTTTTTTTTTCATTAGCTGTCATATCACTATTGTTTCATCAGCTGTCACATCACTATTGTTTCATCAAATTAAATTTTCTTTTTTTCTAAACATACAAATTTTTGTTTCATTCCTGTACACAATTGTTTCATCCGTAAAAAATTTGTTTATCAGGTTTTTTTTTTATACGCACACACTTTTTTCTACATAAATTTTTTGTTTTATCACGTCCCAAAACATTGTTTCATTCCGTCACACACTTTTTTTCCCCCCTTTTTTTCACATAAATTATGTTTATCCAGTCAACACTTTTTTCCCGGGGCCCTTTTTTTTTTCAACAAACCCCTTTTTTTACCCCCTCACTTGTTTATGCGTCACTTTGTTTCATCAATTTTTTTTTTTTTAAAAAAAATTTTACACATTTTGTTTCAAACCACCCCCTTTTTTTTTTTTTCAATTTTTTTTCCCCCCCTTATATTTTTTATCAAATTAAATTTTTTATTTAAAAATTTTTTTTTTTAACCTCTTTTTTTTTAAAATTAACCTTTGTTTCATCAATTTAAAACTTTTTTTAAAACCCAAATTTTTTTATTTGCAATTTTCTTTTTTCATGAAAAAACCCTTTTTTATAGCGTAAATACTATTTTTATAGCTTTACATATTATTGTTTATCTGCAATTCTATTGTTTCTAAATCAATCATTTGTTTTATTTTTCACTTTTTATTTAAACCCTTAAGTTTTCCCCTTTTTTTGTTTCACATTTTAAATTTTTCAAACTTCCTTTTTTCCACTTTTTCATTTGTTTACATCCTTTTTCATCAGGGCCCCCTTTAAATTTTTTTCAAGCATAATTTTTCAGGTAAAATACCTTTTTTTTTTTTTTTTTTACTGTCACAACTATTGTTTCATAAGTAATTTTTTTTTTTTCAAGGGTCAATCCTTTGTTTATCAGCGTCACAACTATTTTTCATAATTTACTTTTATTGTTTCATAAGTCAATCCCTTTTTTTCCGTCAAATCACTATTTTTTATTTGCGAATTTCTATTGTTTCATAAATTTAATTATTGTTTAAGCGTAATCTATTTTTTATAGCTTCACTCATTTGTTTTAAAGGGACATACTATTGTTTCATCAAAGGGCACACATATTTTTTTTAAAAAAATTACTTTTTTTAAAAAAACCCCACCCTTTGTTTCATCAAAAAAAATTTTTTTTTTTTTTTTTTTTTTTTTTTTTTTTTTTTTTTTTTTTTTTTTTTTTTTTTTTTTTTTTTTTTTTTTTTTTTTTTTTTTTTTTTTTTTTTTTTTTTTTTTTTTTTTTTTTTTTTTTTTTTTTTTTTTTTTTTTTTTTTTTTTTTTTTTTTTTTTTTTTTTTTTTTTTTTTTTTTTTTTTTTTTTTTTTTTTTTTTTTTTTTTTTTTTTTTTTTTTTTTTTTTTTTTTTTTTTTTTTTTTTTTTTTTTTTTTTTTTTTTTTTTTTTTTTTTTTTTTTTTTTTTTTTTTTTTTTTTTTTTTTTTTTTTTTTTTTTTTTTTTTTTTTTTTTTTTTTTTTTTTTTTTTTTTTTTTTTTTTTTTTTTTTTTTTTTTTTTTTTTTTTTTTTTTTTTTTTTTTTTTTTTTTTTTTTTTTTTTTTTTTTTTTTTTTTTTTTTTTTTTTTTTTTTTTTTTTTTTTTTTTTTTTTTTTTTTTTTTTTTTTTTTTTTTTTTTTTTTTTTTTTTTTTTTTTTTTTTTTTTTTTTTTTTTTTTTTTTTTTTTTTTTTTTTTTTTTTTTTTTTTTTTTTTTTTTTTTTTTTTTTTTTTTTTTTTTTTTTTTTTTTTTTTTTTTTTTTTTTTTTTTTTTTTTTTTTTTTTTTTTTTTTTTTTTTTTTTTTTTTTTTTTTTTTTTTTTTTTTTTTTTTTTTTTTTTTTTTTTTTTTTTTTTTTTTTTTTTTTTTTTTTTTTTTTTTTTTTTTTTTTTTTTTTTTTTTTTTTTTTTTTTTTTTTTTTTTTTTTTTTTTTTTTTTTTTTTTTTTTTTTTTTTTTTTTTTTTTTTTTTTTTTTTTTTTTTTTTTTTTTTTTTTTTTTTTTTTTTTTTTTTTTTTTTTTTTTTTTTTTTTTTTTTTTTTTTTTTTTTTTTTTTTTTTTTTTTTTTTTTTTTTTTTTTTTTTTTTTTTTTTTTTTTTTTTTTTTTTTTTTTTTTTTTTTTTTTTTTTTTTTTTTTTTTTTTTTTTTTTTTTTTTTTTTTTTTTTTTTTTTTTTTTTTTTTTTTTTTTTTTTTTTTTTTTTTTTTTTTTTTTTTTTTTTTTTTTTTTTTTTTTTTTTTTTTTTTTTTTTTTTTTTTTTTTTTTTTTTTTTTTTTTTTTTTTTTTTTTTTTTTTTTTTTTTTTTTTTTTTTTTTTTTTTTTTTTTTTTTTTTTTTTTTTTTTTTTTTTTTTTTTTTTTTTTTTTTTTTTTTTTTTTTTTTTTTTTTTTTTTTTTTTTTTTTTTTTTTTTTTTTTTTTTTTTTTTTTTTTTTTTTTTTTTTTTTTTTTTTTTTTTTTTTTTTTTTTTTTTTTTTTTTTCACTTTTGTTTCATATTCACATCATTTTTATCAGGACATACTATTTTTATCACAGTCATCATTTGTTTATAAGTCACTATATTGTTTCATAGTGCACTCACTTTGTTCATCAATGCAATACTATTGTTTCACAATACTCATTTTTCATACAGTACTTCTTTGTTTCATCGCGTACACACTATTTTTCATCAGAGACATCACTATGTTTTTCACTCCTATTGTTTATCAGAGCATTTCCCTTTTTATCAGCGTCATACTTTGTTTATCAGCCATTATTTGTTCATTACCTGTCACACACATTGTTTCATCATCGTCAAATCACTATTGTTTCATCAGCAGTCACATCACTATGTTTCATCGATCACAGCACTATTGTTTCATTAGCATTCACATAGTATTGTTTTATCACGCAGATCACGATTGTTTCATCTGCGTCACATCATAATGTTTCATTTGATCACTCATATTGTTTCATCAACAATCATCACTATCGTTTATCCCGTCACATCCTTTTTTTCATAGTTCACTTACTTTTGTTTCATCAGCAGTCACATCACTTTTGTTTCCAGGCTGTCAATCACTGTTGTTTATCGCTGTCATCACTATTGTTTCATCATTGCTTCTATTGTTCATCAAGTACTTCTTTTTCATCAGCATAACTTACTATTGTTTATCAGCAGTACCACTATGTTTCAGAGTTACATCACTATTTTTCATAACCACATCTATTGTTTCATCAATGTCATTTCACTTTGTTTCATCAGTAACATTCTTTGTTTATCAGCTGTCACATTACTATTGTTTTGGGTTCACATCATTTGTTCATCAGCAGTCATTTTTCACTATCGTTTTATAGTGTCATCCTATGTTTATCAGCTGCCATATTTTTCGGCTGTCCTCCTATTGTTCCCTTAAATACATTTTTATAACAGTCAATCTTTGTTTCATGCTGTCACATTCTATTGTTTCATAGTGACTCACTATGTTTCATAGTTCCGTCACTTTGTTTATCAGCGCACATACTATTTTTCTCAGCAGTACATACTTTGTTTATAATGCCATACCTTTTTCAAAAGGCACACCTTTGTTTCATCCTTTAATCACTATTGTTTCTAATTTACATCACTATTGTTTCATCAGTAGACACATCACTATTGTTATAGCAGTCAATCACATTGTTTCATCGCATCACATACTATGTTTCATGCGTACATACTATTGTTTCATCCTCATCACTTTTATCAGAGCACATCACTTTTTCATCAATCCTTACGTTTCATCAGCGTAAATCATTTTTCATCGCTGTCACATTCTTTTTCATTGCTGTCAATCACTTTTTTCATCAGCTGTCACATCACTATTGTTATCAGTAACACATCACTATGTTTCTCGGTACTTACTATTGTTTCATCAGGTAAACACTATTTTCATCAGCGTACATCTTTTCATTACTGTCACATCCTTTTTTCATCAGTGTCATTCTTTGTTTCATCAAGCATAATACTTTTTTATAGTGTCCATACTTTTTTTAGCATCCATCTTTTGTTTATCTGTCAATTACTATTGTTTATTAGGTAATTTATTTTGTTTCATCAGCTCACACTTGTTCATCAGCGTCACATACTATTGTTTCATCACATCATTTTATTATTGTTTCATGTGTCAATCACATTGTTTTAACCTCAAATCACTATTTTATATTACAGCACATACTATTTTCATGCTACATTCTTTGTTTATAGCTGTCTACTTTTTTCATTACTGTCCCACTTTGTTTCATCACGTCAATACTATTGTTTATCAGCAGTCACATCACTATTGTTTCATCAAGTCAAACTTTTTTCCAAAAGAACATCCCTTGTTTCATCGCTTTACATCACTATGTTTCATTTATTCACATCACTATTGTTTCATCAAAAATCATATGTTTATGCAGTCAACTTTTGTTTCATCGATCACTTACTTTGTTTCATCAGGTACTACTTTGTTCATCTGCAATACTTTGTTATCAAGGAACACTATTTCATCAAGTAATTACTATTTTTTCAAATAACCTTTTTTATCAGCTACATCTATTGTTTCATATTCCTCATTTTTCATCAGTGCATACTTGTTATAGTGCACTACATGTTTATCAGCTCACTTACATTGTTTCATACGTAACACTATTTTTCATCCGTCAATCTATTGTTCATAGCGCAATACTTTTTCATCAGCGTCACAACTATTTTTCATTTTAAAAAAAAAAAAAAAAAAAAAAAAAAAAAAAAAAAAAAAAAAAAAAAAAAAAAAAAAAAAAAAAAAAAAAAAAAAAAAAAAAAAAAAAAAAAAAAAAAAAAAAAAAAAAAAAAAAAAAAAAAAAAAAAAAAAAAAAAAAAAAAAAAAAAAAAAAAAAAAAAAAAAAAAAAAAAAAAAAAAAAAAAAAAAAAAAAAAAAAAAAAAAAAAAAAAAAAAAAAAGGGGGGGGGGGGGGGGGGGGGGGGGGGGGGGGGGGGGGGGGGGGGGGGGGGGGGGGGGGGGGGGGGGGGGGGGGGGGGGGGGGGGGGGGGGGGGGGGGGGGGGGGGGGGGGGGGGGGGTTTTTTCATTAGTTAAAATCACTTTGTTTCATCAGTGTCCCCATCACTATTGTTTTCTCAAATGTCACATCACTATTTTTTCATCAGCTTTTTACTATTTTTCATCAGTGTCACATTACTATTGTTTTATCAGTGCACATCACTAATGTTTCATCATAATCACTTTACTATTGTTTCTCAGCAGTCACATTACTATTGTTTCATCAGGTAACATCACTATTGTTTCATCAGCGTCACATCACTTTTATTGTCCATAGCTGTACATCACTTTTTTCATCAGCTGTCACATCACTATTGTTATCAGCTTCCCCAAGTTTTTTGGAAATCACTATTGTTTCATCAGCTGTTGATTACTATTGTTTTATCAGCGTCACATCACTATTCTTTCATCAGATATCACTTCACTATTGTTTCATCAGTAGACACATCCCTATTGTTTCATTAGCAGTCCCCATCACTATTGTTTCATCAGCTATCACATTACTATTGTTTCATAAGCTGGCACATTACTATTGTTTCATCAGCTGTCACATCACTATTTTTTCTGCTGTACATCATTTTTGTTTCATAGCTGTCACATCACTATTGTTTTTTCAGCTGTCACATCACTATGTTTCATCACTGTCAATTACTATTTTTCAAGGTCAATCCCTTTGTTTATCCAGCTATCACATCACTATTGTTTCATCAATATTCAATTACTATTTTTCAAAGGAGTCACATCCTTTTGTTTAATCACTGTCACATCCTATTGTTTCATCATATTTCACATCACTATTGTTTCATCAGTAGACACATCACTATTGTTTCATTAGCTAGTCACACATCACTATTGTTTCATTAGCTGTCACATTACTATTGTTTCATTAGCTGTACATCACTATTGTTTCATCAGCTGTCACATCACTATTGTTTCATAAGCTGGCACATTACTATTGTTTCATCAGCTGTCACATCACTATTGTATCATCAGTAGACCCTCACTATTGTTTCATCGCTGTCACATCACTATTGTTTCATCAAATGTCACATAATTATTGTTTCATAAGCTGGCACATTACTATTGTTTCATCAGCTTTCACATCACTATTGTATCATCAGCTGTCACATCACTATTGTTTTATCGGCTGTCAAATCACTATTGTTTCATCAGCTGTTAGATTATATTGTTTCATCCAGCAGTCACATCACTATTCTTTCATCAGATACACTTTACTATTGTTTCATCAGTAGACACATCCCTATTGTTTCATCAGATATCACTTCACTATTGTTTCATCAAGCTCACATCACTATTGTTTCACTAGAGTCCATTACTATTGTTTCATTAGCTGTAACATCATTATTGTTTTATCCGCTGTCACATCACTATTGTTTTCTCAGCTGTCACATCACTATTGTTTCATCAGCTGTTAGATTACTATTGTTTCATCAGCTGTCACATCACTGTTGTTTCATAAGTAGTAACATCACTATTGTTTCATCAGCTGTCACATCACTATTGTTTCATCAAATGTCAATTACTATTTTTCAAAGGAGTCCATCCCTTTTGTTTCATCCTCATCACATCCTATTGTTTCATCAATTTTACATCACTATTGTTTCATCAGCTGGCACATCACTATTTTTCATCAAATTCATATTTCTATTTTCAAAAGGAATCACATCCCTTTTGTTTAATCAGCTTACATCCTATTGTTTCATCATATTTCATATCACTATTGTTTCATCAGTAGACACATCACTATTGTTTCATTAGCTGTAACATCACTATTGTTTCATCAGCTGTCACATCACTATTGTTTTCTCGGGTGTCACATCACTATTGTTTATAGTAGACAACACTATTGTTTCATCAGCTGTCCCCATCACTATTGTTTTCTCAGCTGTCACATCACTATTGTTTCATCAGTTTAATTACTATTGTTTCATCAGTGTCACATCACTATTGTTTTATCAGATATCACTTCCTTTTTTTCATCAGTATCACTTACTATTGTTTCATCAGTGACACATCACTATTGTTTCATCAGGTATCACTGTTGTTTATTAGCAGTCACATAATATTGTTTATCAGCTATAAAATCACTATTTTTTCATCAGCGTCACATTACTGTTGTTTATCAGTGTCACATCACTTTGTTATCGGGTATAAATCAATATTGTTTCATCAGCTGTTAAAGGTCTATTGTTTCATCAGCTGTCACATCCTGTTGTTTCAAGTATAAAATCACTATTGTTTCATCACCATCCATTTTTTTACTATTTTTTTCAGAGTCCCCTTCCTTTTGTTTCATCATATCACATCCTATTGTTTATCAATTTCCCTCACTATTGTTTCATCATGCACATCACTATTGTTTCATTTGCAGTCCCCATCACTATTGTTTCATAGATATCACTATTTTTTCATCAGTAGCACATCCTATTGTTTCATAGATTCACTTCACTATTGTTTTCACAGCTGCAATCACTATTGTTTCATCTGAGTCACATTACTATTGTTTCATTGCGTAACATCACTATTGTTTCATCAACTTCACATCACTATTGTTTTCCAGCGTCCCCATCCTTTGTTTCATCAGCTTAATTACTATTGTTTCATCAGAGTCACATCACTATTGCATCATCGTATTTTTACATTATCACTAATTTTTTCATCATTTCACTTCACTTTGTTTCGTCAGCAGTCACATTACTATTGTTTCATCAGCTACACTTCACTATTGTTTCATCAGCAGTCCAAATATTTTTTGGGTTTTATCAGCTACGCACATCACTTTTTTGTTCATCAAATCACATTACTATTGTTTCATCACCCGTCACTTCATTTGTTTACAGTTCAAATTGTTTTTTATTTACTATTGTTTCATCAGCTGTCACATCACTATTGTTTTCTCAGCTGTCACATCACTGTTGTTTCATAAGTGAACATTAAATATTGTTTCTCAGCTGTCCCCATCACTATTGTTTTATAATGTCAAATTACTATTTTTCAAATGGAGTCACATCCTTTTGTTTATCAGCTGTCACATCCCTATTGTTTCATCATATTTCACATCACTATTGTTTCATCATAGCACATCACTATTGTTTCATTAGCAGTCCATCACTATTGTTTCATCAGCATCCATTAATATTGTTTCATTAGCTGTAACATCACTATTGTTTCATCAGCTGTCACATCCTTTGTTTCTCAGCTGTCACATCATTTGTTTCATAAGCTGGCACATTACTATTGTTTCATCAGCTGTCCCTCACTATTGTTCATCAGTAGAACATCACTATTTTTCATCAGCTGTCACATCACTTTTGTTTCATCAGCTGTCACATACTTTGTTTATAGCTGAATTACTATTGTTTCATCATATTCACATCACTATTGTTTCATCAGTAGCACATCACTATTGTTTCATTACAGTCACATCACTATTTTTTCATCAGCTTTCATTACTATTGTTTCATTAGCGTAACATCACTATTTTTCATCAGCTGTCCCATACTATTGTTTTTTCGGGTGTCACATCATTGTTTCATAAACTGCACTTACTATTGTTTCATCAGCTGTCACATCACTATTGTTTCATCAGTAGCACATTACTATTTTTCATCAGCTGTACATCACTTTTGTTTCATCAGTGTCACATCACTTTGTTTTCCAGCTGTCAATCACTATTGTTTCATCAGTTTCACTTCACTATTGTTTCATCAATGTCACTTTACTTTTTTTTTCATCAGATACACTTTACTATTGTTTCATCAGCAGTCACTTCACTATTTTTCATCCAGTCACTTCACTATTGTTTCATCAGATGTCACTTCCTCTTGCTTCATCAAATGCAAATTACTATTGTTTCATCACATACATTATTGTTTCATCAGCAGTAACTTTTCTATTGTTTCATCAGCAGTTACAACACTATTTTTCATCAGCAGTTACATCACTATTGTTTCATTAACTGTCACATCGCTATTGTTTCATCAGATGTCATTTCACTCTTGTTTTATCAGCTGTCACATCACTATTGTTTTATCAGCTGTCACATTACTATTGTTTAAATTTCCTGTCACACCACTATTGTTTCATCATCAGTCAAATCACTATTGTTTCATCAGCAGTCACATCACTAATGTTTCATCAGCAGTCACAGCACTATTGTTTCATTAGCATTCCCCATTAGTATTGTTTATCAGCAGTCAGATCACGATTGTTTCATCTGAGTCCCCATCACTAATGTTTCATTTGATCACATCACTATTGTTTCATCAACAATCACTCACTATCGTTTAATCGGGAGTCCCCATCACTTTTTTTTTCATCAGATTTCACTTCACTTTTGTTTCATCAGCAGTCACATCACTTTTGTTTCATGAGCTGTCACATCACTGTTGTTTATCAGCTGTCAGATCACTATTGTTTATCAGTTGTCCACTTCACTATTGTTTCATCCAAAGTCACTTCACTCTTGCTTCATCAGCATACACTTCACTATTGTTTCATCAGCAGTCACTTCACTATCGTTTCCAAGTTACATCACTATTGTTTCATCAGCATCACATCACTATTGTTTCATCAAATGTCATTTCACTCTTGTTTCATCAGCAGTAACATTACTCTTGTTCTATCATGTCCCCACTATTGTTTCATCAGCTGTCACATTACTTTTTTCATTAGCGTCATATCACTATTGTTTCATCAGCTGTCACATCACTATTGTTTCATCAATTGCAATTACTATTGTTTCATAGCAGTTACATAAATATTGTTTCACAGCTGTCACATCACTATTGTTTATCAAAGTCACTTACTATTGTTTCATTAGCGTACATTCTATTGTTTCTCAGCGTAAATGTATATTGTTTCATCAGCAGTTCATCACTGTTGTTTCATCAGCAGTTAATCACTATTGTTTCATTAACTGTCCATCGCTATTGTTTCATCAAATGTCCCTTTCACTCTTTTTTTTCAAACAGGCAGTAACATTACTTTGTTTTATCAGCTGTCACATTTCTATTGTTTCATAACTATCACTTTACTATTGTTCATCAGCAGCCCTTACTATTGTTTCATCACCAGTCACATCATTTTGTTTATAAGTTGTCACATCACTATTGTTTCATCAGCTGCACATCACTATTGTTTCATCAGCTGTCACATCACTGTTTTTCATAAGTAGTAACATCACTATTGTTTCATCAGCAGTCACTACTATTGTTTCATCAAATAAAATTACAATTTTCATAAAAAAATCACCTTTTGTTTTTCACTGTCACATCACTTTTTTCTCATAACACATCACTAATGTTTCATCAGTACCTTTACTATTTTTTATCAGCAGGCACTACTATTTTTCATCGCAGTAAATTACTTTTTTTATCAGCTTCCATTCTATTGTTTCATTACCCGTCACACCCCTTTGTTCTCATCAGTCAAATACTATTGTTTCATCAAATCAATACTAATTTTCATCAGGTCACACACTTTTTTTTACCGTCACACCCTTTGTTTCATCAGCGTCACATACTTGTTTCATGAGTACTATTGTTTCATCACACACACACTATTTTCATTAGCATTCACATTATATTGTTTATCAATCAATCCCAAATTTTTTCATTGGTCAATCACTAATGTTTCTTTGCAGTAATCACTATTTTTATAACAATCACATACTATGTTTAATGGGGTCCCCTTTTTGTTTTTATAACCCTTTACTTTTTGTTTCATAGCGTCACTCCCTTTTTTTTCAAGGGTGTCCATACTTTGTTTATCAAAGTCAATCACTATTGTTCATCAAATGTCATATTATTTTTTTTCAAAGAGTCCATCCCTTTGTTTAAACCTTTCCCTCCTATTGTTTCATTTAAAATTTACATCATTTTTGTTTCATCAGTGACATCACTATTGTTTCATTGCTTAATCACTATTGTTTCTCAGCTATCCCTTACTATTGTTTCATTGCTGTAAAATACTATTGTTTCATCGCTGTCCCTCATATTTTTTTTCAGTGCACATCATTTTTTTTCATAAACGGACTTATATTGTTTCATCATGTCAATCCTTTTTCATCGGCTGTCACATCCCATTGTTTTAGGGTGTCAAATCCTTTTTCATCGCTGTTAATTACTATTTTTTTATCAAGCCATCACTATTTTTCATCAGAATCCTTACTATTGTTTCATCGGCAATCCTATTTTTATAGTTCACTTCCTTTGTTTCATACTTTGTCGTCATGTCTATTTAAGACGTCCCTTTTTCCGTTTTTCTTGCGGGTCTCACTAACATGCTTGTCTAGAGCCACTCTACAGTGTCTTCCGCAGGATATTCCGTACCTATCACGATTTTCTCCTCTTAACTTTGGTCATGGTGAGTTCATGTTATGTTCTTATCCACAGATCTGTATTTGCAACTCTGTCATACCATCTCAGTTTGAGAATCCACCAAGACATCCGTTGACAAAGATCTTGGTGACTCTGTTGTTGGAAACCATCTTGTAAGGGAAGATGGAAGACATGAGCGTACATGCGTTAAGACAGGAGAGGGTAAGTGCCCCCTCCCTTCCCCCACCGCCCTGTAAAATGGATTACTGCTAAAACAGCTTTAGACGAATGTGGCATTATCCATTTCCGCGCTGTAAACTACCAACTAGTAGCGTCTGTGGCTAGGGTAGTTACTCAGTCTATTAGCTACTAAAGACGTATATAGACGTTTTTCCCATTCACAGCTTAGGACGCACTAACACGTCTGTTATTATCTCTCCTCTGTGAGCTAAAGACGTGTTAACAAGTTATACATTTCTACTATCACTGCTATAGGCGTACATTCACGTTTGTAAACTAGAAACAAAGAGTAGCTATTTTTAGCTCTGTCTTCGGAAAGTATTTAGCAGCAAAAGGGTTAACCCCGACGTTCTGAGTTCGAATCACGCTGCGGACACGCTGCTCACGTTTGGTTCCAAATTGTTTCGCGTTGATTTTTACAAAGGACGATGGCACCACCCGTTCAGAAAGCAATGGCAAACTACTGAACGTAATAATGCCTAGAAAAATCACAAATAGCGTTAAAAGCTGGGGTTGATTCGCAAAGTCCTGTAAAGAATATGCAATTAACTTTTTAAAACTGCTAACTAAAATTTTTTTCCTTTAACTGGAAAAATTGACGTGGACGCCTATTATGGAAGGTAGGACAGCAGACTTTATCACTCGTTTAGATTTTGTTGAAAAGATATGATTCTCAGATCGTAAGTCAGATTTCTTAACCAATGCCAGCGAGAATTTGACAATTTCTGATGATGTAGAAAGTAAGTGGAATCCAATTGAAAATAGATGCCAGCGAAATTTACTGTACATAAAATGGAAATAATTCAGGAGAAGTGATGAAATCAGAGAATTTTCTGGTCAGCCACTAGTAACAACTGTTATAAGAAGGAGAAGATGGAGATATGTTGGACACACCTTGAGAAGAAATGATCAAAGAATGCCAAAGCAGATATGGAAGTGGGATGCCAAGGTTTCAAGAAAGATAGGATGCCATAGGGTGACTCTGAAACGAACTTTGCTGAGAGCGACAAGACATATTGGTCTCAATTCTATGAAAGAGATTGAGCGAGTCGCCCAGGATAGAGTGGTGTGGAGAAATTGCTTGAAGGCCCTATGTAACGTTACGAGAGGAATTATTATTATTTAATTCAAATGTGCCTGTATCCGAGAAGCAGGACGTAAATGTGAAGCAAGGTCTTATCTAATATGTATCTTTGACATGACTCCTTTGCACGGCCCGAGTATGTTCTACGGCCCGAGTAGTTTTTACGGCCCTTCTTATGAGACATAGAGACTTATCACTTAACACACAGACAACAATAATACTAGTATCGTAAAATGATAAACAAGACACAAACAATGTGATTTACCATGTGCTGTACAGCTTGCATATAACGTTATGATATTCACGTGAGGTGGGATTGTCTTCATCAGCGCCAATTCACACAGAAAGTCCTTTTTAAGTTCCTCATTGAATTTGTCTGATACTGAAATAAAAATGAAAGATGGAATTAATAACAAATCTAATAAACAGTTTCGACATCTGATTCGATAAGGCAAAGCGTTATGTCTTACACTAATCCGTCCCGCTCTAACACATATACATATACAAAATCAAGTCATATAGCATAACTGTTACATAGATAAACAATGTCATCACACTTACTTAACGTCATTTTGACAGCAACAGTTGCCCAGTTCCTGGACATTGGTCCTTTCTTCTTCTTAAGAAGATTCATCGCCTCAGCCAAGACCACTGTTCCGAATGTTCCTTTTCCGATAGTGTCCAAGAATCGAATGTGTTTTCTTGGAAACTCTTCAAGTTCGTTATTTTCCTTGAATTCAACCAAACAGAACAGATTCTTAGAAATTAAGTAAAGAATAGACGATTTTAACTCAATTATTTCACTCTATTTTTGGGAAGAGGGACGTAACTGAAATAAATATATCCATGTTTTCCAGTATATCTTTCATTGAATTATTTGCCTTTGTCAGTATTAACAAGGGAACCTCTTCTTCTTCTTCTTTTTCTTCTTGGAACGCTCCATATCGACCACTAGTTAAACCACTCTTTGTGATTTATATGTGATAGATTGTACCTTGTGCCAGTTATGCGTCTAAAAGTAGACCAGCACATCAGATTTCTGCGTTGCTTTCTATTTACTAGGGTAGCTTCCCTAGACCCCAACCTCAGTCGTCTCGTACGACATGCCTTGTACGTCGCAGTGTTACTATTCTTTATTCTTATTGTGGGCCCTGGCAACACACAGGTGAACAATGGAACTAATTGATATCTTCTTGTTTTCCCCAGGTAGATCTGTTATCATCAGATACATCCTGAATCCATCTTCTCCGTGGTCTTCCTCGGCAAAGAGAAGAAGATGAAGACCACGGAGAAGATGAATTCAGGATGTAACTGATGGTTTGAATATGACGGCTGCAGAGGCAGAACATCTGGCCTATGAGAGAGAAATTCCGGAGAACTGTTGTGGTAGCAAAGTTCTGCTGATGACAAGCTATTTGATGATGAGATCTGTTATCACACTCAGCTTGCATCTCTCCCACAGATGGAATAATATCTCCAATTACCTTTAACAACGAAATGTTTACTTCATTGCAACTATTCAAATAAACATCTCATTCTGTTCTTTATACGTTTTACTTTTGTGAAGTGTGAAGACAAGTTTCTACATGTACAGTATAGAGAGATGTCAAGTTTCTACATGTACAATATAGAGCGATGTCAAGTTTATACATGTACAGTATAGAGCGATGTTAAGTTTATACATGTACAGTATAGAGTGATGTTAAGTTTATACATGTACAGTATAGAGCGATGTCAAGTTTATACATGTACAATATAGAGAGATGTCAAGTTTATACATGTACAGTATAGAGAGATGTCAAGTTTATACATGTACAGTATAGAGAGATGTCAAGTTTATACATGTACAGTATAGAGAGATGTCAAGTTTATACATGTACAGTATAGAGAGATGTCAAGTTTATACATGTACAGTATAGAGCGGTGTCAAGTTTCCACATATACAGTATAGAGAGCGATGTCAAGTTTCCACATGTACAGTATAGAGAGCGATGTCAAGTTTCCACATATACAGTATAGAGAGCGATGTCAAGTTTCCACATGTACAGTATAGAGAGCGATGTCAAGTTTCCACATGTACAGTATAGAGAGCGATGTCAAGTTTCCACATGTACAGTATAGAGAGCGATGTCAAGTTTCCACATATACAGTATAGAGAGCGATGTCAAGTTTCCACATGTACAGTATAGAGAGCGATGTCAAGTTTCCACATGTACAGTATAGAGAGCGATGTCAAGTTTCCACATGTACAGTATAGAGAGCGATGTCAAGTTTCCACATGTACAGTATAGAGAGCGATGTCAAGTTTCTACATGTAAGTATAGAGAGCGATGTCAAGTTTCCACATGTACAGTATAGAGAGCGATGTCAAGTTTCTACATGTAAGTATAGATAGTGATGACAAGTTTCTACATGTACAGTATAGATAGTGATGACAAGTTTCTACATGTAAGTATAGATAGTGATGACAAGTTTCTACATGTACAGTATAGAGAGCGATGTCAAGTTTCTACATGTAAGTATAGATAGTGATGACAAGTTTCTACATGTAAGTATAGATAGTGATGACAAGTTTCCACATGTACAGTATAGAGAGCGATGTCAAGTTTCTACATGTAAGTATAGATAGTGATGACAAGTTTCTACATGTACAGTATAGATAGTGATGACAAGTTTCTACATGTAAGTATAGAGAGCGATGTCAAGTTTCTACATGTAAGTATAGATAGTGATGACAAGTTTCTACATGTACAGTATAGATAGTGATGACAAGTTTCTACATGTACAGTATAGAGAGCGATGTCAAGTTTCCACATGTACAGTATAGAGAGCGATGTCAAGTTTCTACATGTAAGTATAGATAGTGATGACAAGTTTCTACATGTACAGTATAGATAGTGATGACAAGTTTCTACATGTACAGTATAGAGAGCGATGTCAAGTTTCCACATGTAAGTATAGAGAGCGATGTCAAGTTTCTACATGTAAGTATAGATAGTGATGACAAGTTTCTACATGTACAGTATAGAGAGCGATGTCAAGTTTCCACATGTAAGTATAGAGAGTGATGACAAGTTTCTACATGTAAGTATAGATAGTGATGACAAGTTTCTACATGTACAGTATAGAGAGCGATGTCAAGTTTCCACATGTAAGTATAGATAGTGATGACAAGTTTCTACATGTAAGTATAGATAGCGATGTCAAGTTTCTACATGTACAGTATAGATAGCGATGTCAAGTTTCTACATGTACAGTATAGATAGCGATGTCAAGTTTCTACATGTACAGTATAGAGAGCGATGTCAAGTTTCTACATGTACAGTATAGATAGCGATGTCAAGTTTCTACATGTACAGTATAGATAGTGATGACAAGTTTCTACATGTACAGTATAGATAGTGATGACAAGTTTCTACATGTACAGTATAGATAGTGATGTCAAGTTTCTACATGTACAGTATAGATAGTGATGACAAGTTTCTACATGTACAGTGTAGGGAGTTTTCATCTTGGCCCTGGACAACACATACCTTGTCCAGGACCAAGATGAAATCTCCCTACACAAGGTATGTGTTACTTTGTGTTACAGTTGACATCGAGGCTGCGATACTTGGGCCGGATATAGGCACTGACTAAACTAGCTACAGTTTAGGGACTCACAATGCACAGGGGCGTAGCAATTTTTCTGAATTTATTTTGAGGGCTACATGTTTTCTCTCTATTTGACATTTCCGTTTCAAACGTTCCACCATTAATCTCTAATCAACCAAGTGCAAGAAATCAAAAACTTAGGAAATATATTCACAGAAGATGGAAGACTATAGATAGTCAAATACTTAGGAAGCATTTTTACAGAAGATGGAAGACTAGACAGAGAGATAGTCAAATACTTAGGAAGCATATTCATAGAAGATGGAAGACTGGACAGAGATAGTTAAATACTTAGGAAACATATTCACAGAAGATGGAAGACTAGACAGAGATAGTCAAATACTTAGGAAGCATATTCATAGAAGATGGAAGACTGGACAGAGATAGTTAAATACTTAGGAAACATATTCACAGAAGATGGAAGACTAGACAGAGATAGTCAAATACTTAGGAAGCATATTCATAGAAGATGGAAGACTGGACAAAGAGATAGAGGTTAGATAGAAAGAAGAGAATATGATGTGACCTGCCAACTATCCCCTTTGTTAAGGCACTCAAACATGTCACAGGCAGCTAAACAACAGATGATCAACAGCATTTCCATACCTACTTTGAGTTACTAAAGTCAAACATGGACAATGAGCAAATCGCAGTAGCAAAACATAACTACATGTGAAATGCGACACCTACGAAAAGTTACCAACAACACAAGAAAAGACAGAATTACTAACATCAGCATAAGAAAGAAAGTTGGCACAGAACCTTGCTTGAATTACATTAAGAAACAAAGAAGGAAGTGGCACATCTACTTAATATGAATGCAACTAAACTGCAGGGTATACAGAGTCTTCTACAACAGAACATCAGGAAAGAAGACGAGAGGAAGACAACAACAAAAAAGGATACATGGCATAACATATTCCTGTCTAAAATCAAAAATAACTATCACCCAAACCACTAGAACAGCGGAAGACAAAAACAGAAAACCACGACACTGGGCAAGAACCTGGTAACAGTGTGACGACAAAAGAAGAAGAAGGAGCAGAAGTCGCACTGACTTCTGCTCCTTCTGCGATTAGAGGCAGAATGAGGAATGTGTGTAACAAGTAAGACACAGGAACCCTTACTATACTTACACTTTAAGATTTGCAGGTAGAGACTGAGCACCTACATGTCTACCCGATGTGCCTCGTCATCAATTCAATAACCAAAATTTGTTTAAAGGAAATGTATTTAGAGCATGGCAGACACATGATAATGATTGTACATGAAAAAATATCGTACCTCTTTCGAGTAAGCCACATTGTTAAAAAATTGAACCTTGCTACCGGAAATCGTAGACACCATCTTGTTTCTGATACACCGTCTTGCGTTTTCTGCAATCTAAAAATTGGAAACATGAATAAAAGGGGGAAAAATATATAAAATATTGTGCATTATTTAAAAACAGAATAGTTATGAGAAATACTAAGTGAATACTTGTTGTATTGATGTAAACAAAAATAATAAACATGAATATATTTCATTATTTTTTCATTTAGATTGATTGAATTTTTCATCCAAATGATTGTTATTTAAGATTTATGTTTGCAGTTATTTTTGAAAAATAATAGTCATTGCCTTCAACGTGTGTGGGACGGAGTAGTGTAATCATTGCATTCAACGTGAGTGGGACGGAGTAGTGTAATCATTGCATTCAACGTGTGAGGGACGGAGTAGTGTAATCATTGCATTCAACGTGTGTGGGACGGAGTAGTGTAATCATTGCATTCAACGTGTGTGGGACGGAGTAGTGTAATCATTGCATTCAACGTGAGTGGGACGGAGTAGTGTAATTAATCATTGCATTCAACATGAGTGGGACGAGTGGTGTAATCATTGCATTCAACGTGAGTGGGACGGAGTAGTGTAATCATTGCATTCAACGTGAGTGGGACGGAGTAGTGTAATCATTGCATTCAACGTGAGTGGGACAAAGTGGCGTACTGCATGGAGTATTCGCTTATCGAATTTGGCTTAAGAGGGTTTGGGGGTTCAGTTCCCCACTGGAGGAAAGGAACTGACCCACCTGCTGCAAGAAATAAGAAGTGACAGAGATTTCCTACTCTAATGTTTTAAAAGCTGCGGAGATCTCAAGAAGACATCATCTTCTTTTCTTTATCTTAGAAAGCTCCATATCCACCACTTGTTAAAACACTCTATGTGATTTATATGTGATCGGAGCCTAAGAGCGATTTTACATTGTGCCAGTTATGCGCCTACAAGTAGGCTAGCACATGGAATTTCTCCGACGCTATTTATTTACTAAGGTAGTTTTGCTAGGTCTCTACCTCAATCCCCACTTACGACAAGCCTTGTAGGTCACAGTGTTACTATTCTTTGCTCCCATTGCTGGCCCTGTTAACATACAAGCGAATCATCAAGACTTCAAAATCTGGAATTTTCTCTGCCATTTTATTTGGATCAGTTTGTGGAGACACTTCATGTGGAAGTGGTTTAGTTTTCTTGCGTGCCTGCTTGCTATACACTGCCCATTTAATCATAACGCATAACCACTTTCAAATTTGTATTGTTAGTATGAGGGGTCTCAACAGCGAAATGGTTTAGTTTTCTTGCGTGCCTGCTTGCTATACACTGCCGATTTAATCATAACGCATAACCACTTTCAAATTTGTATTGTTAGTATGAAGGGTCTCAACAGTGAAGTGGTTTGGAAGTTTACCTGTCGTTCTGAAGGTTATGGGTTAAATTCCGACCATGTCGTGTGCTATTTTATCATGACATCGCTAGGATTTTTGTCGGAGCTGCGGCGTTCGTGCTTTATGCAATACTCTTGGCAGATGGCGTGCCATCTCTCCCAATAGGGAGCCGTATGTGAAACCCCGGTGCAATGAAGTCAATCCTTTGCCTTTCGAAATTTTTTTGGAACGAAAGATATTTGCAGTAAATATAGAAGGAAAGATATTTGTAGTAAATATAGAAGGAAAGATATTTGCCGTAAATATAGAAGGAAAGATATTTGTAGTAAATATAGAAGGAAAGATATTTGTAGTAAATATAGAAGGAAAGATATTTGTAGTAAATATAGAAGGAAAGATATTTGTAGTAAATATAGAAGGAAAGATATTTGCAGTAAATATAGAAGGAAAGATATTTGTAGTAAATATAGAAGGAAAGATATTTGCAGTAAATATAGAAGGAAAGATATTTGTAGTAAATATAGAAGGAAAGATATTTGCAGTAAATATAGAAGGAAAGATATTTGTAGTAAATATAGAAGGAAAGATATTTGCAGTAAATATAGAAGGAAAGATATTTGCAGTAAATATAGAAGGAAAGATATTTGTAGTAAATATAGAAGGAAAGATATTTGTAGTAAATATAGAAGGAAAGATATTTGTAGTAAATATAGAAGGAAAGATATTTGTAGTAAATATAGAAGGAAAGATATTTGTAGTAAATATGGAAGGAAAGATATTTGTAGTAAATATAGAAGAAAGAAATTTGTAGTAAATATAGAAGGAAAGATATTTGTAGTAAATATAGAAGGAAAGATATTTGTAGTAAATATAGAAGGAAAGATATTTGTAGTAAATATATAAGGAAAGATATTTGTAGTAAATATAGAAGGAAAGATATTTGTAGTAAATATAGAAGGAAAGATATTTGTAGTAAATATAGAAGGAAAGATATTTGTAGTAAATATAGAAGGAAAGATATTTGTAGTAAATATAGAAGGAAAGATATTTGTAGTAAATATAGAAGGAAAGATATTTGTAGTAAATATAGAAGGAAAGATATTTGTAGTAAATATAGAAGGAAAGATATTTGCAGTAAATATAGAAGGAAAGATATTTGTAGTAAATATAGAAGGAAAGATATTTGTAGTAAATATAGAAGAAAGATATTTGTAGTAAATATAGAAGGAAAGATATTTGTAGTAAATATAGAAGGAAAGATATTTGTAGTAAATATAGAAGGAAAGATATTTGTAGTAAATATAGAAGGAAAGATATTTGTAGTAAATATAGAAGGAAAGATATTTGTAGTAAATATAGAAGGAAAGATATTTGTAGTAAATATAGAAGGAAAGATATTTGTAGTAAATATAGAAGGAAAGATATTTGCAGTAAATATAGAAGGAAAGATATTTGTAGTAAATATAGAAGGAAAGATATTTGTAGTAAATATAGAAGAAAGATATTTGTAGTAAATATAGAAGGAAAGAAATTTGCAGTAAATATAGAAGGAAAGATATTTGTAGTAAATATAGAAGGAAAGATATTTGTAGTAAATATAGAAGGAAAGATATGTGTAGTAAATATAGAAGGAAAGATATTTGTAGTAAATATAGAAGGAAATATATTTGTAGTAAATATAGAAGGAAAGATATTTGCAGTAAATATAGAAGGAAAGATATTTGTAGTAAATATAGAAGGAAAGATATTTGTAGTAAATATAGAAGGAAAGATATTTGTAGTAAATATAGAAGGAAAGATATTTGTAGTAAATATAGAAGGAAAGATATTTGTAGTAAATATAGAAGCAAAGATATTTGTTGTAAATATAGAAGGAAAGATATTTGTAGTAAATATAGAAGGAAAGATATTGGTAGTAAATATAGAAGGAAAGATATTTTTAGTAAATATAGAAGGAAAGATATTTGTAGTAAATATAGAAGGAAAGATATTTGTAATAAATATAGAAGGAAAGATATTTGTAGTAAATATAGAAGGAAAGATATTTGTAGTAAATATAGAAGGAAAGATATTTGTAGTAAATATAGAAGGAAAGATATTTGCAGTAAATATAGAAGGAAAGATATTTGCAGTAAATATAGAAGGAAAGATATTTGTAGTAAATATAGAAGGAAAGAAATTTGTAGTAAAAATAGAAGGAAAGATATTTGTAGCAAATATAGAAGGAACGATATTTGTGGTAAATATAGAAGGAAAGATATTTGTAGTAAATATAGAAGGAAAGATATTGCAGTAAATATAGAAGGAAAGATATTTGTAGTAAATATAGAAGGAAAGATATTTGTAGTAAATATAGAAGGAAAGAAATTTGTAGTAAATATAGAAGGAAAGATATTTGTAGTAAATATAGAAGGAAAGAAATTTGTAGTAAATATAGAAGGAAAGATATTTGTAGTAAATATAGAAGGAAAGATATTTGCAGTAAATATAGAAGGAAAGATATTTGTAGTAAATATAGAAGGAAAGATATTTGTAGTAAATATAGAAGGAAAGATATTTGTAGTAAATATAGAAGGAAAGATATTTGTAGTAAATATAGAAGGAAAGATATTTGTAGTAAATATAGAAGGAAAGATATGTGTAGTAAATATAGAAGGAAAGATATTTGTAGTAAATATAAAAGGAGAAAACTTTATGAGTTGAGGAGGAGTACAAATAGACATCATGGGTCTCTGTGGTGTAGAGGTAAGGTGCTCATCTCTCATGCTAAAGGTACCAGGTTCACTCCCTCGTGGCGCCATCGGGATATTTTTCCAGATATCCCTGATCTCATCATCATCAGGTGCCGTCTCCACATTGAAGGTTTGTTGCAATGAATCTCCAGCATCCTCTGTATTTCGTCTTGGTGTTGCACACTGCCATACTGTAACCTGTCCATTTCTTAAAGTTTCCCTCCCACTTATCTTTGGTCTTCCTCTTGCTCTTCCCCCTCAACTTTCCCTCTAGTAAATGTTTTATCATGGTGTCATGTCTTTTTATGTATCCAAAATACTTTATTTGTCTGAATTTTACTTTTCTTAATAATTGTTTCTTTATGCCTAGTTCTCCTAAAACTTGTTTATTTGTTTGGTTTTTTTCTGTCCATGAAACTCTGCCTATTCTTCTATATATCCACATCTCAAATGCATCAATTCTGTCTTCTAACTGCTTGTTCATTGTCCATGTTTCGAGTCATACATTAATATAGGAGATATATATAGCATTTGATCATTCTCAATTTTAGCCTGTTTATAATTTGTTTAGATGTCAGTATCCCTAATCTCAGTGTATCCGAAAACGAGTTCCTAGTCCTATCGGAGGTGAACGATAAAACGTAGGTTCCGTGTTCAATTAGAGCACGTAACAGAACCCTCAGCAGTTCAAAATCGAGATCAGGCTGGAAAACCGCTGCCTGGGCAATATTATTTAGAAAAGTTTCAAATAAAATTCCTACAAAAATATGATCTTCAATTTCAAAATTACATTGGAGACTGTCGCCGCTGCTACGGAGTTATGCACTGCAGCTGAGATATTCCTGTGTAAGAAAGAGATCGGGGCACACATGGTTACTCATCGAAGTGCAATGATGATGTTCTTATCAATCAATTTTTAAAAGAAAATAAGAAAAGCGAAGAGGATGAAGAAAACAAAAGTTATGAAAACAAATAAGACGAATAAAAATGCTACTTGAATACTTACGTGTCGCTTCCTCACCACAAACAGTACAGCTAAAACAATTGCAAGACCTAGAACAGCCACTACCACACCAATAACTATTGAGTTGACATCGGTACTCCCAGAAGCGTGATTCTCCTCATGGTCATTGTTCGAATGTGTAGATTGAGTGTTATAGCCAACAGTTGATTCAGTAGCTGCACCTATACCACAGCCAGAATATGGTGTAAATGTTATCATAATTTATATGTCAAATTACAAGGCAATTTTGAAAGTAAAATTCATCCCAATTTAATCAGGTAAGATGGAGGGTAATGTAGAAGGCAAGTTACACGGTTATTTATATATGGCCTTTTATATTTTTACAAACGATCAATTGACAAGTATTTTACTGTGACAACTTCTGAGTTTTCGCTTCTTTCTCTTGTCTTTCAGCTCATCCCAAGTCTCTTTTCAAAAGACGCTTCAGCTTTGCGTAATGTTGTTTTCCACACAACTCTGTCATCAGTTAGTTTTTCCCTTTTTTTTGGAACCGATAGAAAGGTTCTTTATTGAGGTCTTGCAGACATCCTTGTATCTGAACAGTGTTCTACCTTGGTGCCTCTTCCCAACGATTGTTCACATAACATCATTTGTTTTGGTATGCAGCAATTGTTCATTTAATTAATAATTTAGAAGAGAAGTTGCAGGGTAATTTAGAAGATAAATAATAAAATAATTTAGAGTTTTAGTTTCAAGGCAATTTAGAATGTTAGTTGCAATGCAATTTATAACGTTAGCTCAAAGGTAATTTTTAAAGTAAATTAGTTAATTTATAAAGAAAGTTACATTGTCTCGTACTTTAGATGTTGAGATATAGTGTAAATTAGAAGTTAATTTAGAAGGAAAGTTACATTATCTCGTACTTTAGATGTTGAGATATAGTGTAATATTAGAAGTTAATTTAGAAAGAAAGTTACATTGTCTCGTACTTTAGATGTTGAGATATAGTGTAATATTAGAAGTTAATTTAGAAGGAAAGTTACATTATCTCGTACTTTAGATGTTGAGATATAGTGTAATATTAGAAGTTAATTTATAAAGAAAGTTACATTGTCTCGTACTTTAGATGTTGAGATATAGTGTAATATTAGAAGTTAATTTAGAAGGAAAGTTACATTATCTCGTACTTTAGATGTTGAGATATAGTGTAATATTAGAAGTTAATTTAGAAAGAAAGTTACATTATCTCGTACTTTAGATGTTGAGATATAGTGTAATATTAGAAGTTAATTTAGAAAGAAAGTTACATTGTCTCGTACTTTAGATGTTGAGATATAGTGTAATATTAGAAGTTAATTTAGAAAGAAAGTTACGTTGTCTCGTACTTTAGATGTTGAGATATAGTGTAATATTAGAAGTTAATTTAGAAAGAAAGTTACATTGTCTCGTACTTTAGATGTTGAGATATAGTGTAATATTAGAAGTTAATTTAAAGTGGATAAACATTTATGAGCTTTTGAATATAAGTGTTACAGAAAAGTCCAACGTATGTCATGTACAGAGAAGAGAACAAATAGAGCTATCCAGAAAGAACTCAAAATCAAAGAAAACTAGCTAATGCTACAAATAAAAAAGAGAAAATTGAGATATTTTGGACGTATAAAAAGAAACGAAGGGCTGGAGAAGACCACCATGGAAGGAGATATACAGGCAAAGAGGAGAAGATGAAGACCACGGAGAAAATGGATTCAGGATGTAACATATGGTTTTAACATGACGGCTGCAGAGGCGGAATATCTTTCCTATGAGAGCAAGAGAAATTCAGAAGGACTGTTAAGGTAGCAAAGTTCTGCTCAGGACAAGCAGTGGAATGATGATGAACTTAAAGTGTAATTTATACGGTAAGATTTAGGGAAGTTTAGAAGGTAAGTTGCGTGGTAACTTAGACATTAAAAATAAGTAAACGAGTTGAAAATGAAAAGGTATCTCTCTCTCTCGCGATCCCCGCCTAGACTGATGAACCAAATTTTATCATGAATTTTACTGTTGCTTTTAGGGCCTCCGTCCCTCCGTACAGCTTTTGCAGAGCTCTGTGTTATCGGGCCAAGTTTCTTTTCTCAGGTCTGCTAACAGCTGGCAGTATGTGTGTGCTCTGCCGTCATGTCCGCCTTTCTATGTCTCTTCCACAAAGACACAGGCTAGTTATGTCAATTCTGAATGTGTTAAACATGTGGGCTCGGAGTCTGCTATGGCCAAAAGATATCTTATAATGTAAGATAAAGGTTAGATCAGAATATAGCTTATTTTGTATTTTAGAAGGTAATATAGAGGATAATTTATCAGATAAGCAAGAAGATAGTTTTCAAATTGAGGAAAAAAGTAATTTAGAAAGGAAGAACAAAAATTAACTACTTTTCTCAACTTCTCGTGAACATAATTTTTCAATACCGTGGACTTCCGTTTTAATATATTTTGCTGCAGCGAACCCCAAAAGTTTCTAAATATGAAAATCTTCTAGCGATGGAGTTAGTATTACACCATACCAACAGTCAAACTGGCTCCACTTTTTCAAACTGAGGGAAACTTCAAATGATCTTTCATTTTGTCCTGTCAGACAATTAGACTCCAGTCTGGTTTGTTTCCTTTGATTTCGCAGCAGAACTAGTTGACCACTGTTTTTATACATGTTTTTTAAATTCATTTTTTTGTTTGAAATGTCAAAGATGATGTCTTTAAGCGTTTGAGGACATCCTGTGAGTACCTCGCAGTCCCTCGGGGTGAGCGGACCCCAGTTTGGGAAACTTTAATCTATCACAATATCCTGTCTTTTTTTGGTATGTGTTTATTCTCATTATCTTTCTTTTATTAGTGTTAACAAATGAAAAACAATCCTGAAACACACACTGCTAACAAATGAAATACAATCCTAAAACACACACTGCTAACAAATGAAATACATTCATGAAACACACACTGCTAACAAAAGAAATACATTCATGAAACACACACTGCTAACAAATGAAATACATTCATGAAACACACACTGCTAACAAATGAAATACATTCATGAAACACACACTGCTAACAAAAGAAATACAATCCTGAAAAACACACTGCTAACAAATGAAATACATTCATGAAACACACACTGCTAACAAATGAAATACATTCATGAAACACACACTGCTAACAAATGAAATACATTCATGAAACACACACTGCTAACAAATGAAACACAATCCTGAAACACACACTGCTAACAAATGAAATACAATCCTGAAACACACACTGCTAACAAATGAAATACATTCATGAAACACACACTGCTAACAAATGAAATACATTCATGAAACACACACTGCTAACAAATGAAACACAATCCTGAAACACACACTGCTAACAAATGAAATACAATCCTGAAACACACACTGCTAACAAATGAAATACATTCATGAAACACACACTGCTAACAAATGAAATACATTCATGAAACACACACTGCTAACAAATGAAACACAATCCTGAAACACACACTGTTAACAAATGAAATACAATCCTGAAACACACACTGCTAACAAATGAAATACATTCATGAAACACACACTGCTAACAAATGAAATGCAATCCTGAAACACACGTTGTAACAAATGAATTACAATCTTGAAACACACGCTGCTGATAAATTCATTTTGATTTCTTATTTCACTACCGGGTTTGTATACAAATTCAGTTTTAGTTTGGTTTTTTTTTAGTATAAAATTTGATGAAACATCTGTAATTGTGTAGATCACTGAATGTACTTTTTTGCAAAAATGATGAGAATTTTAATGAAAATAAAGAATGGTTTCCTCTTTCTTTCCTCTAACCCTGCTTTGCTTCACAGCATCAGGATATGAAGAGATTTCTAGAACGAGATTTTGTGGGTCCTTCATAAACAGTGTTTGTCGTTGCCTCTGTTATTTCTGAGGTTCACCTTTTGCGTAGACGGCCTTTTGCTTTGTATCCACTGTATCAGAGTAGCATTGCTCTTTAATGGACACTGTCTGTTGGTAATCTGTTTATGTGGCTGAACCATTTAATTTGTTGATTCTTGATGAAGTTCAGTACTGTTGCTACACCACTTTTTCCTGATGTCTTTATTTCTCAACCTGTCTCTTCTTGATTCTTCCAGAATTCTGTGTAGACACTTCATCTCTGTCGCAACTATAGTCTGTCCATTAATTCGTGAGCACGTTTGAAATTGATTTTCTCGAAAACTACCTGTTGGATCTCAGTGATTTTTGCAAGCAGCCTTAGAATATCCATGACGCTAGAGAAATATTTTTTCCAAGAAAATTTGATGTAGTTTGAAATATTTCTTCTTCAGGTTATATTAAAATCAACCTCACCGGATTGTACACAATAGTAACAGATCTACGGTACACATACGCGTTGTTCTAAAAATACATTATGGTAACATTGAAATATCGTGAGCAAACAACAATTTCACGAATTCCCGTGCACCTAACCCAGTCGACTTTGAAAGCGGAAAGCATATGACGTTATAATTGGGATACCGTTGTATAGTTATAGGTGTATCTCGCTATTTGTATGAAGCTATTGTATCATATTTGTTGGCTTATCAAAACTGACATTAATATCACATTCATAATGAGTCTGAAGTGCACATTTATAACAATGCAGAAGGTTACAGTTTTACTATACCAACACTTCCGTAGGGAATCTAAGAGAGGTCATCTACGAGGCGTGTTCAAATGAAAACGGGACTTGTGGATTTATTTTAAAAGTATCATACGCAAATTAACAGATTCAACGGAATTAAACAAAGCAACCACTTGTGAATAAGAATGCATCTGGGTTCATCAGAAAAAATCTCCGTATTCATTTAGGCAAGCATCCCACTGTTTAGGTAGACGTCGAATGCCGTCCGAGAAAAAGGTGCGTGGCTGCTCACTGAACCATGTGGTCACCGCTCTCTTCACGTCTGCGTCGCTGTTGAATCACTGTCCCTTTAGTGCTTTCTTCAACGGTCCGAACAAATGGAAATCACACGGGGACAAATCAGGACTATAGGCTGGGTGATGAAGAACTTCCCAATTCTTTTTGCCAATGTTTCCTGCACAATTTTTGCGACGTGCGGACGAGCGTTGTCAGCAGATCTTGCACGGCCAGGTCAGGCGCATATTGTTGCAACAGAAGAAGCCATAGCCTTGCTTGATAAAGCAGTACTGACTGACCGTCGTCGGAGCATTCGTTCGCTTACAGAAGAATTCCATATGTCAATTGGGACAGCCCACATGGTTGTTCGGAAGAAATTGAACTATCGGAAGGTGTGTTCACAGTGGGTTCCACGGATGTTGACTGACCACCATAAGGAAAAACGGATGGGGTGGAGTTTGAACCACTTGATGCGTTACAGGACAGGGTGATGCATTTCTGTTGAGCATTGTGGCAGGTGATGAATCATGGTGCCACCACTATGAACCGAGCAGCAAAATTGACAGCATGCAATGGAAACATCCAGGTTCACCAAAACCCAAAAATTCAAGACACAGGTTTCTGCTGGGAAGGTTATGGTGAACGAATTTTTTGTCCATGAAGGGCTTTTGTTGGCCGATTTTAAGGAACCTGGTGTCAGCATCAATGCCGCCCATTATAAAGACACTTTAGACAAGCTGCATAATGCCATCAAGGCTAAGCGACAAGGCAAGCTTTCTCAAGGTGTGATTCTTCTCCACGACAACGCTCGTCCGCACGTCGCAAAATTGTGCAGGAAACATTGGCAAAGAAGAATTGGGAAGTTCTTCATCACCCAGTCTATAGTTCCGATTTTTCCCCGTGTGATTTCCATTTGCTCGGACCGTTGAAGAAAGCACTAAAGGGACAGTGATTCAACAGCGACGCAGACGTGAAGAGAGCGGTGACCACATGGTTCAGTGAGCAGCCACGCACCTTTTTCTCGGACGGCATTCGACGTCTACCTAAACAGTGGGATGCTTGCCTAAATGAATACGGAGATTTTTTCTGATGAACCCAGGTGCATTCGTATTCACAAGTGGTTGCTTTGTTTAATTCCGTTGAAACTGTTAATTTGCAAATGATACTTTTTAAATAAATCCACAAGTCCCGTTTTCATTTAAACACGCCTCGTATATTGCGATATTCATAACCCTGAGAAACGAACGCAACTGGCGCTTGGTCTGAATAGAGAATCCTTTTCCCGATGGATTAAACAGGACACAAAGTGCACTAATGCCAAGCAAGGAAGGAAAACAACAATTGACGACTTTGACATAGATGTCATAAGACGGGAGCTCTTGAATGTAACAAATCAACTTGTTACTCTCAGGAAACTGAAATTAAAACTGCAATCAGATTGCAGCATAGACATTTCTAAAAGTACTCTATGGAAAATTGTAAGAGCCGCCGGCTTCACCTTCAGAAAACTATAGGCGGCAGGAATATTATTTGTGAAAAGCCACATTTAATTGCTGCCGAAGTAAATACCTGAGGCAGATCCGTGAGCGGCGGAGGCAAGGCCATGATATTGTATATTTGGACGAATCCTGGTCAATGCTCACCACACCAATGCTAAAGAATGGCAATCAGTAGACGGTGAACAGAAAAGAAAAATACCAAGCAGCAAAGGCCAGCGTATTATACTAACACATGCAGGAAACAGTGAAGAAGGTCTTGTCCATGACGCTGGACTTATTTTCCAATCAAAAAGTACCGACGGTAGGGACTACCACACATAAATGAATGGACATATTTTCAGGCACTGGATGGAGAAAGATCTACTTCCAATTCTAAACAGACCATCATGCTTGGTAATGGATAATGCATCCTATCACAACGCAGTATCAGCGGAAGACAAAGTACCAACTGCATCAAATACAAAGATCAAATTAGGACTTGGCTTGCTAAGGAAAATGTCAGCTTCGATGATACATATTTGAAACCCGAGTTGTTTCACCTGGTGAGGATGACAAATAAGACAAAGGTGTTTCATATTGACAAAATCATTGCGGAATACGGCCACACGTCTTTGCGACTACCTCCATATCATGCTCACCTCAATCCGATAGAGCTTGTCTGGGCTAAAGTAAAGGGCAAGTTGCCGAACAGAACAGGACGTTTAAAATGTGTGGTTGAAGTTCTGACACGTGAGTCCCTCTCAATGATAGACATGCAGTTCTG
>CM036769.1:0-287500 GCA_020796225.1 Arion vulgaris
ATTAATAACATTGATATTTGCTGCTTGTAATTACTTTCACAGTATAACAACTTGCTTTTGATTTCAGCTTTAAAACTTTACAAGATGGGGCATAGGTTAGACAGTGTTTATTTCAGATTATTGATTTGTTTTTGTTGTCAGGGTGTGGGACATTTGCTATAAAATCCCATCTAAACAAGAGAGAGAAGTAGGGCAGTCTAAAATAATAGGTTGTCTGCCAGAGACAGCAGAAATTGGGGTCGGGGAGAAGATGGTCTTTTAGAGAACAAAGAATTATGCTATTAACTGTTTCAAGGAAATTAGAAACCAGAAATGTCAAGACATTGAGATGAGACAAACTGAAGAACTTAAACAGCAAAATTTCAACTACTAGAGAAACCAGAATAGTAGTGAAGATAACAATCTATGGGTAGTCGATTAAAGGGTTACGGAAACAGTTAAAACAAACCGATAGACAACAGAGTGCTTTAGAAGTTGAGTTAGAAATTGGTCGCAAGGAGTTGGATAGAATTAAAAATGAAGTTTTACGACAAGAGATTGAAAAAGGGGGAATGAAGTATAGGGATGTTGCTGTCGGGGAAGATCAGAGCGAACGAGAGGAAATAAAAGCGCGAGATGGAGAAGGAAAGAGACAACCGAGATGAAGAAGAGGGTTAAAAAATTACAGATGACCGTTGACGAGCAAGATGAGGTGATAAAGTGTTTCAGGAAGACGATGAATTCCAACTAGAAGAGATAAAGCGATTACAAGAAGAGATAAATAGGTTGACTGAAGACAAGGAAGGGCAGAGAAACATGATAGAAAATTGAATGACAGGCTTGACGCTGTGAGTATGGCGGGAGTAAAAGAGAACCAGGGAAGAATATATGGAGTACAAATGGCGAACAAGGAAGTGCAGGGAACCAAAAGTAAGATGAGGGCATATCAGAAGGATCATGAAGTTGATAATCAGAAGCTTCCGCCTGGCCATCCATGCCATTTATGTAAAAGGGTATTTGCTACTGCAGCTTATTTATCAAACCACGTAGAAGGACATCAAAATTCAACGTCGATCAACATAAAAAAGTAAAAAGGTATAGCGGCGGTTAAAGAAACAAAAGAAAAGAATGTGGGGGAAGCATATTGGAAGGCAATGGGAAGTCGGTGGAAGCTGCAGCAAAAATATCGTCAACAGAGAATGAAGAGGAAGGGCCCTTTCAGCTGGGAAAAAGAGGGAGCAGGGTTAGAAAGAAGGGAAAAAGAGACAGCCGACCTTAGAAGGCTGAATGGGATGATCTTGTGGCCGCCAAAAAAAGAGAAATGGCATAATTAGAAAAGGAGGGAAATGGAGAAGGAGGAAACAAAGACAGTATATTATGTAGGTGGGAAGAGACATGAGGCGTGGATAAAGCGGTGGTAGAGATGTATGGGAGAGAGAGAGAGAGAGAGAGATAGATAGAAAGAGATATACAGAAGTGGTCCGTAACAAACTATAAACAGATAATCTTGGGTCAAAGGTTCATGCAGGTGACGGGCAGTTATGCCGTCTTGGGTCTAAATTTACACACGTGGAGAAGGAAAATAATTTCGTTGTATTTTATTTGGTGGAATTTGTATTGATTTTGACCTGTTTTGCTGTTATATATGAAGTGGTTTATTTAGCATGTGGCTACACAACTTATGGTAGCATATGCTGATTTATTAAAATAACTAGGTCAGTCAATGGTTTGGTATTTCCCGGTGACTTGAACTTGCAATGTCCGGTGGTACTGTGACTTACCTGTAAGGTGTAATTTTTTCATAAAGGTTGGAGGAAAAAACAGGGGCGTGGTCAGTAGAGGGCCGAGACTACAGAGAGAGATCACACGAGGTCATGGTTGTTAGGGTGTGATCCTATCATGTTCAACATTTCTGAATGCTGAACGGTTTATGTTTATTGTTGGGTTTTTGATGGTTCAATATTGAGATGTCTTTTACAAAAATGTATAGTAATACATGCCTTAATGTAGAGGAGGGAAAAGAAATATGTGGTGAAATCAAGTAGATTTCATACATTAGGAAAGAGTCTTTTATAAGCATTTAATGGACTGAGTATGGTGGTTAGAGTAATCACTGAGATGCGTGACGTACACGTGAGAATGTAAGTCGAAAAATGGGACTTACTAGTACTGATGTTTTTAGAGGGTGATAGGACTCCGAATCTTGGTGGGTAACATTTGGAACACATTCTAAAGTGTTATTTTGGGAATTAATGATTTTTCATGAGCCAAGTATGCCAGTAAAGAAACGGGTTTTTTTCTATAACTGGATGTGTGGAAGATCATCGATTTAGGTGACGCACGAGTAGAATTTTGGCAGACACAGTAAGAATAACTGTGAAAGGAAGGGGGTCCATGAGCTGTAGAGGATAAACTCTGCAAAGGGGGTCTTGCGTGAAACTTGCTCCTCCCCCAACCATTATAGAAGGACGGATATGGGGGCTATAATGAGTTACGAAATGATGATTCATGATGGTTATCTAATCATGCTGAATTGGTGTCATGAATCTTGATTTATGTTTACATATTAGTTCCTTTTGTCTTGGTTGATTTTGGATTAATGACATATTTCATGCATTTTGATTGATATTTGAAGTTTTGTTGTAATGTATTTTGAAAATTTTCTCTTTGGTTGTGGGATTGGTGTTTTTTTATGAATATGTTTGTATACTGATGTTTTCAATGATAATGAATGATTAATAATGATTATTGATAAAATTTGTGAACTGAAAACCGTAGTAATGGAACTTGGTGGTAATATTGTGAGAACCATGAAATAGATGAAATCTTCTTTCCACAGAGAAAGTAAAGTTCCACCCAAGAAGGAGATTAAAACTCCAGTAGATCAGTTGACATGCTCTGTATGGGGTTGGAAAGTAAATTTGGTCTAACTAAACATGGTTTGGGACAGAGTGTACAATTAAGTTGAGATGAACTATGTTGAGATTCTTTTTTGGGTACTTGAATAATTTAGTTTTCATGTTGTGCTTATGGGTATTTTATGTTGGCATTTGAGATGTATATTTTAGACTTCAAGTGGGGCTCACATGTTTTGTGGGTTAGTGGAAAATTTTCCAAGGGACAGGAGATGCGCTGCATCTTATAGAGTTAGAAGGGGAAGTTTGATCTTAGGATCAATCTTGAAAGAATACAGGGAAGATTATGTTAGTGTTCGTCGTTGAGCAGGACAAAAAAGGTATCAAATTCCAATAGGCCACAGAAAAACAAGTCAAAAGTTCAAAAGTTTAATTAAGTGGGCGACCCACGAAGCTGTTTAAAATGCAACGGCTAGGTTTCCCCAAAATAAATTAGGCAGACGAAGCCATTATGGAAATACTACATGAATTTCCGAAAGATAATAGGATGACCTCATTTGTTAAAGAAATGAGATTGGGAATTTAAGCAGGGATGCCGGACAGATTTATGGACGATTTCTCAGGAAGATAGACACCGGTAGAGTCAGTAATCATTAGTATGATAATGAAACAAATGGATATATTTTGGGAGAAAAAAGGTGGGTTTTGGTCCCATATAAATAGACAGTGACGGAAATTCAGAAAAAGGGGAAAGGAAGAGAGAGACGTGCAGACTAGAGAAAATTGCAGAGCTCGAAAGGGCAGACGGGAAAGGCCCAGTGTGCTGCGTTAGAGACCGGTGAGTTCGAATATGTGAGATGGCTGAACCCCTCCGACACGATAGGACACATAGAGAAAACAACTTAGCAGTAGCAACTTAGCGAAGAGACTTGAAAAACTTTTAGAACTCGGATAGAGATTTGCCGAACATGGAGAGAGTCTTGCAAAACTCCCAAAGGGCAGACGGAATGGCCCAGTGTGCTGAGTTGAAGAGACGACCAACGCTGACTTCGGGTATGTGAGTATAACTAGACAGGTGTAGTGTGGACAGCAGATTCATAAATAGATCCACACAGCAGAGTAGCCACGATCAGACCTATAGACAAATCTGATAGAAATAGCATCTTATAGAGACAGACGCACTAAAGCCTTACCTGTTCAACTGGAAATATATCTTCTAAATTACCATTTGTAGAAAAGTGACCAAGTTATCAGAGCCTCGTTTTAAGATATGATCTTAATGTATAAAAAACAAACTTTCATCAGAGACAGAAAATGACACTTTGAAGAAATTTTATCTTTGAAGTCACAAGTAACAGACCCATGGAACCTCACCAACAGCTGTTCCTGAAAACTATTAACATTTTAAAAATAGACGAGGCATTCTAAGGACTTCAGACTACCTGTACAATACAATTATTGATGAAATTGTATTAGATATTCAATAGAGTGTAGGACTTGAATAGTGAAGATTTGTGCTTATATAATCAAGTGGTTATAGTTTAGCATTTTATATTGTAAGGTGATATATCATTTTCAGAGTGAGTTAATCATGTTGGGACTATATTGTATGTTATATATATATATGTATGAATATGATATATGTGTTTTGATGTAAAAGGTGCTATATAGGTGAAATATATGCATATAATAAAGATTGAAATACAAATTTGGGGTTTTATATATTTATATGAAAGGTTAATTACGGCGTGATTAATATATTAGAGGACAGAGAGTGATCGCCCACAGGTGCATCTCAGTGGGAAACTAAAAAAAATAAATTTCCCCTGACTGCAATGTCGGGCATGCCAATCGATGATACAGTTCAAGTAACAGCTTTAAAAGCCGCTCTTTTGGAGGTTTCATGAGGCCTCCACAGACATTACCTTGGTGGTGGGGAGGCTTGCGTGCTCAATATCAGTGAGCTAGGACCGATTATGTTCCCGGAAGGTAAGCGGAAGGTCACTGAAGAGGAGAACGGGTGTGTGGTTCTCGGGTTTTAGCTGGGATGTCCCATCCTTTAAAATTAAATCGGAACAACACAAACCCCTATCTCAGGCATGAAGGGCTCAGTCATTGACTCACATGACTGAAATGGTGAAAGCCGAAGAGCTACTTTCATGGGGGACGAAGTCCTGAATGCAAAACAAAGAATTTGGGTGCTGGAATGTAAGCAATGTCGAAGAAACTATCAAATAACGCAGAAATGGAAGATTTCCGTTCCGGGGTTGAGAGCAATGGACGGAATGGGTCCTGACAGGTGAAATCCTTTCTGACAGAGATATACACCATGGTGAATAAACTAAGAAATGGAAAAATTCTAATTTGAATGGAACCTATCGCAAACGCTTGATTGTCCCGACTAAGAAACATACAAACATCACAATCCTCAATGCTATGAACTAAGTAGCGAGGGTACAAAAAGACTTTAAGAAAACTGCGAATTGACAAGTCCCATCGCTTTATCATTGTATGGAAAATCTAATGCGAGGTTGACAGAAAAAGCATATTATCAGAACTAGGGAAATATGGATGTGGTATGATGAACGAAAATGGGAACGTTTAGTAAACTTCTGCAGCATGAACAATCTCGTTATAGGAGGAACCCTATTTCAACATTTAGATATCCACAAATTAACATGGTATTCCCCTAATGGCAGAAGATAAAAAACCAAATAGACCATATAATGATCAATGGACCCTGGAGGCATCCTTTCTAATGTTTTTTAGTCAAGAGAGGGGCAGATGTTGGTAGCGACCACCACCTAGTCACAGCTTATGCCAAACTTAAACTAAGAAAAACAGGACAACAGAAAAACTTCCAAAGAGGTTCGATGTGGATAGACTAAAAGACACGGAAGTAAAAGGGGTAAGTTTATAATGCAGAAAGACAGATTCCAAGCCTAGAAAATTGAAACTACGTATGAAACTGACAACATAGATAGAACATGGGACAACATAGCATCTATATATAGCAAGAGCAGTGAAACATGTCTAGGTTACCGCACAAAGAAAAGAAAGAATGGATAACACCAACAACATGGAAAATAATAGACAACCGAAGAATATTAAAAAAGAAATTGTTAGAAGCAAAGTCCAAAAGACTGAAAGCAAGATACCAAGAACAGTACAAAAGCGCAAGTAAAGAAATCAAACGGGCTGTGAGAGCTGACAAAACAATGTATGTTGAAGACCTGGCAGTACAGGCAGAAGAAGCAGCAAAAAGTGTGATCAGGGAACAGTGTACAAAATTACAAAGCTAATAAGCAGAAAGCATTACAGGAGATCAAATACTCTCAAGGATAAGAATGGAATACTATTGACAACGGAAAGGAACAAGAAATACGATGGACAGAGCATTTTAAGAATTGCTAAACAGACCACCGCCAACGGTAGTAGCAGACATACCAGAACCAACAGAGGAATTAGAAATTGGCATTGAAACACCCAGCCGGGATGAGATCATTACAGCCATTAAATCTCTTAAGAATAACAAGGCACCAGGAATGATAACTTAAACGCAGAACTATTCAAAATAGACCCAGAACTTGCAGCTAATATTGCAACCCTTGTTTACTACTATATGGAATGCCCAAATAATACCTGATGCATGGAAAGAGAGTCATCATCAAGATACCCAAAGGGCTCCCTTGCCGATTGTAATATTGGCGTGGAATAAAACTGCTTTCTGTCCCAAGTAAAATCTTAAGCAAAATCATCGTACAACGTATTACTGATGCTGTGGATAAGAAACTGAGAAAGGAACAAGCAGGATTTCGCAGAGGACAGAGCTGTATAGGCCAAATATTTGCTCTTAGAAATATCATGGAGCAATGCACAGAATGGCAAAGCAAACTCTATATCAACTTTGTAGATTTTGAAAAAGCTTTTGATAGCATACACCGCGAAGTCTATGGCGTATCTTAAGATGGTATGGAATCCCACTGTGTTTTATAAATATTATAAAAGCTGCTACAGCAAGTTTGCATGCAGTGTTGAAACTTCAGAACTAAAGTTTGAAGTAAAAACAGGCGTGCGACAAAGGGTGTGTTATGTCAGCCTATTATTCAACACTGTCATAGATTGGGTGATGCGTAAACAACGGAAGATAAGGCAAGAGGTATTAGATGGACGCTCACATCCACTCTGGAAGACCTAGATTTTGCAGATGACATGGCACTCCTATCTCATACACATAGAGATATCCAGGAAAAGACCTGCCGCCTTAACCAATATAGTGAGATGGTTGGGCTGAAAATAAATCAGAAGAAAACTGAAGTAATGACTCTGAACATAGCAACCTCAGCACCAGTCAAACTAGAAGGTAAAACCCTCCGAGATACAACCGCTTTCACATACCTTGAAGTGTTATTAGCAATGAAGGAGGCGCTGGATCTGACATTAAAAACAGACTGAGTAAGGCACGAAGTGCATTCATGACCCTTCAGACCGCCTGGAAATCTGCCCAATACAGCATCAGAACCAAGACTAGTATCTATAACAGCTGTGTGCTGTCAACATTGCTGTACGGATCGGAATGCTGGAGAATGACAGAACAGGATATGTCCAGACTCTCCGCCTTTCATACAACTTGTCTGCGAAAAATCTTACGCGTGTACTGGCCGACTACTATCTCTAATCAAGAATTGCTTGCACGATGCCAACAAGAGAATATGGGCACTATCATCCGAAGACGACGCTGGAGATGGATTGGACATGTGATGCGCATGGAGACTGGCTCCGACACGAAAACTGCACTGAGATGGACTCCAGAGGGTAGCGAAAGCGTGGAAGACCCAAGACGACCTGGAGGAGAACGATAGAGCAAGAGCTGAAGAAAATGAATCATAGCTGGAACACAATACAGAGGAAGGCCATGAACAAGGAAGAATTGTGTACGTTTGTTGCTGCCCTAAACGCCAAGGGCGTAACAGGCTAAGAGAGAGAGAAGAGGATAAAGGATTCAACTATAAATGTGTGCTCACTGATAGCAAAGTTAGCACGCTGTACTGGTGACTACGTGCCGTGGAAAGTTCGAGGTCAGCTTGAACCAAAAACTCTGTGCATGCAGTCCAACAGCATGATACCCAGATCTTTACTAAAAATCTAAATTACAGGTACGTGTACCTCTGAAGTCAGTGTGGCTCCCATAATATTGAAGGACACTTGTGATTAGGAAAGCACCCCTTCACGAAAAAAAAAGTCCGAGGCTACGCCTGAATTCATAGCAGGCGAACGAAAAAATAAAACTGGATGTGATCCTATGTTGCCAAGGACAACCGGCTTATGAATTATATCACTCATAGTCAGGTCAATGTCATCCCTCTCTTTCAAGTATTGATTATATTTGGGATGCTTGCATAATGCATTCAATGAAGTTCATGACAGAACATTTGCAAAGCAAAAGTCTGTGCATGATAATGTTAACATAAGACAGCTTTCCCTTAACCAATGAGCTCTGACATCGTGCTACAAAATAACTGGAGATGTGGTACGTACGATCAAGTGGGAATTTATGTTTACATAAGCCTAAATAAACAATTCACCCATTTGTACAAATGTATCTCTTATTTGAGAATAATTTCTTTCCATCAATTAGGTTATCGGAGATTAACGTCCAACTGCTCAAGTCTATTTGGAAGAAATAACTTCGCCTCGGAAACTAAAATTAACATGACATAGTGTTAAGAACAATTTCAGCATTATGCTGTATTAGAAACGCCAAGTGGAAAACAATGATTCATATCGGAGACAGGACATCAGACAAATAATATTGACGTTAAACAGTACTTAAGGGATAGGATTTTCCCGGAAGAGGTTGTAGTGGTCTTCAAACCGGATGTATGAATCAAAACTACAAGTGTATTGTTCCGCGTCTCATGAACAGGATGTTTGTACGTTTTTATCACAACAGTACACATGTAGGGCATTCTCACCTGGTATCAAAATTGAGCTTAGGATATATCTGCGATAGTCAGTCACTATATCGGGAAAGAAAAGCATGTTTATTTTGTGATGTACTTATAGTCAACCTTGTTCCAGGATCTTATGACGACTAAATAGGTCATTTCTTGGGATTTTCCACGGGTTTCAATTTCCGACGACCTTGAATTTAGCTTGGTTGTCCCAAGCTTTGCTGTACGTCGCCATATTGTTTACTTTTTCTTCTTTGCGTTCGTTCTTTACTACCAATTTTAATCACTCTTTGTGATATGTTTGATCTTTGCCAAGAACGTGTATACGTTGCACCTTGGTTTGGTAGGCCCTAAACGCATATACTTCTACATGTTTAGGACATGTGCATCCGATTTCAGCCAAACCTCCTTAGTCGACTCTTACGACATGTGTGGCAGGTAACAGTGGTTATATTTTTACATCCCAAATTTAGGCCCCGGTAACCACTCGGGCGTGTTTACTTCTAATACTCTTCTCCGTTGTATCCAGACTAAATGTGGCCTCCAGGTTAGTCCTGATGCAGTTTCAGGAGAAAAAACAAAACCAACCTCCTTGAATAGACAATGAACACAAGCGAACGAGAAGATGAGGAATTTCCTCCCTGTGGTGTAGACCGGGAAACTCCCCTAGGTCAAGAGTTTTGAAAATTGTTTTTGGTTCTTTGTAGGAGGGAGGCTAACCATACGACTAAGAAAGCATGTAGAATCCGATGTGCTGGTTACTCGCACAGTCAATTCACACTCTTATGTGTAAATCCCGTCCATGTATTGACGGGGCTCACAAGGGGAGCAAAGAATAGTAACATTGCGACCTAAGAGGCATATCGTAAGAGGCGATGAGGTAGGAACATAGGGAAGCTACCCTAGTAAATAAAAATCGTCGCAGAAATTCGATATGCTGGCCTACTTGTAGGTGCATAGTTGGGACAACGTACAATCGATCTTAGGCTCATATCATATATATCTCAAGGAGTGGTTTAATACGTGGTGGATATGGAGTATTCGAAGAAGAAGGATCAAATCACATAGCAACCGCAAAGAGTGATTTAACAAGCGGTTGGTGTAGACGCAAATCACTTAGCAACTGCAAAGAGTGATTTAACAAGCGGTTGGTGTAGACGCAAATCACTAGCAACTGCAAGAGTGATTTAACAAGCGGTTGGTGTAGACGCAAATCACTTAGCAACCGCAAAGAGTGATTTAACAAGCGGTTGGTGTAGACGCAAATCACATAGCAACCGCAAAGAGTGATTTAACAAGCGGTTGGTGTAGACGCAAATCACATAGACACCGCAAAGAGTGATTTAACAAGCGGTTGGTGTAGACGCAAATCACATAGCAACCGCAAAGAGTGATTTAACAAGCGGTTGGTGTAGAAGTAAATCACATAGCAACCGCAAAGAGTGATTTAACAAGCGGTTGGTGTAGACGTAAATCACATAGCAACCGCAAAGAGTGATTTAACAAGCGGTTGGTGTAGACGTAAACACATAGCAACGCAAATGCGTGATTTAACAAGCGGTTGGTGTAGAAGTAAATCACATAGCAACCGCAAAGAGTGATTTAACAAGCGGTTGGTGTAGAAGTAAATCACATAGCAACCGCAAAGAGCGGTTGGTGTAGAGCGAACGTAGAAAATAATAACAATTAAGAATTAAAATAACACAAAAACTGTTACCACATTCAAAATTACATTGGGGACTCTCGTCGATGCTACGGAGTTCGTGCACTGTCGCTGAGAACGTTATGTGTAATAAGAGCCGAAACAAGCATTACATTGGTTGGTACACAGCTATCACCCACCACCGCCCCTCTTCCCTCATGCCCACTAGTGTTAACTTTATTCACAGTTTGTTTCATTGCAATATAGACATTATGTTGCTCATACAACAGACGGTTGCTAAGTAACAACAGCAGTTTCTACTTCGACAGTTCAACAGACCGATATTTTGTTCTTTAAATATCTGCTGCATGTTCAGAAGAATTTAACGGTGTCAGATTTTGACATTCTGTTCTTTAAATATTGAGATAATGCATTTTCCCAGTGGCTACTTATGGTTGTGAATCATGGACTATTACACAAAATTAAGAACGAAAATCCAGTCCTTCGAAACTAAATGGTACAGAAAGATCCTACGAATACCATGGACAGAAAAAGAAAGAACACTGATATCCTGAAAGAACTAAATGTTAAAGAGAATTGGCTGATAAACAACATACTATACAGAAAAATTACATACTTTGGTCACATCAAGCGTCACGATGGCCTGAAAGAACAATACTAGAGGGCTGGGTCCCAGGACGCAGAGGCAGACCAAGAAGAAGATGGCTACAAGATATTAAAGAAACCATGAACATGACCATCGACGAAGTGGGTGAACTGGCAAGAGACAGAGTGAATTTCAGATGTGTTGCAAAGAGAGCAGCGTCTTATAAAGGATACGCACCTTGATGATGATGTTCTTTAAATATCTGCTGCATGTTCAGGAGAATCTAACGGTGGGTGTCAGATTTTGACATTCTGTATTTTAAATATCTGCTGCATGTTCAGGAGAATCTAACGGTGGGTGTCAGATTTTGACATTCTGTATTTTAAATATCTGCTGCATGTTCAGAAAGAATTCTCTAACGGTGAGAGTGTGCAGATTTTGAAAAAAAATGGAAAATAAATACCTGTACCTCTGAAGTCAGAGAAGGCACGCCTATATGGCGGGGGACACTGATAAAAATAAATGCAGGCCATCACGCAAAAATCAATCTGAATTGCCTGACTACATCTGAATTCATAGCGGCATGCACAGAAGAAGAATAAAATACCCTATACATTTCCTGTTTTGTTTACAATAATTTGTAGTTCTCCTGTTATGCTTTTAGTCTGTATTTTCCTGTCTGTCTTGTTGTTTAATTGCTAGAATGTACAAACCATCTGCAACAATCAAAAATTCCCCCAGATATTTGTTCTATGTATATAAACGAAATAAACGGAGATTCAGTGTCGGAAAGGAAAGTTCTCGCCTTCATTAACAACTTTCGTTAGCTAGTTTTGATCGTGCCGCGTCATAAGTTTCAGCTGTAAGGGGTTTCCCGGATGCAGGCCAGTTGTGGTTTAAGTTTCGGTTTCTGTATCAATATTTTACTTTCTATCACTACAGAGGCTGTGGATAAACCTGAGCCAACTATCAATTTATCTAGAGTTGGCTGTGGATAAACCTGAGCCAACTATCAATTTATCTAGAGTTGGCTGTGGATAAACCTGAGCCAACTATCAATTTATCTAGAGTTGGCTGTGGATAAACCTGAGCCAACTATCAATTTATCTAGAGTTGGCTGTGGATAAACCTGAGCCAACTATCAATTTATCTAGAGTTGGCTGTGGAGAAAGTCTAGCCAACTATCAACTTTATCTAGAGTTTGGTGTGGCAAATCACTAGGTCCAACTATCAATTTATCTAGAGTTGGCTGTGGATCAAACTCTAGCCAACTATCAATTTACTAGAGGCGTGGATAAACCTGAGCCAACTATCAATTTATCTAGAGTTGGCTGTGGATAAACCTGAGCCAACTATCAATTTATCTAGAGTTGGCTGTGGAGAAACCTGAGCCAACTATCAATTTATCTAGAGTTGGCTGTGGATAAACCTGAGCCAACTATCAATTTATCTAGAGTTGGCTGTGGATAAACCTGAGCCAACTATCAATTTATCTAGAGTTGGCTGTTGATAAACCTATCAGGAGCACAAATCCCCTGCTAACTTTGCTCTTCTTCTTCTTCACTTTTCAACTCCCAATGGAGCACAGGTCTTCAACAGACCTCTTCCAGCTCTTCCTCTCTCTTGCCATCCATTCCATATCTTTCCATGTTTTACCTATCCTTTTAGTATCAGCCCTCAGCTCTCTTCTCCAGGTCTGTCTAGGCCAGCGTTTCCCAAAGTGAAGGTACTGCCCCAGTGGGCGCTGAAGCGTTCTAGGGGCGCGACAGTGGGTTCACATATTTAATTCATCTTGTGAGTCTTTTTCTTACACGATCCATTTTTTCATCAATTTTCTATTTGATGCATATAATCATTTGAAAATTGACATGAATGACAGAAATATATCTAATTTTCTATGTCAAAGGTAAAACAGAACATGATATGTGGGAGGGCGTTGGCAAACTGTTATAATGTAAAGGGAGGGCGTTACAAAGTTTATGTTGTGCAAAGTGGCGTGGGCAAAAGTTTGGGAATCTATGATCTAGGCCTTCCTCTACTCCTCTTTCCTACAGGGTTCCAAACAGTGCCTGTCTTGCAATGTGTGTCCTATCCATCGTCAGCGTCTCTTCCTAATATCTTTCTCTACTTGTATCTGCTTATTTCTGTCTCTGAGTTCCTCATTTGTAATCTTATCATATCATCTCAGTCCCTCTATTCTACGTAAACATCTATTTATGAAGGTCTGCAGTTTTCTGGTGGTTTCTTTTGTTGTCTTCCGTGCTTCCGAGCCATAGAACATCACTGACTTTACATTTGATTGCAAGATTCTCAGCTTTGTGTTTGTTTTGGTCTGAAAATGAAAGTCGGGGCATATCCTTTACATGACGTAGTCATCAACTACAGTAAACGAGTCGTTGATTTTCTAGGCACCACTTATACGTTCAGTAGTTTGCCCATTGCTTTCTGAACGGTGAGGTCTATTTTACTTTTTGTAAAAATCCCATGGAAATGAATTTCCTTCCAAACTTGTCCACCGTGGGGTTTGAACCAGATACGCTTGGGTTTGCAATCGAGCTCACTACCGTTTGAGCTACAGACGCTCCCTGTTTTGATCTAGGGAGACATCAAGATTGTCACATCAAGATTTAACATTATCACCTCTACATAAAAAACATAAATTCTTTCGAGATGAGGACACTATTTTACCGGGTCTGGTGTCGAGATGATGACTTTACGGGTCAGCGTCGATGAGACTTTTACTCGGCGATGCACAGGTCAAGTGTCGAGATGAGGACACTATTTTACCGGGTCAAGTGTCGAGATGAGACACTATTTTACGGGTCAAGTGTCGAGATGATGACACTATTTTACCGGGTCAAGTGTCGAGATGATGACACTATTTTACCGGGTCAAGTGTCGAGATGAGGACACTATTTTACCGGTCAAGTGACTTGTATGACTTAGGGAATCATTGTTAATTGCAGTTGTTGATGCTGTGGTCTGACACATACACACACAAAATACAACAAAAACGACGAAGAAGAGACCATAAAGAAAACAGCCAGAGACCGGGAAAAGTGGAGAACACATGTTCTCTCTCTCGCGATCACCGCTTAGACTGATGTACCAGATATCCTCATAAATTCTGCTGTTGTTTTCTAGAGACTCTGTCCCTCCGTACAGCTTCTCATTTAGTTCGTTATTTTCCGACCAGGTTTCGTTTCTCAGGCCTGCTAGCAGTGGGCAGTCTTGCAGTAGGTGCTCTGCCGTCATGTCCGCCTTCTCGCAGTGGCACAAGAACAACTGTTGAAGCCCTATTCTCAGTGAGGAGCGGAGAGAAATAAGTATGTAAGTAAGAAGACCCATAGATAAACAGACTGATAAAATAGATAAGACAACAGTTCTAAGACAACAGTTCTAAGACAACAGCTCTAAGACAACAGTTCTAAAACAACAGTTCTAAAACAACAGTTCTAAGACAACAGTTCTAAGACAACAGTTCTAAGACAACAGTTCTAAGACAACAGTTCTAAGACAACAGTTCTAAGACAACAGTTCTAAGACAACAGTTCTAAGACAACAGTTCTAAGACAACAGCTCTAAGACAACAGTTCTAAGAAAACAGTTCTAAGACAACAGTTCTAAGACAACAGTCTAAGACAACAGTTCTAAGACAACAGTTCTAAGACAACAGCTCTAAGACAACAGTTCTAAGACAACAGTTCTAAGACAACAGTTCTAAGACAACAGTTCTAAGACAACAGTTCTAATACAACAGTTCTAAACAACAGTTCTAAGACAACAGCCTAAGACACAGCTCTAAGACAACAGTTCTAAGACAACAGTTCTAAGACAACAGTTCTAAAACAACAGCTCTAAGACAACAGTTCTAAGACAACAGTTCTAAGACAACAGTTCTAAGACAACAGCTCTAAGACAACAGTTCTAAAACAACAGTTCTAAGACAACAGTTCTAAGACAACAGTTCTAAGACAACAGTTCTAAGACAACAGTTCTAAGACAACAGTTCTAAAACAACAGTTCTAAGACAACAGCTCTAAGACAACAGCTCTAAGACAACAGTTCTAAGACAACAGTTCTAAGACAACAGTTCTAAGACAACAGTTCTAAGATAACAGTTCTAAGACAACAGCTCTAAGACAACAGTTCTAAGACAACAGTTCTAAGACAACAGTTCTAAGACAACAGTTCTAAAACAACGACGCTAATCAATCAGCTTACAAACAACAGTTCTAAGAAAATATAAGAAATTTCTTTAAATCACAGCTCTGAATCAAAGTTAAGAGACAGCCTAAGACAAATTCTGACTGACTGTTCTAAGGGTCGTTCTAACACAGGTTCAATCAAAGCCTAGAACAGTTCTAAGAACTATTCCTAAGGGCAAAGTTCTAAGACAACGCTTTGTACAGACAACAGTTCTAAGACAAAGTTTCTAAGAAACAGGGTTACTAAAAACAGTTCTAGACAACAGTTCTAGGACAATCATTCTAGACATTCTATCTAAGAGCAACGCTTCTATGTCAGAACTCTTCGTAAGCGCTCGTGGATCAGGTTCTAGACAATCCAATTCTAGCACACGTCTAGAGTCACCAACTCCTAGACAACAGTTCTAAAGACAACAGTTCTGACACATCCATCAGTTCACGTCAAGACAATAGCCTAGACACTGTTAAGACCTAACAGCTAAGACAAAGTTCTTTTAGACAACTACTCTATGACAACATTTCTCAGAACAACAGTCTCAGCAACAGTTCTAGGTCAGACAGTTCTGAATGACCATTCTAAGACAACTGTTCTAAGTCGATCATTTCTCAATGCAACAGTTCTCAAACACAGTTCTAAACAACAGTTTGACAACAGTCTCTAGATTTAAACATTCTCTGAATTTGTTCCTTTTAGTTACAATCAGTTCGTACAACAGTTCTCATCAGACAAAGTTTAAGACAAACAGCTCCTAAGAACAGCTTAGTTCTAGACACATCTAAGAATACATGTTACTAATGAGTACAGCTTTTGAAGACAACAGTCTAAGACAACATTCTAAGACAACACAAGACAAGGTTCTAGAACTACAGCTCTAAACAAAATGGTCGAAGATCAAGCGTTCTAAGACACAGTTCTAAGACAATAGCTCTAAGACAACAGCTCTAAGACAACAGTTCTAAGACAACAGTTCTAAGACAACAGCTCTAAGACAACAGCTCTAAGACAACAGTTCTAAGACAACAGTTCTAAGACAACAGCTCTAAGACAACAGTTCTAAGACAACAGCTCTAAGACAACAGCTCTAAGACAACAGTTCTAAGACAACAGTTCTAAGACAACAGCTCTAAGACAACAGCTCTAAGACAACAGTTCTAAGACAACAGTTCTAAGACAACAGTTCTAAAACAACAGTTCTAAGACAACAGTTCTAAGACAACAGCTCTAAGACAACAGTTCTAAGACAACAGTTCTAAGACAACAGTTCTAAGACAACAGTTCTAAGACAACAGTTCTAAGACAACAGTTCCCAAGACAACAGTTCTAAGACAACAGTTCTAAGACAACAGTTCTAAGACAACAGTTCTAAGACAACAGTTCTAAGACAACAGCTCTAAGACAACAGTTCTAAGACAACAGTTCTAAGACAACAGTTCTAAGACAACAGTTCTAAGACAACAGTTCTAAGACAACAGTTCTAAGACAACAGTTCTAAGACAACAGTTCTAAGACAACAGTTCTAAGACAACAGCTCTAAGACAACAGTTCTAAAACAACAGCTCTAAGACAACAGTTCTAAGACAACAGTTCTAAGACAACAGTTCTAAGACAACAGTTCTAAGACAACAGTTCTAAGACAACAGTTCTAAGACAACAGTTCTAAGACAACAGTTCTAAAACAACAGTTCTAAGACAACAGTTCTAAGACAACAGTTCTAAGACAACAACGGACGCAATCAATCAAGACATTACAAACATTAAAGCTCTGAAAAAATATAATGATAATTTTCTTTTGATTCACCGGCTATGAATTCAGGCTTAGTTAGGACGCCTAATATGGCAATTCTGACTGATTTTTTGCTTGAAGGATTGCTTTCATTATCATCAGTGTTCCATTCAGGTAAGCCTTAATCCGACTTCTGAAGTACTTGTATTCCCCAAATAAAGGATCAGAAAATATGTAGGGCCCAACCGCGTATCGTGTGCACAGCGAAATTGTTGTTGGGCACAAGTTGGGCTCGTAATCCTGAATTAGCATGGCACGTAGTTACTATAATAATAATAATAATCCTTTCGTACGTTATACGTTACTTAGGGCCTGCAAGTAATTTCTCCATACCATTCTATCCTGGGAGAGCCGCTATAGCGTAGTTGTCAGTGAACTCGCTTCGTAAGGCTCGTGGTCTGGGTTCAGCTCCCGCAATGCGCGTGGAATTTTTCCTGACCACGACGGATCTCAGGTCGACCCAGCCTCAACTGGGTACCAGACATGCTCTGGAAAAGTAAAGGCGGCCGGCGTGATGCTGACCACATCACCCATCGTGTGCCGACGGTCAATGAAAAATACAGGCCTAACACTGTATTGACCTATATACGAGGTATGAAAGGGTTCCTTTACTTACTTACTTACTCTATCCTGGGCAACGCTCAATTTCCTCCATGGAACTGAGACCGATATTTCTGCCTCTCTCAGCAAAGTTCGTTTCAGGGTCTCCTTGGGTCGACCTCTCTTTCTTGAACCCTTTGCAACCCACTTCAATGCCTGCTTTGATATTCTTTGATCATTTCTCCTCAGGTGTGCCCAACATATCTCCATCTTCTTCTTATAACAGTTGTCACTAGTGGTTGACCAGACATGTCTCTGATTTCATCACTTCTCTGAATTCGTTCCATTTTGGTTACTATAGTTCGTTCCAAAATTCGTCATCACACTAAAGTTTAATTTGTACGAAATCTACCTGATGCATCCAGTGAATTTTTGCAAGCAGTCTTATATATCTCACGACCTTACGAATACATGTTTAACTAATTGATAGGTAGCTTGGTTGATGCAAAAACTTTTTGTTATATAATTTTGCACAAGCACAACACAATGATCAAGGTTTAGAACTTACAGCTAGTAATACACAAAATGGTGGCGAATGATTGCAAAGGCGTATTCCTATTACATATTATAAAAGAAAGGTCACATAGTGAAAACATGATAACTTCCACTTCTATAAATGAAAGTAAATGTTGCGTACATACGCCAATGACAGTCGGTAGGAAACATTGTGAACTGATTAATTCCAAGGGATTCCCGATTTTGACTCTCACTGAATTGCATGTGGAACACGGAACTACTTAGATATAGACAAACCCTATGACAATCGTACTGTAAAATTTCGACAAGTATACCATATCAACATCGCTGTAATTTTAGTAATAACATATAATAAAATCTTACAGAACTAAAGGTTTGGGTGGGCAAAAATACTTTTGGAAGGTCGTCACTGTTACCTATATTAAAATGTAAAAATCAATAATTTCGGTAAATTGGATGATTTTATATCGGTCGGTAACGATTATCACGAATTTTGGAATGAACTATAGTAAAGCGCGTTATCGACTTTGCTATCGACGCCCTACTATGAGATCTTCTTCTTCTTCTAACGATCCATATCGATCACTTGTTAACCACTCTTTGTGATTTGTATGTGATCTAAGCCTGAGCGGTTCTACGTTGAGTCAGTTATGTGCCTACAAGTAGGTCAGCACATCCCATTATTGCGACGTTTTTTTATTTGTGTTGAGGAAAATTATTTTTAGTTGATAGCTTGCTTGCTAGGCGGAAATGGAGACTAGATTTTCTTTGCAGGCTTTCATTTATAAGAATATTAACCTCTTATTAATGTTACAACCATAGCTAATTAGCAATAGTCAATCACAATGTTTGATTTTAAAAAGTACTTGTCTTTTGTATGGGCGCCCTTGGATGCTTGATGCTGGTCGTTTCTACTTTCTAGTGTTTCTCTGGCACACAACTGAACATGTGTCGATCTTTAGTGACGGAAAAAGTGCCACTTCCATTGGGGAACTGAACCCCGAACTACCCTCATACGAAGCAAGTGCACTAACCACTACGCTATATCTTCTCTCCTTAGAACTGTTATAGCTAAGGATGTTCTGCTCATGTCGGGTAGAAGTGAGAACCAACTGACTAATGGCCATAGGGGACGAGGGTGTATATTATCGCAGCCCCAAGATTCAATGTGTCCCAGAATGACTCATTTTTAGGAGTCAGTCACCTGCTAAACACGATAAAGCTTTTGTGACCAATAGTTAAAGTAGAAATGATTGTCATGTTTCAAGTAACATTGTCTTTACGATGGGTGCCGGTTACCAAGTAGCAGTGCATACATGCTGGTTTTATTTCTTTTGGCCTTTTTTGGTGTCACTCGACTACCATTAATAACAAGCTCTGCTCGGTCTGTGTTTAATAACAAAGCTTGTTTCTCTAGACTCATTGTGTTCCACCTGATGATTCACGGTTCCAGTTATTCATATCATATTGAATAGAATTTAGTTCGTTACTATGAACACGTCTTGGATGCGAGAGGTTTCATGATTCATATACTATGACAAATCATTAAAACTCGACTTGGACGTTATAAAATAGCAACGTGTTCTGCCATGTGATGTGTTGGGGAATCCCAGAAAAAAGTGTCACCAAGGGCGTTTGTGGTAGGTTAACCAGTAGCCAATACACAATGAATTTATTGCACGTGGTTACTCTCAGCCAATCAAAGCGTATGATTTACTAAGCTTCTATTTTTATAGGATGGTGCAATCCATACATCAGCATTTCAGATTCAGTTACCACCCGTCAATGAACGTTGTTCTATAACGTCCAACTAAACTGTGATTTTTCTTTTTGTTCACTAACGAAAATCATTACGATAAATTGCTTTCCATAACTATGACGCTACCAGACATCATGGATAAAGAAAATACAGTCGAAGCAAGGTAAGACATGATTTTATTCAATTTTTGAAAGAACTTGATTCAAATCGAGCAGAAAAGTTGCAGACGAGTAACGAACGTATCTGCTACGTTTTAGTTTCGAAGCAGTAAGTTGCAAGGGCGTATCTAAGTTACATCAACACAGTAATATAATTAATTAATGCATTGTATGAACACTTAGGTTAGAAAAGTATCAGTATAGTGATTTGAAATAAACATGTCAACGATGACATAAAACGTATACACGTTTAGAAGAGCAGAATTAATAAAATAGTGAAATAAATGTATTGCTCAACAATTTTGTTCTGTGTTTGCAGCTTGCACAGCAGCATCTTCTCATTCTGATTAAATAGCGTGCAGTCACTAACTTTGTGCTTTAATATATCTTGCAGACTGCATCATTACAATTTGTGTGCATTTTAAAATGTATAAGTCTATGACAAGAATATATACAGTTCATCGATCTGTGTAATATATAGTATAGTGATAGTTAGTTTGACGTGACTTTCATTTCTGCTCGACCATGACTATGCATATTACGTGGGGACGTGCTTGGGCAGATTCATCTCATGAACTTGGGGGAAACTGTAACTTTGTCAAAAGGTAACATGAACTTTGAAAACCAGTTGCAATTTATGCAAGATGGGTGTAGTTACTAACTACATATTATTTAGTTGACATTCTGCACGTAAGCCAGTCATAACTGTATAGTAAGTGTGTCAAATCAGGAAATTTTAATCAGCGTATCGAGTTTTGCAAGTTGATACCAGTTAGAAGCACACGATCTGATGTAATAGTATGATTAACATTTTTGTTTTTGGTCACACTTGCAGAAGAATCAAGACGATGGGTCATACATTGAATACATGTATCAAACAAGCTTTAAAAAGAAAAGGTCTTACATCTGGCATGACATCCTGTGGGGAGCTGTTGCATTCGTAAGTATTTTATTATTATTAATATTTTTGTTTATGCTGTGATGACATTTGTGTATTTTCATTCAATTTGTGAATCTCACCATCATCCGCCCTCTTCATGCACAAGGGCGTGTAAGACATTGGTAGGATCCTCATGGGCAATTTGAGGTTTTCTGCTTATCTTTCTTTGGCTGTTTGCTTTTTTTAGTGGTGAAGTTGCTGGTCTCATGACCAAGTCGCACTTTATGACATGTGAGAGGAAACAGTGGTTGTATTCTTTGCTACCCTGGAAACCACATTTTGTGAGATTTGTGAGAATAATGGAATCATATTGTGCTACGTGTGCTTGTAGAATAAAACAAGTTATGTAACACTGTTTATTTAGTATTGGGAATATGTCAGCACAAGGATTATTTGTTAGAAAAGATATATATTAGTTTAACAACAGAGCATATCCTACAGACCCGTGTGTTGCCGGGGCCCGCAAGGGAAGCAAAGAATTGCAACACTCGCCTACAAGGCATATGTCGTAAGAGGCGACTAAGGTAGGGATCCGCCGAGTGCTGCCGGGGCCCACAGGGGAGGAAGAATACGCAGCAATGTCTACCTGCCCAGGCATGTCGTAAGAGGCGACTAAGGAGGGTTGGAAGTAGGGGCTGGCTACCTCACCCTGTAGAAAAAATAAGCCAAAAAACTTCAACAAACATGGATAGTACAACAATATGGAATAACTCAACTCAACCATCCGAACCAGGGAAGGTCCCCAACAGGGGCAAAGGCGTATCACCGGAAAGCCGAGGATCCGGGATGCCGACTAGCCTTCTTTCCTGTCGGAAAATAGCCAGAATTGATTGCTGGAACGTGAGAACGTTGCTGGAGCAGGGAAAAAACGGCCCAGCTCGCGACAGAGATGAAAAACTACAAGATAGACATTCTGGGAGTCTCGGAGACAAGATGGAAAGGAATAGACAAAATTAAACTACACACAGGCGAAATAATGCTGTCCTCAGGACAAAAAGAAGAAGAGAGCACACACCATAGTAAAGGAGTTGCCCTCATGCTGTCCAAAGAAGCACAAAAAGCATTAACAGAATGGGAAACAATCGGGCCCAGAATAATAACAGCAACATTTAGAACTAACAAAAAGAAAATTAACCTAAAGGTCATCCAATGCTACGCGCCAACTAACGATCGGGAACAAGTAGCTAAGAAGAGGTTTTATACCAAAGTACAAAGTATTATGGACAGGAAGAGAAAAAGGATATTATAATTTTGATGGGGGACTTAAATGCAAAGATAGGAGACGACAATAGCAGTTTCGAAGAGACATGGGAAACCATGGGCTGGGTAGAATGAATGAGAATGGGGAAATGTTCGCAAATTTTTTGTGCCTCAAACCAGTTAATCATAGGCGGCAGCATATTTCAGCATAAGAGAGTACACAGGATATATCACCAGACCACATAACAGCTAACCAGATATACCACATATGTATTGATAAGAAATTTAGAACATCATTACAAGTCGTTAAAGTGTGCAGAGGTGCAGCGGATCGGATCACCACCTCCTGTTAAGTAAAATCAGGCTGAAACTTAAAAGATATTCAACAAACCCAAATTATAGAAAGCAGTTCAAAGTAGAAGAGCTTAGGAACCAGGAAGTAAGAGACAGATTTGCAGTCGCAGTATCAAACAAGTACCAAGCATTGGAACAGCTGGTAGACGATATGAATATTGAGGAACATTGGCAACAGATAAAAATATATGGAAGGATACATGCTCAGAGGTTTTGGGAGATGAGGAGCGGAAAAACAAAGATTGGATAACAACAGATACCCTTAGTCTGATCAAAGAAAGAAAAGCAGGAAAGCGGATCTAAACAGATGTAAAACTAGAGGTGCTAAAGCTAAAGCCCACAAGGTATATGGGAAGCCAACAAAAGGTTAAACAAAACATAAGAAGGATAAATAAAATATATAGAGGAGTTGGCAGGAGAAGCAGAAGAAGCAGCAGAAAAAGGAAATATGAGGGACCTGTATAACATCACAAGGAAGTTAACAGGAAAATACAAACAATCAAGTGGCCTTATAAAAGACAAAAGAGGCAAAGTAATTAGCAACACTAAAGAACAAATGGAGAGATGGAAAGAACATTTTGAAGAACTGCTTAATAGGCCAAAACATGCAGGTCCCACCGAGAAATAGAGCCAGCTGAAGAGGAGCTACAAATTAATTATGAAAGACCAAGTAAAGAAGAAATAATGAAGGCCATAAAAAATTTAAAGGATAGGAAAGCAGTAGGGCCAGACAACATTCCAGCAGAGGCCATTAAGGCAGATAAAGATACCTCAACAGAGCTACTATACAAATTACTAGGGAAGATATGGGAGAGAGAAGTAGAGTGGAAAGAAGGTCACTTGGTAAAACTGCCAAAGAAGGGAGACATGCAAGAATGTACGAACTATAGAGTAATAATGCTACTATCAGTGCCAGGCAAAGTATTAAACAGGATTATACTCGATAGACTTAAAGAGGCCATAGATAAACAACTGAGAGAAGAACAAGCAGGGTTCTGTAAGAATAGATCCTGCACAGACCAGATAGCTACACTGCGCATTATAGTGGAGCAAAGCTTGAAGTGGAACTCACCACTATACATAGGTTTTGTGGATTATGAAAAGGCGTTTGATAGTCTGGATAGGGAATCATTATGGAAACTATTAATACACTATGGAGTTCCACCCATGATTGCAAACCTAATAAAGAAAACGTATGAAGGAATGAAATGCAGAGTCATACACAAGGGCCAACTGACGGAATCTTTGAGATAAGAACAGGGGTGAGGCAGGGATGCTTGTTATCACCATTCCTGTTCTTGCTGGCCATAGATTGGATCATGAAATCAACAACGGATAACAGAGGGAGAATACAATGGACACTTGTGAAACAACTGGAGGACCTGGATTTTGCAGACGATCTGGCTTTGTTGTCTCACAACCACGCACAGATTAAAGACAAAATGAATACCTTAAATAATAAGTCTCAGCAGCTAGGTTTGAAAATACACAGGGAAAAGACCAAGGTCATGAGAATAAATACTGCAAATGTAAACCAGATTATGCTGGAGTAAACAGCACTGCAGGATGTAGAATCATACACATACCTTGGAAGCAACATAGACACAGAAGGAGGAACAAACAAAGATGTTAAGATAAGAATACAAAAAGCAAGAGGAACTTTATTGCATTGAGTAAGATATGGAAGGCAAGGGAGATCAAAACAACACAAAACTGAGAATTGTTCTTCTAGTCAAATGGAAGAACAGGGGACTGCGAGTAGCTGATGCTCGCTCTAACGTGCGCCCATGCTGGTGAACCTCTCGATGTCAGTCTGGCTTACTCAGACCACGACTCTGAAGGAAACTGCACGATCTATCAGACATGACAATGCCAGTAGTAATACATGACTGCCATAAATTGAAACAATTAATCAGTTTAGAGATGAACTGCTAGTGAAAGGAGAAAGAAAAAAAGGAGACCAAAGGAAACTATCAGAAAACTCAGACCTCGTAATGGAGTTACGAGGAAGGGATTGAGATGGTATGATAAATACAACGAGGAACTCAGGAGAGAACAAAGCAGATACCAGTGGAGAGAGAGCTCAGGAAGAGCCGCTGGCGATGGATAGGACATACATTGAGAAGACTGACGGAAGCATCGAAGACAGGCATTGTTTTGGAACCCGAGGAAGAGGAGTAGGAAGGCCTAGGCAGACCTGGAGAAGAGAGCTGGAGGCGGATATAAAGAGGATAGGCAAAACATGGAAAGAATTGGAAGGGATGGCAAGAGAGGAAGAGATGGAAGAAGTTTGTTGAAGACCTGTGCTCCGATGGGAGTTGAAAGGTGATATGATGATATCCTACAGAACAGCTTCAGTATGCAGACCTGAGAAGAAAGAGGTGGCCCACTTACACCAGCACCCAGTACAAACTGTATGGCGTGCCTGACAATCTGAGACGGCTGCCTTTATTAGAGAATCAGAAATCCCAATCTAGCGAGAATGCAGAAGATTAGTTTTAGGTGTAGGTACAGTAACCAAACTATAACTATATATTATAATTATAACTGATATACATATGAAGTTAATTGTGGAGTAAAGCTTGCCTGAATAGCAAGGGACACTGGTGATAAGGAAAGCAAGCCTTCATGCAAAAATGGTCAACAGTGCCACATTAGCTCGTGACTACATCTGAATTCATCATCTTCTTTTGTTGTGACATTGCTACCGGGTTGTTGCCCAGTGTCATGGTTTTCTGTTTGTGTTTTGCGCTGCTCTAGTGGCCTGGGTGATAGTTAATTTTGCTTCATCTATAGCGGACGAAAAAATAAATTGATCAGCAATTGTCTGCACGTATATAATTTTTCAGTCTTATTCAGCATTGGTTCTTATCATCACTTGTTAGTCCCAATGTGTGATCTGTATGTGGTTTGGACTGAAGAATGAGAGGTAAAATTGAAAACTGTATGTGAATGCTATAGAGGTTTTGAATAGTTAAATAGTATAATATTATGAATGTTGCATATCTCAATAAAGTCTATTTTGTTCACTATTTTTCAGAAAACCAGGCACTGTGATGTTTTGTGTCTTGCCCATAACCAGAAATATCAGTGTCCACATCCACCAAATGTTGATTCAGGCCTTCTGTCGGGAGAACAACATTGTTATAATTGAACTTGGAGATGAAGCTAAGCTGGCATCTGTCATTGACAAGCTGGTTAGCACAGGTCGAGGAGTGCGAGTTAATGGCAACTCAATGGACACAACGTGCATGCTTATACAGGTAAGAAACCCGTTTTATTCACATTTAATGTGTTCAGAGTAGATCAAACACTGCTACTGTCTCCATCGTCAGAGATTAGCTATTACGAATGTATAATACTTTCTTCTTTTATCAGAGTTTTATATTATGACAATCTGTTAGCTCTCAACCTTTATAGTCAGAATGTGTTGTCTTACTCTTGGTTGCACCAGCGTGATCCCAACCCAATTGAGGATTTTGAGCCATGCTTCTATGAAGCAAGTGCGCTAGCCACTGTACTATAGCAGTTTTCAGATTAGACTGAAATTTGTAGGTGCTGGGCGTGACATGCTCCCGTTCTCAGTGCAAACCAGATCATAAAGCGTAGTTTTTTTCGAACACTTCATATCGACCACTTGTTAAACTACTCTTTGTGATTTCCATGTGATCTGAGCCTAAGAGCGATTGCACATTATGCCAGTTAAGCGCTTGAGAGTCCTGGCAACACATGGGCGACAAAAGTAGTCAATTTGGTTGATAAGAACAAATGAGGGTGAATAGTTGGACAATCTTTATACATTGATTGACAGCTGTGATCTAATCATCACATAGTTTGTCCTGAGCAGAACGTTGCCACCCTTATAGTCCTTAGGAATTTCTCTCTGTCAATACAGGCTTTTACCTCTAAAGCCTGATAACGCATACCTGAATGGTAAAGGGCACTTATAATAAGGAAAGCGGGCCTTCATGCAAAAATCAATACTGGGCACCCTGATTACACCTGATATAGCAGGTGACGTAGAAGAAGAATAATACAGGCTTTTCGTTGACCATCTGTTCTTCATCTTCTTCCAGCCTGTAGAATAATCTTTGAAATTGTGTTACTTACTGTTTGTTGCAAATCCATGTGTATCCAGGATAAGATATCTACAGTAGACCCTGGTGGCTTGAGATTGCTATAACTGTGATCCACTCATGTCAAAGCATAGAAACTAAGGTCGTTAGATAAACAAAATACACATCTAGTTATCATAACAATGATGGTGTAATCAAACTATTTTTAACAAAAAGTCAATCACAAAAACATTGTATTTGTTAATGTTTTCAACAGTTGTGCTAGTTCATCATGTTATTGATAATGTTATTTCTATTTTCAGTATCCGAAGCATGGATGCAGCAAACATGACAAGATTATCATCGATTTTTATGAGGAGTTAAGGACAATGTCATATCCAATGCCTCATCTAAGTCTTCCTGATTGATGCCGGCCCACAGTATCATGTGCAAAAATATAAAACACAAAAAAGGTGAGCTATGCAAATACAAACAGTGCCTGATATGTAATGTTGATGCCGGGCGCGGCCGAGTAGTGATATGTCCGGGGCCCAAATTTGGGTGTAAAGAATAGAACCAGTTACCTGCCATGCATGTCGTAGAGCGACCTAGGAAGTTTGGCTGAAATCGGATGCATGTGTCCTAAACTTGTAGAAGTCTATGTGTTTAGGGCCTACCAAACCAATGTGCAACGTATACACGTTCTTGGCAAAGATCAAACATATCACAAAGAGTGATTAAAATTGGTCAGTAAGAACGAATGCAAAGAAGAAGAATGTTGATGCCAGGGCCTGCAAGGTCTGATATGTAATGTTGATGCCAGGGCCTGCAAGGTCTGATGATGTAATGTTGTGCCAGGGCTGCATAGGCCTGAATGTAATGTTGATGCATGCCAAGGCCTGATATGTAATGTTGGTAACATATTGTGTTAGTTTAGTTACCACCCATGTGGTGCCAGGGCCCTAATGGAAGCAAAGAATAGTACCACTCGACCTACAAGGCATGTAGCAAGAGGCGACTGATGTAGGGGCCTAGGGAAGCTACCCTAGTAAATAAAAGTTACAGAAATCGGATGTGCTGGCATAGTTGTAGGTGCATAACTGGCAGAGTGTACAATTGCTCTTAGGCACAGATCATACAGAGTGGTTAACATGTGGTCGATATGGAGCATTCAAAGAAGGAGAAGTTTAGTTACCAGTTGCAGGATTAGAAGTCTAATTTTGTTAGTTTAGTCATACGTGTGGCTTGAGATTAATCATACATGTGGCTTGAGATTAAACTGATAATCAAAATACATCCTGAAATTAGATGTGCTAGGTAAAATAGACAAAATAATGCAACTTTTATTGTTGTAAACTAGAAGACAACCATACTTAAACTCAAACACTGAAATCACACAAGAGTAGTACCTTAAGATTATTCTAGGTCCGCCTGCCCAGCATGTTAGTAGCGCTGGAGCGATGGGTGACAGGCCCCTGTGAGTGAGGTTCAATTCCCGGGCTGGCAGAAAAGTCACAGGTTTTCTAGATTTATTTGTGGCACTGAACCGAAGGGTTACAATGTCCATGGCACCGAGCCGAAGAGCTGAAAGCTCAAGTGTTTCTGGATCTATGAAAAGTTTATTCTAGAGGAACTAATAAGAAATATATCTATCATACAATAAACAAGCATGTATGTATGTGAACCTAATTTGTTGATGTTAATTGTCTATTTTCAGACTGACTATGTCAGCATTGTACAGTGATTTACACTTGAAACCCTCACAAAAACAATGTAATGCTGTACAGCACAGCAAGATGAAACTTCAGTTGTCCTCTCACTTTGCTTATATAGGAGCAGATAATTCTGCCAACTTAAACAGATCAACAAACATGAGAGTTACCTTTCACTAGAGAACCATCTTTAAGATAAGGTTACTAAAGTGGAAACTGCCAATATTGGAATGTTTTTTTTATGTGGACTGAGATATATATTTGTGTTTCATAAACCAGAAGAAGAGCTTACAACAATGGGTGATGTCATATAAACTGCCATGACACTGTCAACGATCACAGTTGTCAACGATCACAGTGATTGATCAATCAGATTTGAAATAAAAAAATTGTTTTATGTATCTAAAGCTATTATTTGTTTCATTTTTCTTATTCCTGAAAACATTGGAAGAGAATTGTGAAAAATGGACAGAAATGTTATGTTGTCCATAACTGGACATTTGATTCTGTGATGTCCGTTGTTAATTGATATCTTATTTAATTGATATAATTTGCAAGATATTTAACAATTGTTTTTGGAAATTAGTTTCATATTAACCATAGATTGTTTTGTTAACAAACATGATTGTTTGAGATATATATATATATACATATGTGTACATAATTTGTTGTCAATATTGATAACTATTTTTGTAAATATTGTTTTGTTGTTTGTAATATATTGTTATGTTACACCTACAGTACTAGATCCAGTTTTTATGTATTATATTACAATATACCACCCAAAAATGAAATAAAAATGTACATAACATAGAAGCTTTGTTTTTTAAATATTCTCGTTGCTTCGTGTTTACATGAAAACTTCTTGAGAAATTTGTCTTCGACAATTTACTCTCTGACATCAACCTTGTCTTCAACATTTATCTGAGTCAACCTTCTCTTCAACATTTACTCTCTGACGTCAACCTTCTCTTCAACATTTACTCTCTGACATCAACCTTCTCTTCAACATTTACTCTCTGATCACCTTTCTTCAACATTTACTCTCGACTCAACCTTTCTTCAACATTTACTCTCTGACATCAACCTTTCTTCAACATTTACTCTCTGACTCAACCTTGTCTTCAACATTACTCTCGACGTCAACCTTTCTCTTCAAATTACTCTCTGACGTCAACATTCTACTTCTATCATAATCTACTCTCTGACGTCAACATCTACTGACTTCTATCATAATCTATCTCTTTAGCCATACATCTCTGTCTTCATCTTTAATTCTTCTACTCTCTACTTCAAAACTGTCTCAGATTTGTCTTCATCCTTAGCTCTTCACTCTCTACCTCCAACACTTCAGATCTTAACACGTTCTTAGCTCTATCCTCTCTCCTGCCATCACTCCACTTCTTTCCAAGTCTTTACCTATCCTTCCTCAATATCAGCCTCAGCTGTCTTCTCCAAGTCTGCCTATGCCTTCCCATACTCCTTTCCCTGCGGGTTCCAAGACTGTCTGTCTTGCAATGCTTCCAGTCTGTCTTTTCAATGTGTGTCCTATCCATCATCAGCGTCTCTTCTGTAGCTCTTTCTCCACTGGTATCTGCTTAGTTCTTTCTCTGAGTTCCTCTTTGGCAATCATATCATACCATCTCATTCCCTCTATTCTATGTAATCATCCATTTATAAAGGTTTGTAGTTTTCTGATGGTTTCCTGTGTTGTCTTTCATGTTTCCGAGCCATAGAACAGCACTGACTTCACATTTGATTAAAGATTCTCAGCTTTGTGTTTATTTTGATCTCCTTTGACTTCCATATCTTACTCATTGCAATAAAGTTTCCCTTGATTTTATATTCTTATCTTGACATCTTTGTCCCTCCTTCTGTTCATCATATCCTCCGACGTCAACCTTTTCTTTCTTTACTGACTTATATCATCATCTACTGACTTATATCATCATCTACTGACTTATATCATCATCTACTGACTTATATCATCATCTACTGACTTATATCATCATCTACTGACTTATATCATCATCTACTGACTTATATCATCATCTACTCTCAGATGACATTTGTTTTCATCATTTAGTCTTCGTCGTCATCCACTCTTAGATGCCAACTTTACCTCTGAAGTCGGATAAGGCATGTCTGAATGGGGAAGGGGCTGGAAAGGAAACCAAGCCCTCACACAAAACCCAGTTAGAGACGCACTGATTACACCTGAATTGATAGCGAGGTATGCAAAAGAAGATACCAACGTTTGTCTCCATCATCTACTTTCAGATGTCAACGTTGTCTTTCATTTGAAGTCTGAGAAAACAAACAAGAAACGGTATAAAATGTCAGTCAAAAATAAAGGTCTCGTCAGCCACTGCATGGAAAAATTACAGCTAGGTCACACAAGAAACAAAATAAAGTGAACACATTTACACCACCAAACAAAGCAAATAGGAAAGTTATACTCAGTACCAGTGACGGCTCTTGATCACTTTTGTTGGTGGGGGCAGACAATTTTCGGAAAAATCATGGTTTTGGGTTAGGTTATAATTCACTAAAATACAAGTTCCCACTTTATAAATAGGTCGCAACTCCTCAACTTGTCTAAACGTACATTGTTGTATAAAAATGTCTATTGATGACACAAACGATTGCTATTATATGATGGTTAATTTATTATTTCTATTATTTTTATATATCGTTCAGTATGTATGCACCTGGACTAATTTTTAGTGCAATAACACCGTTTAACTATGCCCTGGCTTGGATGTGTAGGAATTTCTCTACTGATTGAATGGAAATAACATATTTGTCTGTGCAAAAAATAACCAGTTGAGAGGAATAGCCCTATTATCATTAACAAGTAAAATATTTAGTAGAGTGATTCTTCAAAGAATGGACAACAAAATTAGGACAGAACAAGCAGGTTTCAGGAAAGGAAGATCATGCATAGACCACATTTTTGTGCTGCGACAAATAGTTGAACAAAGCAATGAATGGAATAGTTCCATCTACATGGTTTTAGTTGACTTTGAAAAAGCATTTGATAGTCTGCACAGGGAATCGCTATCGAAAATACTCCGTCATTATGGAATACCAATAAAGATGGTCAGTGTAAATTAAAGCATTATATACCGACTTTCAGTGTCAAGTAGTATGCAATAGCCAGCTAACGGAGTGTTTCGAGGTCAGTACAGGAGTTAGATAGGGATGTATTCTTTCACCATTCCTGTTTAACCTTGCCATGGACTGGTTGATGAGAGCAACCATAAAGGATAACAACAGAGACATTTGATGGACACTTACATCAGTTCTGGAAGATTTGGATTATGCTGATGATATTGGTCTTTTGGTCAGCAGATACGAGGATGCTCAAAGGAAATTAGATATACTTTACAGAACATCTCAAACAATAGGACTTAAAATAAATATAGCGAAAACGAAAGTAATGAGAAATGATCATAAATTTGAGAACCCAATTGTATTACAAAATGAAGTCATAGAGGAAGTACAGGATTTTGTATACCTGGGAAGTACAGCCTCGCCAGATGAAGATTCAGAAAAGGAAATCATTGAAAAAATCAAGAAGGCAAGACAAACTTTTGCAATGTTCAACAAAATTTGGAAAACAAAAAGGGCAAAACTTAAAATATATAGAAGTGATGCATTGGGAGTGCTATTATACAGTAGTGAATGCTGGAAAATGACCCAACACATAATACACAAGTTGGAGACATTTCAAAATAAATGTTTAAGAAGAATCCTGCACATTTTCTGGCCAAATACCATAACAAATGAGGAGCTTTTGAAACGAACAGACTGTGCGTCCTTGGAGACCATCATTAAAAGACATGTCCAATCATGGAGATGGATTGGACATGTATGTCGTATGCCAGTAGGGGCATTGGCTAGGAAAGCTCTCAGATGGACAGCGGATGGGAAGAGAAGGCCTGGACGTCCAAAACATGGAGAAAAACGGTGGAGAGAGAGTTGAAGGAGTGTGGCCTGACGTGGGCAGCAGAACGGCAACCGTGGAGGTCTCTTGTGGAAGCCTTATGTGTCAATCGGGACACGAAGAGGATATAGAAATAACCAGTTGAGAGAAAGGTCAGAGGTCGCTATATTAACAGACGATCCAAATAGACCACATTTCTACTGGACCTAAAAAAAAGTACACTTAAAATGCAAGAAGTATTACTAATTAAAAATAGTGCGCTAGAAATACGTGAAGTATACTAATTAGGGAGGAAAGAAGCTGAATTTCAGACTATACATGATATTTTAGGGTTATATATTCAACTTTCAAAGCTAATTAGTATCGCATTAAAAGTAATATTTATGAACAATAAACATAAAATAATAAATACACATTATTTTTGGTGGGGCCCGACCCCACTAGCCCTTAATGACGAGCCGAAACTGCTCAGAACTATAAAATCATGACTCTATATCAGAAGAATTACTTATTGACCACTGGAAACCAGACTCAGTAACACTAAATTTCTAAACCCTCATCCTTAAATTATTAGAGACACCGGGCATAATGTGGTGGAAAAAAAACCACAGGTAATTATTTTCACTAAATGTTTTCAGTGGACAGCTGGACAAGAATTTATGTATAATGACGGCTCGGCAAAGGAGAGAAAAGCCATGAATGGTGGAGATGGAGTTTACATTACGCACCCTTCTTCTCCGAACGCTACATATCGACCACTTGTTAACCACTCTGTGTGATTTGTATGTGATCTGAGCCTAAGAGCGATTGTACGCTGTGCCAGTTATGCACCTACAAGTAGGCCAGCACATCCGATTTCTGTGATGCTTTATTACCAGCGTAGGTTCCATAGTTCCTGTATCAGACGCCTCTTACGACATGCTTTGTAAGTAGCAGTGGTACAATTCTTTACTTCTCTTGCGGGCCCCGGCACCACACCGGCACAGTACGCACACAAATACATGTACTTTGTCTCTAGCGGCCCCTATTGGACCAATATATTTCAAATACAAAGTAGAACTCAGCCTTCCTGATCGTCATAGTACATGAATAAGATGCAGGCAGTAAGGACTTTCCTAACAGACTCACTGACAGCTATAGAAGTCCTGGAGGCTAAATTCGCTAACAGCAAGCGCCCGTGTGTTTCCGGGGCTCTCAAGGAGCAAGATTAGTAACACTGCGACTTACAAGACATGTCATTAGAGCCGACTGAGATAGGGGTCTAGGGAAGCTACCGTAGTAAATAAAAAAAAGTCGCAGCAAATCGGATATGCTGGCCTACTTGTAGGCGCATAAATGGCACGACGTACTATCACTCTTAGGTTCGGAACACATACAAATCACAAACAGTGGTTAACAAGTGGTCAATATGGAGCGTTTGAAGTAGCAGAAGCTGACAGCAAAGTTACAGTACATAGAAAGAGAACTTGCACAGCGTAAAACAAAGGCAGAAATTCACTTGCAATGTATTCCATCTCCCTATGATTGCAGCGCCCGAGTGGTTACTGGTTCCCACATTTGGGGTGTAAAGAATAGAACCACTGTTACCTGCCCGCATGTCGTAAGAGGCGACTAATGAGATTTGGCTAAAATCGGATGAACGTGTCCTAAACATGTAGAAGTCTATGCGTATAAGGGCCTACCAAACCAATGTGCAACGTATACACGTTCTTGGCAAGATCAAACATATCACAAAGAATGATTAAAATTGGTCGTAAGAACGAACGCAAAGAAGACTATTATTGCAGACAATGAAAGTACCGATTGTCTTGGACAAGGAAGACAGTACAGACAATGAACGTATCGAAATAGGGGGAAGACTGCAGTAAAACTTGGTAAATAGTGAAATACGTACAAACAAAATACTGTAGTTTTACAAAAAACAGAAACAGTGACGATAAACAGCAACGTTTCGACCAACAAGGCCTTTATCAAGCAAACGAACAAACAGGAGTGACAAATTAAAATGAAACACAAATGGACGACCAAATACAAACGTATCTAAGGAAAAGCTGGAATAAAACGAATAACGAAATAAATGTAACACAAAAACACACATAAAAACTAGAAATAGAACGGAAAAGAAACAATGAAACATCTAGTAAATATATAACTTGAATACATGCAACATATACCCATATAGAGTACAAAGCATAGGAAGAGAAAGTACTAAGAAGCATAAGAATGTAATACGTTGAGCCCGCGTGGTCGCAAGGTACCATACAAAGAAATCAACCGATTCTCCAGAGCAAATAATAAAAGTACCGATTATCTTGGACAAGGAAGGCAGTACAGACAATGAAAGTACCGATGTCTTGGACAAGGAAGGCAGTACAGACAATGAAAGTACTGATTGTCTTGGACAAGGAAGACAGTACAGACAATAAAAGTACCGATTGTCTTGGACAAGGAAGACAGTACAGACAATGAAAGTACCGATGTCTTGGACAAGGAAGACAGTACAGACAATGAAAGTACCGATTGTCTTGGACAAGGAAGACAGTACATACAATGAAAGTACTGATTGTCTTGTACAAGGAAGGCAGTACAGACAATGAAAGTACCGATTGTCTTGTACAAGGAAGGCAGTACAGACAATGAAAGTACCGATGTCTTGGACAAGGAAGACAGTACAGACAATGAAAGTACCGATGTCTTGGACAAGGAAGACAGTACAGACAATGAAAGTACCGATGTCTTGGACAAGGAAGACAGTACAGACAATGAAAGTACCGATTGTCTTGGACAAGGAAGACAATACAGACAATGAAAGTACCGATTGTCTTGGACAAGGAAGACAGTACAAAAGAGCAAATCTACTAATTATCTTTAACTATTAATTAACTATTATCTTTTATCTATTAATTATCTTTATAAGATGTTTTCTTCTTCTTCTTTGAACTCTCCGTATCGATCACTTGTTAACAACTCTGTGATTTGTATCTGATCTGAGTCTAAGAGCGATTGTACGTTGTGCCAGTCATGCGCCTACAACTAGGCCAGTACATCCAATTTCTGCGACACTTTTTATTTACTAGGTAGCTTCCTAGACACCTGCCTCTTAGACATGCCTTGTAGATGCAGTGTTACTATTCTTTGCTCCCCTGCGAGCCACAGCAACACAGGTGTTCTCTCGCGATCGTTCCTTGTGGTCATTTTGCTCATTCTTATTGTGATATATAAACAGCCTTTGCTGCTACATCAATATATGACTAAATCCAAGCTTAAAATTGTTCATGTGCTGACAAGCTGTATGGCTGAGGATAGAATCAGTCGCTAACGTGAAACGGAACTTCTGGCCGTGCTACGGAATATCGTGCACTAGCGCCAGAACCCGTCATAGCAACGACGCAGTGTTCAGCAGTAACAACGGATATGGATACATCAAAAGGTATGGTCGTGTCTGTCTTAGGTACACGTAGGAGAAGAGGACGAAGAAAGAAAAATCGAGCAGGAGCTAGAAAGAGACAGCTAAAATGTGATAGATTGGGTCACCACCACGTTCGGATACTATACTGGAATTGTGCCGGCGTCAGACAAAAGCGTCCCATCTTGGACAAACTTCTTTACGGTGCTGACGTTGTTGCATTACATGAAACCAACTTGGGTACTGCTACAATCAAGCCCTGGATTTCATATATTCTACAACAGAAAACATCTTGGACAGGCTATCTTTGTACGCAATAACTCGCATACGTCTGAAGTAGATGTATCGGGATGGAATTGCGATGACTTGCAATTACATGCTGTTAGAATACAGGCATCAACACCCCTCGTTATTGTCAATGTATATGCATGAAACGGAAGGGTAGATGCCTCCAGGTGGCAAGGAATATTCGAACAGGATGAAAGTAATATTCTCTTTTGTGGTGATTTCAATGCCAGAGGACAACAGTGGGGTAATATCATTACCAATCGACAGGTAAAGGAATTGGAGGATACATTGGTCACAACAGATTTGGTGTGCCTTAATACAGGTCAAGTAACCAGGCTGGCTAAACGACCGGGCGATTCAGATGGGGCAATCGACCTGGCACTGGTTTCATCCGCCCTTGCTCCCTACTGTAGATGGGATGTCTTGGGATACCATGGTAGTGATCACTGCCCATGCGTTGTCTTAATCGAGCGGCGTCGATCGAGCAGAAGTCGGATTACATCGAAAGCGTTCACGTATGACAACGCAGCTCGAGACACGATTTGTAAAATTCGACATGCCAAGGCCCAAGTATCTCATCAGGTGCGGAAGAATATAACACAGCCCTGTGGTGGAATGGGGAGATTGAAACAATTTGGCGCACCAAAAGAAGAGCGGCGTTTGATAGTCTGGATAGGGAATCATTGTGGAAACTATTAATACACTGGAGTTCCACCCAAGATTGCAAACCTAATAAAGAAAACGTATGAAGGAATGAAATGCAGAGTCATACACGAGGACCAACTGACGGAATCCTTTGAGATAAGAACAGGGTGAGGCAGGGATGCTTGTTATCACCATTCCTGTTCTTGCTGCCCATAGATTGGATCATGAAATCAACAACGGATAACAGAGGAGGAATACAATGGACACTTGTGAAACAACTAGAGGACCTGGATTTTGCAGACGATCTGGCTTTGTTGTCTCACAACCACGCACAGATTAAAGACAAAATGAATACCTTAAATAATAAGTCTCAGCAGCTAGGTTTGAAAATACACAGGAGGAAGACCAATGTCATGAGAATAAATGCTGCAAATGTAAACCAGATTATGCTGGAGGAAACAGCACTGCAGGATGTAGAATCATACACATACCTTGGAAGCAACATAGACACAGAAGGAGGAACAAACAAAGATGTTAAGATAAGAATACAAAAAACAGAGGAACTTTATTGCATTGAGTAAGATATGGAAGGCAAGGGAGATCAAAACAACCACAAACTGAGAATTTCTAGTCAAATGTGAAGTCAGTGCTGTTCTATGGCTCGGAAACATGGAAGACAACAAAGAAACCATCAGAAAACTGCAGACCTTCGTAAATGGATGTTTACTAGGATAGAGGATTGAGATGGTATGATAAAATTACAAACGAGGAACTCAGGGAGAGAACAAAGCAGATACCAGTGGAGAGAGCTCAGGAAGAGACGCTGGCGATGGATATGACATACATTGAGAAGACCGACCGGAAGCATCGCAAGACAGGAATTGTTTTGGAACCCGCAGGGAAAGAGGAGTAGGGAAGGCCTAGGCAGACCTGGAGAAGAGAGCTGGAGGCGGATATAAAGAGGATAGGCAAAACATGGAAAGAATTGGAAGGGATGGCAAGAGAGAGGAAGAGATAAAAGAAGTTTGTTGAAGACCTGTGCTCCGATGGGAGTTGAAAGGTGATGATGAAAGAAGATCGGTTAATGCGTGGCAAAGGCACGCCGAGCAGCACAGCATTGCCTGAGCATATCTTGGAGTTGAAAGTGGACATGGATGAGAAAATGGCACTTTTTAAGATTTGTGCTACCCAAGCAAAGTCAGCTAGATGGGAAGAATTTTGTGTACAAATGTTTTCCGATGGCTCCCTCCAGAAATTTTGGCGGTTTCACCAGGCCATGAACGGTGCGCCACACAGACGTATCATACCAGATTTTCAAGATAACGATCTGGTGTGGCGAAAAAACTGATGAAGCTAAAGGAATGGCATTTCTGGATCATTTTATTCAACAGACGAATCGAAATGATAGGAAGCAAGACTCAATATCATTTCGCTGTTATCGGAGCAATGTGTCGACACGAGTGGAATGACGATCTTGAATTCACGAGTGATGAAATACGTGCAATGCTTAAGAGATCACACAATACTGCACCAGGCCCTGATGGTATCCAATACAGTGACATAAGCAGGATATCGGATGAAGACATGAATGGGCTTTGTAAAGAATTCAACACTAGTTTAAGAAATGGCGAGATCAGGGAGGAATGGCTACACAGTTATTTAATACCACTAGCAAAACCTAACAAGAATCACAAACACATAAGCGGTTTTAGAATAATTGCAATGCAGAACACAGTGGGCAAGCTTCTGGAAAAGTTAGTGGCATGTAGGCTCGATCGGAATTTGGAGGAACGTCGCATGTTTCCTTCCACCCTCGGCGCATACAGGCGGAATAAAAAAACTTGGTGTAATGCATCGATCTGCCCGCGTGCCCAGCGTGTTCGTAGCGCGTTGGACTGTGGGTGACTAGCCCTCTGTGTGTACGGGTTCAATTCCGTGGGCAGGCAGAAAAAGCCACAGATTCCCCAGATTCACGGTGTTCGTGGCACCGAATCGAAGGGTTACGATGTCCATGGCACCGAGCCGAAGAGCTGAAAAGCTCAAGTGCTTCTGGATCGAAAAAAAAAAATGCATCGATCTTTTCCTATGACGTCTTTGAAGGCTTCCAGGCTGGTTTGGAGACTTGTGCTGTTGTACTAGATCTCGAGGATGCTTACAACAAAGTTCCAATCACATACCTTATACAAATGCTCACGCTACTCAAAATCGATACATTGCTCATAAGATGGATTGCAAGGGCCCTGTTCGAGAGGAAAGTGGCACTCAGGTGTGGTAATTGATACTCTGTGCAGACAAAAATTTCACCAGGCCTACCCCAGGGGTCTCCACTATCTCCAGTACTATTCAATGTATTCACCATAATGATTACGAAGCAGCAATTAACTGGCAGGGGGACGAACACTGTCATTTGCAGACGACATCATGGTGTACAGACAGGGAGAAACAGGGATGAAATTGCTAATAAACTCCAGGAAGAACTGAACCGCATAATGGCCTGTTGTGATGTTTCTGGTGCAACGATAAACCATACCAAAGCTGTGCTATCATGGTTCTCCTAAATAATCACATTGTGAAGTCTGACACAACACATGCTACGTTAGATGGACATACACTCATCCGAACAGCATCTATGAGTTATTTGGGTGTAAATTTGATCGCAGTCTATGCTTTAGGGACCATATCGACCAGTTATTGCCAAGTCTCGCAACGCACTATCCGCACTGAGAATCATGGCGGCTGCTAACATTGAGCAACGCCTTCTTGTGCTCTTGTACCAAGGTATTGTTCTGTTATGTATAGAATATGCATGCGCTCTCCTAACAATTAGTCCTACGCAAACAGTGAGACTGGAATGAATTCAGAATGAGGCTATGCGCATCATTCTGGGATGCACTAAAGATACACCAGGAGTGTCAATGCGATTCCTTCTTGACCTCCCAACTATTGCTAACAGAATTGAAACTTGGAGGTTCGATCATATCTAAGAATCAATGCAAACAAGGAACATCCTCTCCATGAAGAACTCATTAAGGAGAAAGGGTGTAGACTCAAGAGAGTCAGGCGGAAGATACGCTTAGGAAAATATGTGATCCTTCCGGAATTGAAACAGGGGAGGAATGGATTGCTGTGCCGCCTCAATTTCCGACTGCTTTCACCGTTATTACATCTATTAAGAAAAACTGCGAACAAAATAATTTATCACTGCTAAACGTGGAGGTGGAGGCTCTCTTGAATGACATCATCAATGATACATATGTAGTTATTTACACCGATGGTTCAGTCATTCGCCAACAACGCTTGTGTGGGCTTTTTCAGCACGCTCAGGAGGAAAAATAATAAGAGTGGCCAGTGGGGCCTACGCAACAACCACAAGTAGCTGACAATGGAGGTTCGGGCGGTTACGGAGGCGGTGAACTGGTTGGCATCTCACAATTACTCTCGTGTTTTCATACTCAGTGACTCCATGAGCATGATTCGTAAAGTCGAATCAGGTATGTGAGACGCAACTGGGTGGAGGTACTGGTACAGACAATGATCAGAGACATCACCTTTATTTTGTCCCCGGGCACGCAGGAGTTAGGGTAATGAACGAGCTGATAGATTGGCTGGCTTAGCTACAATATCAGAGGAGCTGCAATGGATCGAGTGACATTCTTCACGCATTGAGAGAGTCTTTCCGAACAGAGGAGTTTCAGGCTGTGAATCACACGCTGACCAGATTGAAAGAGATGGTGTCAATATTGGTGCAGCCGAAAAGAACGACATACTAAATATGCAAAGAGATTGATTAATCAACATCGAACTGGCGTGTTGGGTCGCTGGACGCTGCTGGATTTGCTGAGGCGGAGATCGGAGACCGGATATGGACATGTCCGGAGTGCTATGATGATAGTCCTCATATAACTGATAACTGCTAAGAACGTTTTTTACCTCACAATCTTCAGTACCATTTGGAGCTCTAGTGCTTGTCCTTTGGCGATGTGTCCGATTTCAACCAGCGTTTACTGGCTTCGCTCTCTCCTTTGGCTGTCCCCAGCCGACTTGCAAGGCAGCAGGTTACGGGCGTTCAAGAGGTCAAAACCCTCATGAAGAGAAAATATGCATCAAACTGGAGGACAAACACCGGATATGATTATGGAAAAGACGTCCTCAAAGATCTCAGCAGAACAGACAAGGTCATTATATTTCGCTTAGGTACCAGACTTTGTTGATAAAACAGTTTTATGCAAATTGGATCATCTCCATATCCGCATACTAGTCTAACAAATTACATTTAACAAAATTTATTTTGCCCCTCACCGAAATAATTTCGATGGACGCCCATGCTTACTTGATCTTCAACAGGTATTCACAACTGGCCTGTTAACCCCCTTCTCATATAACATTTATGATCTTTTAATTATCATTTAGTATTTATAACCGTTTATTTTATGTCTGCATCTTGCATAGCTGTTTCAGTCTTTATCGATATTTTTGTTACATAAAGTGCTTTCTTGTTTCACTCTTTATCGATACTTTTGTTACATAAAGTACTTTCTCATTCAGAGTTTGACGTTTGTAAAAATACTCGTATGTATTCGCCCAGACGATTAATATTTCGCATGTCCATGATTGACACCTGATATTCTTCTTCGTGAGCATAGCGAACAAGTTTTTGGTCCAAGTTGGACTCGAATCCCTGAATTAACACGACACATGGTTACTATAAGAGCGATTGTACATTGTAAAAGTAGGCCAACACATCCGATTTCTGTGACGCTTTTTATTTACCAGGGTAGCTTTCCTATGTCTTACATCAGTCAACTCTTAGGATATGTCTTGTAGGTGGCAGTGTTACTATTCTTTGCTTCCATTGTGGGTCTCGGCATCACGCGGCCGACAGTCGATATAAACCTTAGCGGAAGAATAACTAACGAAATCCAACATAGATGCAATAAAGCAAATCAAATAATAGCACATATGGCGTCAATTTTAAAAGGCAAACATGTCACTATGAACACAAAAAGAGCATTGTTCAAAAAAATATTTCTCTTCACATTATGCTACCAGTGCCAAACCTAAACGATGACATCAAATGATAGTAGGAAACTAGTCACGGCAGAGATGAAATGTCTACGCAGAATGTTGAGCGTATCAAAAAGAGACCGGCTTAGAAATGAAGACACCAGGAAAAAAGTGGGTACAACATCAATACTAAACTTCATCAAGAAACAAGTGGTACAACATCAGTACTAAACTTCATCAAGAAACAAGTGGTACAACATCAATACTGAACTTCATAAAGAAACACAACATCAGTACTAAACTTCATCAAGAAACAAGTGGTACAACATCAGTACTAAACTTCATCAAGAAACAAGTGGTACAACATCAGTACTGAACTTCATCAAGAAACAAGTTGGTACAACATCAGTACTGAACTTCATCAAGAAACAAGTGCAACATCATACTGAACTTCATCAAGAAACAAGTGGTACAACATCAGTACTAAACTTCATCAAGAAACAAGTGGGTACAACATCAGTACTGAACTTCATCAAGAAACAAGTGGTACAACATCATACTAACTTCATCAAGAAACAAGTGGGTACAACATCAGTACTGAACTTCATCAAGAAACAAGTGGGTACAACATCAGTACTGAACTTCATCAAGAAACAAGTGGGTACAACATCAGTACTAAACTTCATCAAGAAACAAGTGGGTACAACATCAGTACTGAACTTCATCAAGAAACAAGTGGGTACAACATCAGTACTAAACTTCATCAAGAAACAAGTGGGTACAACATCAGTACTGAACTTCATCAAGAAACAAGTGGGTACAACATCAGTACTGAACTTCATCAAGAAACAAGTTAAATGGTACGGTCATATAAGCAGATTACAACCAACAGACAGTGGGCCTCAAAGAGCAATGTCACTCAGATACAGTGGATACAGAGCAAAAGGCTGGCCACGCAAAAGGTGAACCTCAGAAATAACAGGCGACGAAAGACATTTTTTGTGAAGCACACACAAAAGCGCGTTCTATAAATCTTTTCTTAACCCGATGCAGTGTTGCAAAACATGATTAGAGACATGCACACACAAGCCCGTTCTAGAAATCTTTTCTTAACCTGACGCTGTATTGCAAAACATGATTAGAGACATGCACACAAAAGCCCGTTCTAGAAATCTCTTCTTAACCTGATGCTGTATTGCAAAACAGGATTAGAGACATGCACACAAAAGCCCGTTCTATAAATCTTTTCTTAACCTGACGATGCGTTGCAAAACATGATTAGAAAAAAGATAAAACTTTAGCAACGGGGAGATAATTCTTGATAAACAAACCAACTTTTGCTTTGCAGTTACCTTTCATGGACGATGAATGTCTCATCATCATCAGGTGCCGTGCCGGCTGGCGTAGGCGATGATGGATCTCCACAAATCTAGATGAATGTCTACGGGAGACAGAATATACACAAACACAATCTGATTTTCTAAACATACCTCATACTGACCATGTAGTGACCATTCCTCTCTGTACAATTTTAGTAGCACATTCTTTCCAATGCACTACAGGTCAATATGTTTTCAGTTTTGTATTTAATTGTTATTTCACATACACAGTGTATGTGTCGCTTCCTTACATTTGTAATTTGTTGTAATCAACACGGACATGTCTAAAATATGGACGAGTCAAAATATGCACAACCCAGTTGCCAAACTGACATATTTAAGTTTGGGTGTGACGTGTGTTGCTAGCTACACTGTAAAGATACTTTAAAAAAGCGTTGGCGACATTGCCATAATTTATGTATAAAGCTTGTCATTGATAAAACAACAACTGTCGTTATTTCGTGTAGTACCGTCAATCCACTCGTATCACAAGTCGTATCACTAGACCTCCACCGAGATTTTTTGTCTGGTTTACTCTCCACAGGACCACACAAAAAAAATCCTGACCTAGAAGAGTCCATCTCCCTAGGCGAGCCATTGCCTCGTTAGCCTTTGACCTCATGGTCAAAGTTTCCCGGTCTACACCGTTGGAAGGTGGGGTTGACTTGTGTGTTCTGAGGGTCATCAGCAGGCTACTCATTTTCACTTATCGCCCCTCCTAAGATAGACTAGCCGATCCCAACTCTGCTGAATGCAGGGCTAGGCTCAGGACACAAATCATTATTAGTTTATTTAAATTTATCATTTATTGGTTTTATTATTGCAATTGTCCCATGGCGCAAGTGCCTCCACGGTTATTAGTCAGATGCCTCCCAATATATAAACAAGCTTCTCTCTCTCTCTCTCTCTCGGGATCGTTCTTTTACGGCCATTTTTATCATTCTTATTGTGATATATAAACAACCTAACACCAAGAACTGGTGTGATACGTTCACAATCTTCAGTACCATTTGGAGCTCTGTTGCTTATCCTTCGGCGATGTGTCCAGTTTCAACCAGCGTTTACTGGGTTCACTCTCCGTCAGTCTTTGACTGTCCCCAGCCGGCCTGCAAGGCAACAGGTTGATATTTTCTTTTAGGGTAACTACTCTTAGACGACCTGCTCTCCCGGGTTGTTGAGCGTTATCTGTCCAGGTTATCGGTCTTTTTTTTGGACTACTTGGTTTGTCTGCCGTCCAGTTTTGTTTACGGTTTACTCCGCTAGCTTTTGATTGTCCCCAATCTAACTACAAGACAGTAGTAATAAACACGTTTGATAGCACTGGTGTAAGCTTTAAGTGCAAGGTTAGTCCTGTATTAAAATACGCCCTGCCTTCAGTTAATTAATACTCATATCTGTCTACACAGTAACATTGAATGTCAACATAAACATCTATCTACACAGTAACAGTGAATGTCAACATAAACACACACATCTGTCTACACAGTAACCGTGAATGTCAACATAAACACACATATCTATCTACACAGTAACAGTGAATGTCAACACACAGTCTACACATAAAGTGAACACATAAACACACATCTGTCTGCACAGTAACAGTGAATGTCAACATAAACACACACATCTGTCTACACAATAACAGTGAATGTCAACATAAACACACACATCTGTCTACACAGTAACAGTGAATGTCAACATAAACACACATATCTAATTACACAGTAACAGTGAATATCAAGATAAACACACATATCTATCCACAGAGTAACAGTGAATGTCGTCAAGATAAACACACATATCTAACTACACAATAACAGTGAATGTCGTCAAGATAAACACACATATCTAACTACACAATAACAGTGAATGTCAGATAACACACATTCCAAGAATGTTCAAATAACACACATATCTAACTACACAATAACAGTAATGTCGTCAAGATAAACACACATATCTAACTACACAATAACAGTAAATGAACATAACCATATCCTACAAAATAACAGTGATCAACAACAAAATATCTAACTACACAATAACAGTGAATGTCAACATACACAGACATATCTGTCTACACAGTAACAGTGAATGTCGTCAAGATAAACAGACATATAACTTCTACTTCTTTCTCTAACGTTTTCAGACATCGATATGTAGACTTCTAAAGTAGTTAGGTGTCAACCGGAGTCCTTATACATCTCCGTATAGCGTGTCTTGTTGGACTGGTATGGGGGGTTGGTCACGTGTTTTCTCTCTGTTCCGTGTATGTTGGACATTCTTGCAGTATGTGTGTCTCTGTCCACATGCTGGTGTCATATGTGCATATGTCAGAACGGTCTATTTTGTACTTGTTAAACTGATGGTACCTCAGACTATTGTGCCCTGTTCGTAGACGAAAAATGACAACCTGCTCTTCTCTATTGGTTGAGTTGGTAGTATGCATCATCTTTTCATGACCTGGTTGATCTCTCAAACAGTGGCGGCTCGTCATTAAGGGCCAGTGAGGCCAGGCCCCACCAAAAATAATGTATAACGTGTATTTATTATTTTATAAATTAAAATATAGCAACCGAAAACTATGATTTATCCGGGAAAAAATGTCTGGCCCCACCAACAAAAATTATCATGAGCCGCCACTACTCTCAACCATTTGTTCTAGATGACGATGTAAGGAAAAGCTCAACTAACAAAATCAATGAAACAATAATGGATTAATTTTGTTTCAAGAAAATGACACAATGGTTGATTAATTTCATCTGGCTTCAAAAAATAATAAGTAACATCTTCCGTTTGGTCACTGAAATATTTTAATACCATGTGATCATTTGGTCAAATATTTACCATCTCCATTTGTCGAAATATTTTAATATCATGTGATCATTTGGTCACTGAAATATTTTAATACCATGTGATCATTTGGTCACTGAAATATTTTAATACCATGTGATCATTTGGTCACTGAAATATTTTAATATCATGTGATCATTTGGTCACTGAAATATTTTAATACCATGTGATCATTTGGTCACTGAAATATTTTAATACCATCTTCCATTTGGTCACTGAAATATTTTAATATCATGTGATCATTTGGTCACTGAAATATTTTAATATCATGTGATCATTTGGTCACTGAAATATTTTAATACCATGTGATCATTTGGTCACTGAAATATTTTAATACCATCTTCCATTTGGTCACTGAAATATTTTAATATCATGTGATCATTTGGTCACTGAAATATTTTAATATCATGTGATCATTTGGTCACTGAAATATTTTAATACCATGTGATCATTTGGTCACTGAAATATTTTAATACCATCTTCCATTTGGTCACTGAAATATTTTAATATCATGTGATCATTTGGTCACTGAAATATTTAATACCATGTGATCATTTGGTCACTGAAATATTTTAATATCATGTGATCATTTGGTCACTGAAATATTTTAATACCATCTTCCATTTGGTCACTGAAATATTTTAATATCATGTGATCATTTGGTCACTGAAATATTTTAATACCATCTTCCATTTGCTCACTGAAATATTTTAATATCATGTTAGCATTTGGTCACTGAAATATTTTAATACCTATTGATCAATCATTCTGATTTGATGCACTGAAATGTCAGTTATCAAGTCTGGCCTCGACTAAGTCAAGTGACATAAAATCAATTAGTGGGTTTTGAATACTTTTTCCTGTTGTTTCATTCAGACGGATAGATTGATACACGTTATCAGATCTTTCATGTTCTAATAGTTACAATTGTTTCATACACAGGTAAGATAATCACAGTTATCAGATCTTTCATGTTATAATAGTTACAACTGTTTACCAAACACAGGTAAGATTATCACAGTTATCAGAACTCTTATGTTCTAATAGTTACAACTGTTGCAAACACAGGTAGATTATCACAGTTATCAGATCTCTATATTCTAATAGTTACAACTGTGTACCAAACACAGGTAAGATAATCATGTGTTACTCATTGGTAAGTGTATCTTTGTCATTGACAGAAATATTCATCATCAAACGCTCCATATCGATCACTTGTTAACCACTCTTTGTGATTTGTATGGGATCTGAGCCTAAGAGCGATTGTACGTTGTGCCAGTTAAGCACCTACAAGTAGGCCAGCACATCCGATTTCTGTGAAGATTTTATTTGACTAAGGTAGCTTCCCTAGGCCCCTGCCTCAGTCGCATCTTACGACATGCCGTGTAGGTCACAGTGGTACTATTATCTGCTCCCCTTGCGAGCCCAGCAACACATGGACAATACGCAACTTCTTTGAAGTGACAATTTCTTCATATCGTCATGACTGATATCTTTCAGGTTTATCAAATTTCTTCATCGTCATGGCTGATATCTTTCAGGTTTATCAAATTTCTTCATCGTCATGACTGATATCTTTCAGGTTTATCAAATTTCTTCATCGTCATGGCTGATATCTTTCAGGTTTATCAAATTTCTTCATCGTCATGGCTGATATCTTTCAGGTTTATCAAATTTCTTCATCGTCATGGTTGATATCTTTCAGGTTTATCAAATTTCTTCATCGTCATGACTGATATCTTTCAGGTTTATCAAATTTCTTCATCGTCATGGTTGATATCTTTCAGGTTTCATCAAATTTCATTCAATATTAATCTTCAGGTTATAATTGATGTAAATGTGATATTTGATAAATTAATTACATGTCATGTATATCTTTCAGGTTTATCAAATTTCTTCATCGTCATGGCTGATATCTTTCAGGTTTATCAAATTTCTTCATCGTCATGGCTGATATCTTTCAGGTTTATCAAATTTCTTCATCGTCATGGCTGATATCTTTCAGGTTTATCAAATTTCTTCATCGTCATGACTGATATCTTTCAGGTTTATCAAATTTTTTCATATCGTCATGACTGATATCTTTCAGGTTTATCAAATTTCTTCATCGTCATGGCTGATATCTTTCAGGTTTATCAAATTTCTTCATCGTCATGACTGATATCTTTCAGGTTTATCAAATTTCTTCATATCGTCATGGTTGATATCTTTCAGGTTTATCAAATTTCTTCATCGTCATGGCTGATATCTTTCAGGTTTATCAAATTTCTTCATCGTCATGGCTGATATCTTTCAGGTTTATCAAATTTCTTCATCGTCATGACTGATATCTTTCAGGTTTATCAAATTTCTTCATATCGTCATGGTTGATATCTTTCAGGTTTATCAAATTTCTTCATCGTCATGACTGATATCTTTCAGGTTTATCAAATTTCTTCATATCGTCATGACTGATATCTTTCAGGTTTATCAAATTTCTTCATATCGTCATGGTTGATATCTTTCAGGTTCATCAAAAGTACGATTACAATATTAAAAAAAAAAGGAAATGAATAGATGAAATGTATGTTTGATAAATGTAATTAAAATATAATGTATTTATATCAAGACGCTGCGTTTACTACTTCTTCTTCTTTGAACATTCCATATTGACCACTTGTTAAATCACTCTTTGTAATCTGATGTGACCTGAGAGTTAAAGCAATTGTACGTTGTGCCAGTTATACGTCTACAAGTAGGCCAGCACATCCTATTTCTGCTACGCTTTTTATTTACTAGGGTAGTTTTCCTAGGTCCCTACCTCAGTCGCCTCATACGACATGCCTTTGAAGGTCACAGTGGTACTATTCTTTGCTCCCTTTGTGGGCCACAGCAACATGCGGGTGGATGCGTTTACTAAAGTCGTGTGTATAATATATATATATATAGCAACGATGCGTTTACTCAAACTTAGTGTATATATATATATCAAAGAGAGCAAGAGGATAATATGAAGATATTGGTATCATTGGGAAGACAACATACAGAGGTAAACAGTTGAAAAGATTCAAAAATTGACAAGACAATAGACAATGTTGGAAGGTGAACTTTCCATGTATATCATCATCATCACATAGCTTGTCCTGAGCAGAACTTTGCCACCCCAACAGTCCTCCGGAATTTTTCTCTCTCATAGGCCAGATGTCCTGCCTCTGCAGCTGTCATGTTCAAACCATCAATCCCTGAACAAAATGCACGCATCTCCTGGCCGATGTCCGATAACAAATTCCTCAAATTATTGTAGAAACGTAAGAAAACGCAGTGTACGAGTCGTCAGCGAACGAATGCTAACTTCCCTGGAGTAAATGACCGCACCAAAATTGCCACCTACGGGGTAAGAGTCCATAAGCATGATGTATAACGAGGTCAACGGTCGCACCACAAGTATCAGCTTCCCTGTCGATGGGAAGGGCCGTACAAATGAACATGAAGGGATGAGAGGTGCATCCAGAGCACAGACGTGGGCCCACATGGGGCAAAACTCTGAGCCGGAGTCGTGCTGCGTGTCATGGCAGTCTCGAGGCACGGTAAATGTGAGCACGGTGAGGAACCCGATAAACTCGGTGAGGCAGGTACCAAAATGGAGCGAATACGCACACACAGGTGAGCCCAAAGGCGGGGCAGACACGCAAGGTGCTGGTGATGGAGCGACGGGAAGGCGTGGCAACCGTAGGGGTGAGCGGGTCGCCCAGATGAGCAGGGAAAAATGGAAAGCCCAGCAGTTTTGAATCCAGTACAAATCAAAGGTCTCGACAAGTGTCTCTGAAAAACATTGTAACGCATCGTGACGATATATGGGAAGATTGCGGTAAACTCCGTACAAGAGCAGATAAACCTATTGGGTAAAGTTGACCGAGCGCAAATCCTAAAGTTGTGTTTCAGTGCCTAACGAAACTGCCCTCCCTGGGACAACCGGGCAGGGTACTGTTGCATTAACAACTAACATCCCCGGAAGAACTGAGGTGGGTGATGTTGGCGAGCGCAAAATTTCACTTACGTTTCTAGCGCCGATTGAAACGACCCTCTAGAATATCTGTGCACAGCCCCAGTCCAGTGTTTCCCGAGGACAGGGAAAATGCAGAGTAAAACCCTTGCTAATAGCCAAGTGTCGACAAGTGTTCCGAAACGGCTGAGAATACTCCTACTCAGGAACAAACTCACCGTGGATAGAAAAGTAAGGCCGATAATGCAAAGGCTTGACTGGTACAAACCCAAACATTGGCTAAGGGCAATTTTTTCGAGCCGATCATCCTACACAGAGTAAGATGACGTCCAAACACCATGGCTCAGATCATATAAAGGCTAATCATACCGCCAACATATGATCGTGTTCTTGACAAGCACATGCGTCTCCAATGACCGAGAATGTTCCTAATGCGGAACGACCTCACAGTCAGAAAGGGCGCTCAGTGTAGATTTCACTGTTTGGTGTCGATCACAAAGCCCAAATATACGGCAGCTAAAGGATGATTCGCTAAAGATGTCGTGGATTCAAGCCAAAAATATACGGCACATCGGATCGTTCTAGGGCAAGCTACCCTAGTAAATAAACAGCTGGCTGAATCGGGTGGGCGGGCCTAGTCACTATGGGCGCATAATCGCACAACGTAAAAAGTCGTTCTTGTCAAAGATCAATTATATATTACAAAAAGAATGTCAAAATTGGCAGTGAAGAACGAACGAGAGAAGAAGAAACCATCAGTTGCATCCTGAATCCATCTTCTCCGTGGTCTTCCTCTTCTTATCTTTGCCGGTATGCCTCCTTCCATGATGGTCTTCCCCAGCCCTTCATATCTTTTTATTTGTCCAAAATATCTCAATTTTCTCTTTTTTATCTGGTAGCACCAGCCAGTTTTCTTTGATTTTGAGTTCCTTCTGGATCTTCTTCTTCTTTTGTCGTCATACTGCTACCAGGTTGTTGCCCAGTGTCGTGGTTTTCTGTTTTTTCTTGTGCTGTTCTGGTGGCTTGTGTGATTGTTATCTTTGCTCTTTCACAGGATTCTGCTACGCCATCTAACCATCTTTTCCGTGGTCTTCCTCTTGCCTTCTTTTCCGATGTTCTGTTGTAGAAGACTCTGTATACTGTGGAGTTTGGATGCATTCTTATTAAGTGGCCAAACCACTTCATTCTTTGTTTATCTATGTAACTCAAGCACGGTTTTGTGCCAACTTTCTTTCTTATGCTGATGTTGGTGATTCTGTCTTTTCTTGTGTTGTTGGTAACTTTTCGCAGGCAACGCATTTCACATGTAGTTATTTTTGTGACTGTGCTTTGCTCAATGTCCATGTTTGGCTCTGGTAACACAAAGTAGGTATAAAAATGCTGTTGATCATCTGTTGCTTAGCTGCCTGTGAAATTTTTGGGTGCCTTAACAATGGGGCTAGCTGGTAGGTTACAGCATTTGCTTTTTGTACTCTAGCCTCTATCTCTCTATCCAGTTTTCCGTCTTCTGTGAATATGCTCCTAAGTATTTGAATTCTTTCACTTGGTTTATTTTAGTGCCATTGACATGAATGTCTAGATTATTATGTTTTCTTCTCATATTCATTATTTCTGTTTTAGTGTTGTTGATTTTCATGTCATGTTTTCATAATTTTTGTTCAAAGTGTCAATATGATGTTGTAGATCTTGTTTATTTTGATGTATCAGGCACTGATCATCTGCAAACAACAGTTCATTTATTTCATCATTATCTGAATTTGACTCTTGAGTTATTTTATCCACATATGCAATAAAGTCTAGTATATGCCTTCTGGATATATATATATATATATTTGTTCTCTTCTCTGTCTATGATATACGGAGGACTCTTCCGTAACACGTATATTCAAAAGCAACCTGCTGCCTTGCAGGTCGGCTGGGGACAGCCAAAGGCTGAAGAGAGCAAACCCAGTAAACGCTGGCTAAAACCGGACACATCGCCGATGGATAAGTTCCAGAGCTCCAAATGGTGCTAAAGATGTGACGTACCACACACATGCAAAGGCTGCATGAATCAGATTTCCACATGAATTAAAAAAATTTTTTTTTGCAGAATTTAAGGAGAAATCTGGTACATCAGTCGGTGATCGAGATAGACATATAGATATATATTCAAAAGCACATATTTGTTTTTCCATTGCCTTATTAAATGTCCATGATTCACACCCATACGTTGCCACTGGGAATATGTATGTTCTAGTATTCGATCTTGTTTTCTAACAGTTCCTTCCATCAGTTTTAGTTTAATTTTTTAACCATGTTTGTTCTCTTTAACTCTTTCATCATTCATCTTTGTTAGTGAACAAGATATTCAACTGTTTCACATTTTCATCTTTTGTTAAGTGAACCAAGTTTCAAACTGTCTCATTTTCATCTTTTTGTTAGCAGTGAACCAAGATATTCAAAACTGTTCACATTTTCATCTTTTGTTAGCAGTGAACCAAGATATTCAAAACTGTTCACATTTTCATCTTTTTGTTAGCAGTGAACCAAGATATTCAAAACTGTTCACATTTTCATCTTTGTTAGTGAACCAAGATATTCAAAACTGTTCACATTTCCATCTGTTGTAGTAGTGAACCAAGACATTCAAAACTGTTCACATTTTCATCTTTTGTTAGCAGTGAACCAAGACATTGAAAACTGTTCACATTTTCATCTGTTGTTAGCAGTGAACCAAGACATTCAAAACTGTTCACATTTTCATCTTTGTTAGTAGTGAACCAAGATATTCAAAACAGTTCACATTTTCTCCTTTCTCTCCATTGATAAAAATATCATTTGTCAAGTTCGTTTTATCTGTTGTCATTATTTTGTTGTCACATTGAGATGTACGAGGGAAGTCAATAAGTAAGCCACAAATGGCTGTAGAAAAATAACTAAACATGATAACAACTTGAAACCAGTTTATTTTTATACATACATTGTTCCTTTATTTCTCAACATAATTTCCACCAACATTGATGCACTTATCCCATCGTTTTATCAATCCTCCCAAACCGGCTGCATAGAACTGAGGGCTCTGTTTTCTATACCACGTTTTCACTTCACATTCAACTTCGGCGTCATTCACGAAATGTCTCCCGCCAAGGTGGGTTTTCAGTGGACCAAAGAGGTGGAAATCGCTAGGGGCTAAGTCGGGACTGTAAGGTGGATGTTCCAAAACTTCCCACCTTAGTTGGTTAATTTTCTCCTGAGTTAATCGAGCCGTATGTGGTCTGGCATTGTCATGAAGAAGCAAACACTCCTCTAGTCAGCAGCCCTGGACGTTTTTTCAATTGCATCATGAAGCATCGTTAGAACTTCACAGTACGATTCGGAATTCACATTGTCACCTTTCTTCATGAAATTGGTTAAAAGCACTCCCTGACAATCCCAGAACACCGTCAACATAACCTTCCCTGCTGATGGCGTAACCTTGAATTTTTGGACACAAGGCGACGAAGGATGTTTCCACTGCATTGAAGCACGCTTTGATTCAGGCTGGTAGTGATGCACTCATGATTCATCCCCAGTAACAATTCTGTTCAGCATCCCTTCTCCTTCATCTTCGTATCGACAAAGATGATGCAAGGACAGGCCAAATCGGTTCATTTTGTGTTCCTCTTTCAATTGTCTAGGTACCCACCTTGAGCACACTTTCTTAAATTTCAATCGATCATGCATTATGCTGAACCATGTGAGCACCCTATTGCAGATGCTACAGAGTCTATCGTTACTCGTCTGTCACCTCTAATCATCTCCTCCACCCGCTGCACTGATGCTTCTGTTGCAATCTCAACAGGACGACCAGATCGGATTTCATCAAATTTTGTTAGAGCGTCCTTGAGAAAATTTCTCTACCCAACTATGCACCGTTTTACGGGACAAACATTTGTCAGCATAAACAGGAAGCATTTCCTTATGAATGTCCTTTGCAGGCAGTCCTTTTGCCCACAAAACGTACAACAGCACGTTGCTCTTTGGTTGTACTCTCCGTAAGTACAGTCGCCATTTTGTTTATGCGCTGCGCATGAGACACATAGCGCCACCTGGCGAACAGGAATATAAAGTTGAATGTTGCCGTCACATAATGACACTTTTAGAAAACAGTAACTACATTTACCTACCATCTCACATAACTTTGTGGCTTACTTATTGACTTCCCTCGTATATACGGCAATTGATTATATACTAAAACGTTACACAAATCTATGTATGCATATTGGGTAGGAGTATACTTTACTTGGTCGGACATCATCATTCATTTCAGAATAGTATGCCAGATTCTATGATAGAATAGGTTGTTGGTTTCAGTTCAACCATCATACATTTTCTCTTCCAATATGATGACTTGGCCACATTTTTGGTCTCAAGCCTGGGCCCATCTCAGTCCAAGGTTAAAGAATTCTTTTTCACTTCTCGCTCCAAAAGCACTCGGTTCGCTCAATGCATGAAGAGGTCGGAACATTTTTTCCATAGATCTCAGTAGGTGAGATCATGTTTGTAGTCATATCGAGATATACGATACAACGTAAGTGAACACATAAAATAACCGTTGGTAGTTTAAAATCTATATAAAAGTTGGCCACAAAGCCACTTCCCAGACAAAATTCAGTATAAAAGTTGGCCACAAAGCCACTGCCCAGACAAAATTCAGTATAAAAGTTGGCCACAAAGCCACTGCCAAACAAAATTCAGTATAAGAGTAGGCCACAAAGCCACTGCCCAGACAAAATTCAGTAAAAAAAATTAAAATAAAACTCCAGAAAAGAGATTCTCACTTTCTTCACAATTACACAGTGGACCCTCGCCGGTGTTACCGAATTCGTGTACTGCCGCCAAAATATTCTTGTGTAAGAAAGAGATCGGAGCACACATCGCTATTCATCAAAGTCAAAAGATGCTAGTCCAATCAATCAATCAATCAATCAACAGCAAAGACTTCGATCAGTTTTCGACGTTCTGTCACATATAGAAGAAACAATCACTTTATCAAACCTTATAAAAGAAAAGGAAATAGTTCAACAAGACAGCGTAATTGAACCAACTCTTTCTCTAATACACAGACAGGACATTACCAAATGCTGCCACCAGTAGCACATCTTAAAGAGAGTACACAGGTAGATGACGTTGTTTTCTTAGCAGCAGACGGATGATAGAAATGACAGGTAAATGTCATTTATTTGCTCAAGAATCCTGGGCAATGTTAGTTCTTTCAAGTATTCTGTGTCGATTTAGTCATGGATGATATTAAACATTGATTAATCAAGGATAATATTAAACAATGAGTAGTCAAGGATGATATTAGACATTGATTAGTCATGGATGATATTAAACATTGATTAGTCATGGATTATATTAGACATTGATTAGTCATGGATGATATTAGACACTGATTAGTCATGGATTATATTAGACATTGAGCAGTCATTGATGATATTAGACATTGATTAGTCATGGATGATACTAGACATTGATTAGTCATTGATGATATTAGACACTGATTAGTCATGGATTATATTAGACATTGATTAGTCATGGATGATACTAGACATTGATTAGTCATGTATGATATTAGACATTGATTAGTCATGGATTATACTAGACACTGATTAGTCATGGATGATACTAGACATTGAGTAGTCATTGATGATATTAGACATTGATTAGTCATGGATGATATAGACATTAAGTAGTCATGATGATATTAGACATTGAGTAGTCATGGATGATATTAGACATTGATTAGTCATGGATGATATTAGACATTGATTTGTCATGGATTATATTAAACATTGATTAGTCATGGATGATATTAGACATTGATTTAGTCATGGATGATATTAGACATTGATTGTCATGGATGATACTTTGACATTGATTAGTCATGGATGATACTAGACACTGATTAGTCATGGATGATATTAGACACTGATTAGTCATTGATGATATTAGACATTTATTAGTCATGGATGATACTAGACAACTGATTAGTCATGGATTATACTAACATTGATTAGTCATGGATGATACTAGACACTGATTAGTCATGGATAATATTAGACACTGATTAGTCATGGATGATACTAGACATTGAGTAGTCATGGATGATATTAGACATTGATTGTTTGTTGCAGAAACATGTTACTAAAGGTAGGATTTAACTGTTGCAAGATAGTTCATAAGGTGTGATGAATGGCCATGGTGAGAGTTTAATGTGTTAGATTGAATTCTTAATAAAAAGTCATTTCATGTCTGGAATATTTCTGAAACAAATTGACAGATTAATTTACTTGTTACAGCTGATGAGAGAGATTCTAATTTAGTTGTTACAGCTGAACAGAGAGAGACTCTAATTTAGTTGTTACAGCTGAACAGAGAGAGATTCTAATTTAGTTGTTACAGCTGAACAGAGAGAGATTCTAATTTAGTTGTTACAGCTGAACAGAGAGAGACTAATTTAATTGTTTTCTGCTTGTATGTTTACAATAATATCTACAATGACTTGTTTTTCTGCAATCTCCGGCTTCAAAGCTGCTGTGAATTGTTACATTAAATTGATATTGTTAGTTTTAAGTTTTATAATTTTTATGTTCAGTTTATATTCAGGGTTATTAGTCACTATTAATGCGAAGATATTTACAGACTCAGGTTCTAGCTTTCCTGTAAACATGTTTAGTTACAGTAGTCGACAGAATCAACCAGAAAACGATTCAAAGATCGTTAACGAACGTACAGACATAATTAGTTCTAAATGTTTTCCAGCTTGTATCATCTTTGGTGTGTCCAAATGTGGAACAAAAGCACTACTAGAGTACTTAAAGCTTCATCCTGATGTTGTTGCTCCCAGCTTTGAAATTAACTTTTTCTGTAACAAATCGCTTCAAGCACGAGGCGTTGCTTGGTACATCGAACAAATGCCGTTCTCCAGGCCACATCAAATCACCGTGGAGAAAAGTCCGGACTATTTTGAGCATAACTTTAGTGCAGATCTTATCTATGCTGCCAACAAAAGCACCAAGCTTCTTCTTCTACTTCGTGATCCAGTGGAACGTCTGGTCTCACAGTACATGCAGCTCTCCGAGAAGAACCCATATCTGCCAGTAATTGAGAAGTGGGTAATTCACGAAGATACACATCTAATTAATACTAAATTGCCTTCAGTTATGGTCAGCGCTTATACGGAACATCTCTCTCATTGGTTAGACATCTTCCCACGCGATCAAATCCACATTATTGAAAGTGATAGTTTGCGGGTGAATCCACTAGATGAAATGAAACGTGTTGAAAAGTTCTTAAATTTAAAACCATTTTTTTCACTAGAAGATTTTTATTACAACAGCAGCCGTGGTTTTTATTGTACCAGACGACGTTTGACAGGCAAAACGAAATGTTTAGGCAGATCTAAAGGCAGAGAACATATTTCAGTGGAGAAGTTAGTCTTAGATGAATTATATGCATTTTATCGACCTTACAATGATAGACTCAATAAGTTATTAGGATTCAGATATCCGTGGTCATAATATGATATTTATCATTCTTCTTCTTCTCTTCAGATATCCGTGGTCATAATATGATATTTATCATTCTTCTTCTCTTCAGATATCTTCTTCTTCGAACGCTCCATATCGACCACTTCCTTACCACTCTGTGTAATTTGTATATGATCTGAGCCTAAGAGCGATTGTACGTTGTACCAGTTATGCGTCTACAAGTCGGCCAACACATCCGATTTCTGCGACGCTTTTTATTTACTAGGGTAGCTCCTAGGTCCTACATCAGTCACTTTTTATGACATGTCTTATAGGTCGCAGTGGTACATTTCTTTGCTTCCCTTGCGGGCCCCAAGACCACACAAGTGCTTCTTCTATTCAATATCTTCTTCTTGCGTCCGCATGCTATGAATTCAGGCGTAGTCAGGTCAGCCTTGTGAGCTTCTGACTGATTTTTGCGTGAAGGCATGCTTTCATTATTATCAGTGTCCCCCGCTATACACGTGTGCCTTCTCAACTTAATGTCAATATTGATGGAGACTGCAGTAACATAATGTAGCAATGGTGAAACACGTCATAACAAAGTACTGTAGTATAGGGAAGACTGCAGGTAACACGTCATAACAAAGTACTGTAGTTTTACAAGATACACAAACAATACACAGCAACGTTTCGACCCAAAATGCCTTTATCAAGCAAACGATACAACAAAAGTGACGAATGCCACAGAACACTACATATAGACTGTGACAAAGATATTACAACGGTTGAACCGTTGCCAGGGCAGCGGCTTTCCAGCTTCCTCCTCCTTCTTTACGACCAATTTTTATCACACTTTGTGATATGTTTGATCTTTGCCAAGAACGTGATAGTTGCACATTGGTTTGGTAGGCCCCTAAACGCATAGACCTACACATTTAGGACACATTCATCCGATTTCAGCCAAACCTCCTTAGTCGCCTCTTACGACATGCGTGGCAGGTAACAGTGGTTCTATTCTTTACACCCCAAATTTGGGCCCCGGTAACCACTCGGGCGGCTTTCCAGCCTGATCTTCTCGATTTTGAACTGACAAGAGTTATTTTACGTGATCAAATTAAACATGGCACCTACGTTTTATCGTCCGTCTCCGATAGGACTAGGAACTCGATCTCACCTACACTGAGATCAGGGGTCTCTGGAAAAATATCCAGATGGCTCCACGAGAGAGCGAACTTGGTACTTTTGACACGAGATATAAGAACATAACCTCTACGTCATAGACTCCAAATAAAGATATGCAATGACGAATTCAACACAAAATGAATTAAAAAGATATTTCTGGACATATTCTCTGGAGATCATTCTAGAGGACATGACGCAGGCACATGAAGAAGAGGAATACCAAGGAGAAGATGGGTGCAAGATGTCATAGATGAGTTGAGTATGACTGCGGCAGACACCCTAAACAACATGTATAACAGGGAGGCATTTGGATCTACTGTCAAGGAAAGCAAATTCCAAAAGGGACAAGCTCTAGATGATGATTATATATATATAAAACCTTTTTCTATTTTGCAGACGTCAATTCAAGCAAGAATCAAGTGTCCTCTTTATAGTTCATAAGTACGGTTCCAACTTCACTGCAACGGGTCACCCCATAATTGCTCCGTTCCTGTGCCAATGAAAATCACATGAAATGCTAACAACTGTGAAATGTTTCCTGTGTGAACTAATTCCAGAATGAAACAGCCGCGTACCGCCACAAAAACAACATGCACCGCATAAAATGCATATGGCCGTCACTAATGTAGCAACACAAAACTGTTCATCACTTGAATTGCAATTCTTGTCGAAGGGAACATCAATCATGACAAAATCCAGCTTTCTGCACTCGCAATATAACTGCATACGGCAGATTGAGCTTGTTCGTCATAACCGCTGTCCGCCATTTTCTGAATACACACAACAAACGCACGGTTGACACAGCAAAAGCATTCCATGTAACAGTCATAGCTCACAGCGTTGCTCAAGCACTAACTCAGTACTGGGAAACGAAACCGGAAAATACCAGACCAAACATGGCGAAAATGCGCTAGCAAAGTCGTCCTCTTTATTTATGTCTAGCCTAGCCAGCTGATATGGAAATATGTCTAGCCTAGGCAGCTGATATGGAGATATGTCTAGCCTAGCCAGCTGATATGGAGATATGTCTAGCCTAGGCAGCTGATATGAGGATATGTCTAGCCTAGGCAGCTGATATGAGGATATGTCTAGCCTAGGCAGCTGATATGAGGATATGTCTAGCCTAGGCAGCTGATATGAGGATATATCTAGCCTAGGCAGCTGATATGGAGATATGTCTAGCCTAGGCAGCTGATATGAGGATATGTCTAGCCTAGGCAGCTGATATGGAGATATGTCTAGCCTAGCCAGCTGATATGGAGATATGTCTAGCCTAGGCAGCTGATATGAGGATATGTCTAGCCTAGGCAGCTGATATGGAGATATGTCTAGCCTAGGCAGCTGATATGAGGATATGTCTAGCCTAGGCAGCTGATATGGAGATATGTCTAGCCTAGGCAGCTGATATGGAGATATGTCTAGTCTAGGCAGCTGATATGGAGATATGTCTAGCCTAGGCAGCTGATATGGAGATATGTCTAGCCTAGGCAGCTGATATGGAGATATGTCTAGCCTAGGCAGCTGATATGGAGATATGTCTAGCCTAGGCAGCTGATATGGAGATATGTCTAGCCTAGGCAGCTGATATGGAGATATGTCTAGCCTAGGCAGCTGATATGGAGATATGTCTAGCCTAGGCAGCTGATATGGAGATATGTCTAGCCTAGCCAGCTGATATGGAGATATGTCTAGCCTAGGCAGCTGATATGGAGATATGTCTAGCCTAGCCAGCTGATATGAGGATATGTCTAGCCTAGGCAGCTGATATGGGGAAAATGTCTAGCCTAGGCAGCTGATATGGAGATATGTCTAGCCTAGGCAGCTGATATGGAGATATGTCTAGCCTAGCCAGCTGATATGAGGATATGTCTAGCCTAGGCAGCTGATATGGAGATATGTCTAGCCTAGGCAGCTGATATGGAGATATGTCTAGCCTAGGCAGCTGATATGGGGATATGTCTAGCCTAGGCCAGCTGATATGAGATATGTCTAGCCTAGGCAGCTGATATGGAGATATGTCTAGCCTAGGCAGCTGATATGGAGATATGTCTAGCCTAGGCAGCTGATATGGAGATATGTCCTGCCTAGGCAGCTGATATGAGGATATGTCTAGCTTGGAACAGCATGATAAGGATGATAATGATCATGTCTAGGCAGCTGATATGAGGATATGTCTAGCCTAGGCAGCTGATATGAGGATATGTCTAGTCTAGGCAGCTGATATGAGGATATGTCTAGTCTAGGCAGCTGATATGATGGATATTCTGCAATGGACGCTGATATGAGGATATGTCTGAGTCTAGCAGCTGAATGAGGATAGCTAGTCTACCTAGTGATATGGAATATGTCTGACCTAGGCAGCTGATATGGGGACATGTCTACCTAGGTGCAGCTGATAGTGGAGAATGTCTAGCCTAGCTCAGCTGATGAGGATATGTCTAGTCTAAGAGCTGATGAGGAGATATCAACCAAGGCAGCTGATATGGAGATATGTCTGCCTCAGCAGATGATATGGGGAAAGAGGTCTAGCCTAGGCAGCTGATATGGAGATATGTCTAGTCTAGGCAGCTGATATGAGGATATGTCTAGTCTAGCCAGCTGATATGGAGATATGTCTAGTCTAGGCAGCTGATATGAGGATATGTCTAGTCTAGGCAGCTGATATGAGGATATGTCTAGTCTAGGCAGCTGATATGAGGATATGTCTAGCCTAGGCAGCTGATATGGGGATATGTCTAGTCTAGGCAGCTGATATGGAGATATGTCTAGCCTAGGCAGCTGATATGGAGATATGTCTAGTCTAGGCAGCTGATATGAGGATATGTCTAGTCTAGGCAGCTGATATGAGGATATGTCTAGCCTAGGCAGCTGATATGGAGATATGTCTAGTCTAGGCAGCTGATATGAGGATATGTCTAGTCTAGGCAGCTGATATGAGGATATGTCTAGTCTAGGCAGCTGATATGGAGATATGTCTAGCCTAGGCAGCTGATATGAGGATATGTCTAGTGTAGGCAGCTGATATGGAGATATGTCTAGCCTAGCCAGCTGATATGAGGATATGTCTAGTCTAGGCAGCTGATATGGAGATATGTCTAGCCTAGCCAGCTGATATGAGGATATGTCTAGTCTAGGCAGCTGATATGGAGATATGTCTAGTCTAGGCAGCTGATATGGGGATATGTCTAGTCTAGGCAGCTGATATGGAGATATGTCTAGCCTAGGCAGCTGATATGGAGATATGTCTAGTCTAGGCAGCTGATATGGAGATATGTCTAGCCTAGCCAGCTGATATGGAGATATGTCTAGCCTAGGCAGCTGATATGGAGATATGTCTAGTCTAGGCAGCTGATATGGAGATATGTCTAGTCTAGGCAGCTGATATGAGGATATGTCTAGTCTAGGCAGCTGATATGGAGATATGTCTAGTCTAGGCAGCTGATATGGAGATATGTCTAGTCTAGGCAGCTGATATGGAGATATGTCTAGTCTAGGCAGCTGATATGGAGATATGTCTAGCCTAGGCAGCTGATATGGAGATATGTCTAGTCTAGGCAGCTGATATGGAGATATGTCTAGTCTAGGCAGCTGATATGGAGATACGTCTAGCCTAGGCAGCTGATATGGAGATATGTCTAGCCTAGGCAGCTGATATGAGGATATGTCTAGCCTAGGCAGCTGATATGGAGATATGTCTAGCCTAGGCAGCTGATATGGGGAATGTGCCTTGCTCATTTTGCACAAACCCTCCTCTCCACCCTACTGTTTCATTCAAAGGAAAGACAAATTTCTAAAGTTTGGAATCAAGCAGGGTATGCCAGAAGAGGACATGGAATACACACATGACCATCAACTGTTTTAAGGTCCCTCCCTCCAGATAGGTGGTCAAGGTTTTACTCCTCTAGCATTCTGTATAACGGTGCCGACCTACAGGGCAGTGGGGATGTTTTATCAGGATTTACTCCCCTAGCCTTAGCTCTTCCGAGCCACCCCTCCCCCACAAGGCAGTGGGTTTAACAGTTGCAGATGGTACCGTCTACTGTCATATGGTAGCAGATGAAACATCTGATCTGAGCAGACAATGATGATGACCTAACAAACAACAAATAGATGATAACCATAGAGAAAATATAGTTAACAAATGACCTCTGAAGTTGAAGGATCATTACAGTGGATACCAGCACACTGTAGCATACCAGGAAATAAAAAGGCTGACAAACTCGCAAGGGCTGGAGGGAATCTAACACAACACCACCCAACACAAAGCTTTACAGAAGCAATGACTGGAGGGAATCTAACACAACACCACCCAACACAAAGCTTTACAGAAGCAATGACTCTCCTGAAACAATCCAGAAAAATGATGTGGAGAAAACAAACGGAGGATACAACCCAGATCACGACAGTTTAAATACACTAAACAGAAAAGCACAGTCCAAGTCCAAGCAGAAAAGCACAGTCCAAGAAAAGCAAGTCTTTAGACTTGGAACGGGACACTGCTCTCACACCTAAATATAATGGGTCTTAATTACTCGGCTGCCTGCACCTGTGGAGCATCAAAGCAGTCCACAGAGCACATCCTGCAAGACATATGTCCCAGCCTGAGCAGTGTGTGAATGGATATCTGGCCAACAGAAACAACCCTACAAAACAAACTATAGGGGAACCGGTGAAGACCTCAAGCGCACCACCCTGTTTATGACACATACGGGAGTAGTCGCATAGCAGAAGTTGATCGCAGAAGACCTCAAGCGCACCACCCTGTTTATCACACATACCGGAGTAGTCACATAGCAGAAGTTGATCGCAGAAGAAGAAGAAGGCACGCCTGTATAGCTGGTGACACAGATAATAAGGAAAGCAAGCCTTCACGCACAAATCAATCAGAAGAAGCACACCAGGCACCCTGACTATGCCTGAATTGACAGCGGGTGAATGCAAGAAGTAGCAGTTAACAAATCATATGCAACACACAAGTGTCCATGTCTGACTATATATTTTGTATTAATATGTTATCATAAACAAGTATATATATATATATATATATATATATATATATATATATATATATATATAATCTCATTCAAGTTCAACAAAATAGTATGAATATTCATGATCAAAATGTTATCATCATAAAAGTAATATTTTGGTGAATACATGAACACATGGCAAGAATGAAAGCTTGCATGAAAATAAAAATAGATATACTAAATAATCATGCACATTTTGAATTCACTGACTGTACAAGAAAATGTTAGTTTACATACTGAAACTCTTGACTGCAGCTAAGGACTATTACTTTACTGTCGTTACTTCCTGAATATGATATTCTGAAGCAAATTCACTGGCTTAACAAAACAAGACTCGACAGAAAACTCACACAGACCTCTTGAGATGAGCTACAAAAGACAGTGAAGTCTATACAAGAGACAGCATTGAATATATAGACAATATTTTAGCGAACGAAAGGAAGGATACAAGAGACAACATTGAATGTATAGACAATATTTCAAGGAAACGAAAGGAAGGATACAAGAGACAACATTGAATATATAGACAATATTTCAAGTGCAAAAAAGTATCTACTTGTGTTTCATCGATTATAGCAAAGCTTTTGACAGAGTCCAACATGAAAAGCTAATCATATGTCTACAAGAAATAGGCCTAGATGGGGATGATATCAGACTAATAAGTAACATATACTGGGAACAGACAGCAATAATAAAACATGAAAATAGCTACTCTCCATACATAGACATAAAGAGAGGAGTGAGACAAGGATGCATACTGTCACCAAGCCTATTTAACATCTACACAGAGAAAATCTTCAAACAACTAGAGGGAATGCCAGGACTCAAGATCAATGGAAAAATAATAAATAACTTAAGATATGCAGATGACGCAGTATTGGTAGCAGAAAATGAACAAGATCTACAAGAATTAGTGGACCAATTGGACAGAACTAGCAAGGAATATGGATTAGACATTAACATACAGAAAACAAAAACTATGGTAATCAACAAGGAAATGGAAAAACCTAAAATGAATATAAAAATACATGGAGAATTACTACATCAAGTAAAAAGCTTCTCATATCTCGGTCAGATGATAACAGATGATGGCAGATGTATAACAGAAATTAAAAAGAGAATAGGAATGGCCAAGGATAATTTCAATAGTATGAGAAAGTTACTGACATCCAAACAAATCACAAACAGGCTAAAAATAAGAATGATCAAATGCTATATATATCCTATATTAATGTATGGCTCGAAACATGGACAATGAACAAGCAGTTAGAAGACAGAATTGATGCATTTGAGATGTGGATATATAGAAGAATAAGCAGAGTTTCATGGACAGAAAAACAGACAAATAAACAAGTTTTAGGAAAACTAGGCATGAAGAAACAATTATTAAGACAAATAAAATTCAGACAAGTAAAGTATTTTGGGCACATAAAAGGCATGACACCATGATAAAACATTTACTAGAGGGAAAGTTGAGGGGAGAAGAGCAAGAGGAAGACCGAGAGATAAATGGGAGGGAAACTTTAAAGAAATGGACAGGTTACAGTCTGGCAGTGTGCAACATCAAGGCGAAAGACAGAGGATGCTGGAGATTCATTGCAGCCAACCTTCGATGTGGAGACGGCACCTGATGATGATGATTTCAAGTGAACGAAAGGAAGGATACAAGAGACAATATTTCAAGGGAACGAAAGGAAGGATACAAGAGACAACATTGAATATATAGACAATATTTCAAGTGAACGAAAGGAAGGATACAAGAGACAACATTGAATACATAGACAATATTTCAAGTGAACGAAAGGAAGGATACAAGAGACAACATTGAATCTATAGACAATATTTCAAGTGAATGAAAGGATGGAATGAAGGACTGTCGTTACTGCTTGTAATACCGTTTTTTGGGCAATGTAGGATGGGGGAGAGATATGTGCCTAAGGGATTTAATGGCTGCATGTCTGGTGCAATCCCAGCAAAACTGTTCAGGTTAAGATTTGTCTTTATTCCCGCATGGTAACTGCGTTCTAATCTGTTCGGCCAGACGTTCCTGTTGGCTAAGGACTATCAAGCTCAGAAACAATACTGTAATAATGGATACTAAGTTATTGTTTCATCAAGAGGAAGGAGCAGACCAAGAAAAGATGGATTGATGGAGTTACAGACATCTTAAAACACCACAATACCACAGCATATCAAGCAACCGAGCGTGCACTATCTCGAAACCGATCATCAGTTAAACCTGCTACGCATAACAACAAAAAAGCAGAGATGGACAAAAGAAAAAAAAGACAAGCAGTTATTGTTGAGAAAGCTGCAGTCAAATAGTTATTAATGAGCTCACTTCTTAGACACATGGTCCTGCTTCAATTACATAGTTGGCGTGGAATATTTTCCCAATATAACATTTCTGAGGTCAATCCAGTCTCAAGTGGCTACCAGGAAAACATTGGGTAGTCAATCCAGTCTCAAGTGGCTACCAGAAAACATTGAGGTATCAGGCAGTCTCAAGTGGCTACCAGGAAAACATGGGTAGTACAGGCAGTCTCAAGTGGCTACCAGGTAAACATTGGGTAGTACAGGCAGTCTCAAGTGGCTACCAGGAAAACATTGGGTAGTACAGGCAGTCTCAAGTGGCTACCAGGTAAACATTGGGTAGTACAGGCAGTCTCAAGTGGCTACCAGGTAAACATTGGGTAGTACAGGCAGTCTCAAGTGGCTACCAGGTAAACATTGGGTAGTACAGGCAGTCTCAAGTGGCTATCAGGTAAACATTGGGTAGTACAGGCAGTCTCAAGTGGCTACCAGGTAAACATTGGTAGTACAGGCGGTCTCAAGTGGCTCCAGGTTAAGCATTTGGGTGTACAAGGCAGTCTCAAGTGGCTACCAGGTAAACATTGGGTAGTACAGGCAGTCTCAAGTGGCTACCAGGTAAACATTGGGTAGTACAGGCAGTCTCAAGTGGCTACCAGGTAAACATTGGGTAGTACAGGCAGTCTCAAGTGGCTACCAGGTAAACATTGGGTAGTACAGGCAGTCTCAAGTGGCTACCAGGTAAACATTGGGTAGTACAGGCAGTCTCAAGTGGCTACCAGGTTAACATTGGGTAGTACAGGCAGTCTCAAGTGGCTACCAGGTAAACATTGGGTAGTACAGGCAGTCTCAAGTGGCTACCAGGTAAACATTGGGTAGTACAGGCAGTCTCAAGTGGCTACCAGGTAAACATTGGGTAGTACAGGCAGTCTCAAGTGGCTACCAGGTAAACATTGGGTAGTCAAGGCGGCCAGTGTGGTATTGACCACATCACCCATCGTGTGTCCCGCCCGAGTGATTACCAGGGCCCAAATTTGGTGTGTAAAGAATAGAACCACTGTTACCTGCCACGCATGTCGTAAGAGGTGACTAAGGAGGTTTGGCTGAAATCGGATGCATGTGTGCTAAATGTGTAGAAGTCTATGTGTTTAGGGGCCTACCAAACCAATGTGCAACGTATACACGTTCTTGGCAAAGATCAAACATATCACAAAGAGTGATTAAAATTGGTCATAAAGAACGATTGAAAAGAAGAAGAAGAGACCCATCGCGTGTCAATGGCCACATCATATGCTGGCAGCCACACTGTGTGTCGATAGAAAAAAAAATACAAGCATAGCATAACACTGTATTGCCCAATATACTTCGAGGTAAGAAAAATAATTCCTTTGCAATACTTTTTTTATGTCAATGTTACATAATAGGAAATGAAAATGTCGTTCAAAGGGCAAGCATTGATTTCCTTGCACTGGTTTTACCCATAAGGCTCAGTCGCTCTTGGCAGAAATGTCTTGCCCTCTGCTGAGGGCATGCACAAGGTTTACCCATAAGGCTCAGTCGCTCTTGGCAGAAATGTCTTGCCATCTGCTGAGGGCATGCACAAGGTTTACCCATAAGGCTCAGTCCTTTTCTGTAGAAATGGTATGACACCTGCTGAGGACATTGCACAGGGTTTACCCACATATAGATCAATCAGGCTATTACCCTGATCTCAGTATAAGTGAGATAATCTTGCTAGTAATCCCTGATCTCAGTATAAGTGAGATAATCTTGCTAGTAATCCCTGATCTCAGTATGAGATAATCCTGCTAGTAATCTCTGATCTCAGTATAAGTAAGATAATCTTGCTAGTAATCCCTGATCTTAGTATGAGATAATCCTGCTAGTAATCCCTGATCTCAGTATAAGTGAGATAATCTTCGTAATCCTGATCTCAGTATAGTGAGTAATTTTCTAGTAATCTGATCTCAGTATAAGTGAGATAATCTTGCTAGTAATATTGAACATGAATGATAAAATGAACACAATGTTTAATTTAAGCCTGTCAAAGAACCCTTGGCAGTGTAAAATAAATAAGAACGGGCTGAAAAGCTGCTACCAAGCAAGAAATCAATAATAACAATTAAACAAAAATATAGACAAATTTTCACCATTCTCAAAATGATATAGAGGACCTTCTCAGAGTTCATTTGCTCGGATGCCTGACAAACGCATCCCAAAACACTGGATGTATGGTGAGCTTGAAGAGGGCCGACGTTCAGCTGGTGGACAGAAAAATGCTCTAAAGACACTCTTCAAGTGCCTCTGAAATGCTTCGATATAGACACCACGTCCTGGGAATCCCTTGCGCAAGATCGTCAAATGTGGAACTGTAACAGCACAAGAGGAACTCGCATAGCTAAAATCGTGCCGTTGAGGCACAGCGAACACGAGCAGCGCAAAAAAACACCCAACTGAACACCCACTGTCTAACCTTGATCATGTATGCCCCACCTGTAGTAGGGGTCTGTGTACTAGGATTAGACTCTACAGTCCCCTCCACACACACCAGACTGCTATAATATTCTGACTCAGCTGTACAGTAAAGTTTCTCCCAACAGATTACTATAATATTCTGACTCAGCTGTACAGTAAAGTTTCTCCCAACAGATTGCTATAATATTCTGACTCAGCTGTACAGTAAAGTTTCTCCCTACAGATTACTATAATATTCTGACTCAGCTGTACAGTAAAGTTTCTCCCAACAGATTACTATAATATTCTGACTCAGCTGTACAGTAAAGTTTGTTATTTCACTTCTGAACTGATTTATTACATACTATGTTAGCCTCTGGATGGAATTATTTTTCTTAGTTCCAAGAATATGGTCAACATAGATTAGCTGAACTTGTACTAATGTATCATCATCAAGTAGCTTGTCCCTTCTGGAACTTGGCTCCGTTGGCCGCAGTCCTGAAAAACTCTCTGTTATGTGCAAGTTGATCGGCGTCAGCAGCAGTCATTCTCAGATCGTCAATGCATTTCAATGACATTTGCACCATGACATCTTGCACCCATCATCTTCTAGGTCTTCCTCTCATTCTTCTTTCAGGCACCATTCCCTCCAAAATTATTTTCTTTAGGCACTCATGCCGTCTGATGTGCCAGAAATATTTAATTTTCCTTGTTTCTATGCTCTTTAATATCAAGCTGCTGCAGAATAGAAGCGTTTGTTCTTTTCTCTTTCCATGATATTCTAGGTACTCTTCTGTAGCATTTACATTAATGATCCTTTCTGCCGCTTTGTCAATGTTCCATGTTTCACAGCCCTATGTTGCCAAGGGAAAACGCAAGCTCTTAAACACATGATTTTTGTTCTTATGTCAGTTCCCTTCCATAGGTTAGTTAGTTCTTTTAGATTTTGCAAAGCAATGCTCAGTCTTCTTTTAATTTCTATTATAACATTCCCGTCATTTGTCAGCAATGCCCCAAGGTATTCAAAGTTGTTGGCACTTTTGATTTTGTGGCCATTGACACACTAAAGTATACATCTACAATTTATTAGTTAAAATAATTAATTGAAAACAAATGGATGTGCTTTCACACAATAATTGCTGTCTTAGCAATTAATTATAAAGCTGTGTTAACTATACAAGAAGAAAAAATAAGCATGCATTGAAAACCAAAATTGAAATTTCCTGAACAATAATCTACCTTATCAAGACAGGGATGCCTGCTGTACCCTCTCCTCTTCTTGGTGCTACTTGATTGGGTCACACGCACAGCCTACGCCAGGTCTGGAAAAGGCATACAGTGGACACTTATGACAAAGCTAGAAGACCTGGACTTTGCGGACGATCTCGCTTTGCTTTCGCATAGACTACAAGACATGCAGGAAAAAGTGGATGCTCTGACACAAACGGACTAGAGTCGGTCTTAAAATCAGTCAAGAGAAGACTAAAGTAAATGCGTAGCAACAACATACAGCAAGATCCAATACTGATTGAGGTAAGGGACATAGAAGATGTGGATGAATTTGTCTACCTTGGAAGTAAGATCAGCAGATCAGGAGGTACAGATGAGGACATTAATGCTAGGATTAGGAAGGCCCGACAGGCCTTTGCGATCCTGCACATGGTGTGGAAGTCCGCTGCCATCTCCACGAAAACAAAGCTCAGGACTTTCAGCTCAAATGTGAAGTCGGTGTTGCTGTATGGCTAGGGAAACTTGGCGGGTCACTAGGGCAAATACAAATAAGATCCAGACCTTTGTCAACGGATGTTTGTGGCGGATTCTCAGATTGAGATGGTATGATAGAGTTACAAACACGGATCTGTGGATAAGAACAGGGCAGGAACCTATGATGACACAGGTCAAGAGGAGAAGATGGCGATGGATAGACCATACCTTGCGGAAGACACAGTCGAGTGTCACTAGACAGGTGCTCGAGTGGAACCGCAGGGAAAACGAAAAAGAGGACGCCCTAGGCAGACTTGGAGACAAGGTCTTATTGAGGAGCTGAAGAGTGCTCAATTGACCTGGGAGACTATAAAAAGAACAGCCAGAGACCGAGAAGAGTGGTGAACAACTGTTGAGGCCCTATGCTCCACGAGGAACAGAGAGGATTAATGATGATGATCAAGGTTGTTGATGGACAATTAGAGGGTTTCATGGGGTCAAAGGCGCATAGGGACAACGCCGCACCAGGATTAGTGAGCTGGAACTAATCAAGATCATACCCCACCTCCACGTGGTGACCCTGGTAACAGACAAAGGTTCCTGTCTGGCTAAGCAGGTAGGGATCGAGGGAGAGCTACTCTGGTGTAGGTAGAGATGCAGCGTAGCCACGTTGGATGGGGTCCCGCCGCATAATGCACGTCTCTCCCAGCCGATGGGAAAAGTTGAATGGATAACCATAAAGGGATGAGGGGTCCATCCAGAGAAGAGACGTAGGCCTGCGCGGAGCAAAACTTGGGCCCGAGATGAGTTGCACGTGGCCCACATAGGGTGAAACTCGGAGTCCTGAGGTGGGGGCCTGAGTTGAGCCCAGTGTCCGGACAGCCTAGTGGCATGGTAATTGTGAGCACTTTGAGAGCTGATGGAGATGGTGGGACAGGCACCAGGGCAGAGTGAGCACGCATGCGGATGATGCATGGGTGGTCCCACAGGTGGGCAGATGTGCACGGCACCGGTGGGCAGATGTGCACGGCACCGATGGTGTAGCAAAGAGAGGGCGTGGTAGACGTGTGTGAGCGAACCACCCAAATGTGCAGAAAAACTGGGAAGCCCAGCAGAGGCTTGATTCCAGTGCATGTTTCCGCTCGCAGGGAACTACTACTTCCTTGTAGTTAGATTGGGGACAATCAAAGGCTAGCGGAGCAAACCATACAAAAAAATGGACGGAAGGAAAACCAAGAAGTCCACAAAAAGACAGGCAACCTGGGCAGATGACGTTCAACAGCTCGGGAGGGTAGGTCATCTAAGGGTCGCTACCCTAAAAGAAAATAGCAGCCTATGATATAGTAATCTTCCATCAAGTCATTGTGTCAATGAAGTCACTATAGTAATCTTCCATCAAGTCGTTGTGTCAATGGAGTCACTATAGTAATCTTCCATCAAGTCGTTGTGTCAATGGAGTCACTATAGTAATCCCTTTCATCAAGTCATTGTGTCAATGGAGTCACTATAGTAATCCCCTTTCCCTCAAGTCATTGTGTCAATAGAGTCACTATAGTAATCTTCCATCAAATCATTGTGTCAATGGAGTCACTATAGTAATCTTCCATCAAGTTGTTCTGTCAATGAAGTTACTATAGTAATCTTCCATCAAGTCGTTGTGTCAATGGAGTCACTATAGTAATCCCTTCCATCAAGTCATTGTGTCAATGAAGTTACTATAGTAATCTTCCATCAAGTCGTTGTGTCAATGAAGTCACTATAGTAATCTTTTCCACACCGGATGAGTTAAACAAAGTGACCAAGAAAATCATACAAGCACATTATCTCTCAAAGTGACCAAGAGAATCATACAAGCACATATCTCAAAGTGACCAAAAGAATCATACAAGCACATATCTCAAAGTGACCAAAAGAATCATACAAGCACATATCTCAAAGTGACCAAAGAATCATACAGGCACATATCTCAAAGTAAGGAATCCTACAAGCAATCTCAGTGACAAGAGTCACATGATCTCAAAGTGAGGATGTTTGTCTGTGTCAGGAAGCACTGTTTAGTAGAAATACTCAGCAGAAACATGGCTGCAACATTTGACAAATAAACAATGTGAACAAATATCACATTTACTGCAGTCTATTCCCAGATATCACTTTCTGAGTGCATACACTGGGTCACCAACTCGAACAGTATTCTCAACATCAACTCCTGCGAAGATGCCAAACATTGGTGATTTACTGAGTTCTGGGAACATCCGGAAGCTGAAATATGACAACACGAAATTATCTACGCATTCCATGTACGACATAAACCAACTTTGATATTTCAAACTATTTTTCCAATTTATTGTTAACTGCATGTTCAAATTTCTAACATTAAATTAGATGAAAAAATGATTTTGGAACAAGGAAAATAAAATGCCATTAATAGCAGAACTTTTGAGTAAGCATTAGAGGTTCAAGTTTTAGCGCTTTTTGACAGATAAAACAAGAAAGGTAAAAGATCCCATTTTGATATCATGTAGTACATTGGACAATGCTGTGTTAGGTTTGAGAGTGGGTTAATGGTTAAATGTGGTGATGGTGATGTTTCCTGACAGAAACCTCATAGCTAAATCTTCTTAGTCACATCTTACTACTACATGTATGGTAGGTTGTAATGTTACTATTAATTGCTTACTACTACTACTACATGTATGGTAGGTTGTAATGTTACTATTCATTGCTTACTACTACTACTACTACTACTACTACTACTACACTAACTACTATCTACTACTACGTATGGTAGGTTGTAATGTTACATTAATCTTACTACTATACTACTACTACTACTACATGTATGGTAGGTTGTAATGTTACTATTAATTGCTTACTACTACTACTACATGTATGGTAGGTTGTAATGTTACTATTAATTGCTTACTACTACTACTACTACATGCATGGTAGGTTGTAATGTTACTATTCACTGCTTACAGCAACAATAACAACAGCAATAACCATATCAGAAACAATAACAACAGCAGCTACAGCAATAGAAAACAATTGCAGTTACAATAACAGTAGCAAATATAACAACAACAGCAGCAGTAATAACAACAGTAGCTGTAACAACAATAACAGCAGCAGTAGTAACAACAACAGCAGGAAAAACAACAGCAGCAGCAGTAATAACAACGATAGCAACAATAAAAAACATAACTAACAGTAACAAAAACAGCAACAACAATAACAACAACAAAAAAGCAACAACAATTGCAGTAACAACAGCAACAATAACACTTGCAACAGCAAGAGATGCATTAGCAACAACAATTGTGGTTACAATGATGATGCTTGTCCATCACGGATGATGATGACTATAATTTTTCATCCAAGGGATTGTAATTGAATTATGTTTGTCTGTGTGTGTGTAGATAACTAGTGAGCCTGATGTGGGCTTGAAATGTTCTTGCACAGTGTGGGCAAGGTATACTTGCACTTGTGTGGAGTTTTACTGCCTTTCTATTTCAACTTTTCTGTTTCATCTGAGCAGTTCTGCCAGCCTTGCAGGGCAAAGAACTGTGTCAACGAAGTGTGGACCAGGCTGATCTGTCTAGAGCAACATTCAATGCAGTAACAATAACAATAACAGCATCCTTTGTCTTCTTCAAACACTCCATATTGACCACCTGTCAATCACTCTGTGTGATTTGTATATGATCTGAGCGTAAGAGCGATTGTATGTTGTGCCAGGTATGCGCCAACAAGTAGGCCAGCACATCCGAATTCTGCGCTGCTTTTTATTTCCTACGGTAGCATCCCTAGAGCCTACATTAATCGTCTCTTACAACATGCCTTGTAGGTCACAGTGGTACTATTCTTTGCTTCCCTTGTGGGCCCCAGCACCACACAGGTGACATAGCAGCATTCATAATATCAGCAACAATAATAACAATAGCATAACAACAACAATTACAACAATTACAACATAACAATACCTCGTAGTGTCTTCAAAGGTTCATCATCACCTCTTCTTGCATATTTCTCAGGGTTCACAGTTGTCAGAAGACATCTACCAAGAAAACACAACACAAAAATCAACAGATTAGTATTTTAACAATACAGGTTACTAAACAGTGTACACTCAACATTCTGGTAGACTTAAAAAAAAAAAATATGTCATTACTGTCTGCAGTACTGCTTTTTAGGGCAGTATAGGACAAGTGTGCCTGTGTTGCCGGGCTGCAAGGGAGCAAAGAGTAGCAGCACTGCGACCTACAAGACATGTCGTAAGAGGCCACTAAGTTGTGGTTTGGCGTAGGGCTCGCTACCCTATCCAGTAGAAAATTTTAGCCACAAAATCCAACCAAACATGAACAAGTCACATAAAAATAAAATAAAACTGTGCCAACCAAGAGGAAAGGAAGCTCTTCTAGAAGAGGTATGAAACGATGCAGAGAAAGCTGCAAGGAGTCTGCACTGCAGATTATTTCTTTCCCTAGGAAAAGCTCCAGAATTGGCACCTGGAATGTTAGAAGTGTGTATGAAAAGGGAAAGACAGCACAGGTTGTAAATGAGATGAAATTTCACGGATTGGCATCTTGGGATTATGTGAAACTAGGTGGAATGGTGCAGGCAAACAACGTCTAAACACAGGTGAAACAATGCTGTTCTTAGGCCATATGGAAGAAAATGCCCCCATAGTGAAGGAGTGGCTTTAATGCTATCTAAAGAAGCGGAGAATGCACTAATAAAATGGGAAGCAGTGAGTCCTAGGATAATCACAGCAACATTCAGAACCACAGAAAAGAAAGTATTCTTGAATGTGACCCAGTGTTATGCACCTACCAATGATAAAGAGGAAAAAGTAAAGAGGAATTTTACATAAAACTTCAAAATACTATAGGTAATCAGAGAAATGGGAACATAAAAATTCTGATGGGTGACCTCAATGCCAAAATAGGTTCGGACAACATAGGCTACGGGGAGATCATGGGGAAACACAGACTAGGGATAATGAACGAAAATGGAGAACTATTCACTAATTTCTATGCAGCGAATCATTATATGTCATAGGTGGAAGTGTCTTTCCACATAAAAGAATACATAAAGCAACTTGGGTATCACCAGACCACAGAACAGACAATCAAATTGACCACATATGCATAAACAAGAAATTCAGGTCATCTCTACAAGATGTAAGGGTTTTAAGGGGGCAGATGTAGATTCGGATCACCATTTGCTGATAAGTAAAATTAAACTGAAACTTAAGCGATACATAACATCCCATGAACATAGACACCAATATAATGTAGGATACCTCAGAAGTCAAGAAACAAAGGAACAGTTCACAGTCACAGTCTCTAATAAGTATGAGGTTTTGTGGCAATTAGAAGATGAGGTGAGTGCAGAAGAATGCTGGCAGCAAGCCAAAAATATTTGGAATGAAACATGCACAGAGGTATTAGGAAAGAAGGAGGAATCATAAGGCATGGATAACTCCAGAAACTCTCAAGGAAATAGAAGAAAGGAAAAAGAGGAAAGCAGATTTAAATAATAGCAAAACTATAACTGCCAAAGCCATAGCCCAGGAAAAATACACAGAAGCTAGCAAGAAAGTGAAGAAACAAATAAAGTTAGATAAAAGACAATACGTAGAAGATCTAGCAAGAGAAGCAGAGGTAACTGCAGGAAAAGGAAACCTTAGGGATCTTCACAACATCACTAGAAAGCTAGCAGGAAACTACAGTCCATCAAATGGGTTGATCAAAAATAGTAGCGGGAAACTATCACTAATGTTAGAGACCAATTGGAAAGATGGATGGAATACTTCAAGGAACTCCTGAACAGACCAGCACCTACAAACCCCACCCAGATATCCAACCGGCAGAAATTGACTTGGACATCAACTGTGAGAAACCATCCAAGGAGGAGATTAGTAAAGCCATTAAACTTTTAAAAGATGGGAAAGCGGCCGGTCCTGATGGTATTCCAGCAGAGGCGGTTAAAGACAACATAAACACATCCACAGAAATACTGTATAAATTATTTAGCAGAATCTGGGAGACGAAGAAATACCAGCAAACTGGAGAGAAGGATACCTGGTGAAGCTACCAAAGAAAGGGACCTTCAGAAGTGTGAAAACTATAGGGAATAATGCTGTTGTCAGTACCTGGGAAAATACTAAGCAGTCATCCTGGAGAGACTGAGAGATGCCATCGATACAAAGCTAAGAGATGAACAGGCAGGCTTCCGACCAAATAGATCCTGTGCTGACTAGATAGCCACATTACGCATAATAGTAGAGCAAAGTATTGAATGGAAATCCCTACTTTATATCGGATTTGTGGATTATGAGAAGGCTTTTGACAGTATTGATAGGAAAACCCTTTGGAAATTGATGAGGCATTATGGAATCCCACAGAAAATTATTAACCTAATAAAAGCAACATATACAGATATGAAATGTAGAGTTCTTCATGAAGATAAACTAACAGACACTTTTGGAATAGAAACAGGAGTGTGTCAGGGATGTCTTCTATCACCTTTGTTGTTCTTACTGACAATAGACTGGATTATGAAGACCACAGTAACTAACACCAGAAATGGAATCCAATGGACTCTGACAGAGCAACTAGAAGATTTGGACTTCGCTGATGATATAGCCCTTCTGTCACATACACGAAATCAGATGCAGGATTAGCTAAACACATTGAATCTAAGGTCCCAGCAACTAGGCTGAACATTCATAAGGGAAAGACAAAGATATTGAGAATTAACCAAGCAAACGACAACTCGATCTCCTGAGTGAAATCACACTTCAAGAGGTAGAATCATACACATATTTGGGCAGCAACGTAGACAAAGAGGGTGGAACAGATAGAGATTTTAAAATAAGAATACAGAAGGCAAGAGGAGCTTTCATTGCACTGGAAAACATTTGGAAGTCTAAAGAAATCAAATCTAGAACAAAAATGTGGATATTTAACTCTAATGTTAAAGCAGTTCTACTGTATGGGTCAGAAACATGGAGAACAACTAAAACAATAGCGCATAAATTGCAAACATTCATCAACTGGTGTCTCCGCAGAATAGAGGGAATAAGATGGTATGATAGGGTCACAAATGAGGAACTTATGGAGCATGGCGACCTATTTATATTAAAATACCGATCTTTAAGGAACCTCCAAGACATTCTTCGCGTTGAATGCTGGGTAATAAAAAGTTCATAACTTGTATCCAATTTGAATTTATAGTGAATCGGTGAAACTGGTGTGAAATAAATCAGGTTAGTATACTTGTATGTCACGTTTTCCTAGAAAATATGAAATTTATTATAAACTTTAAAGTATTCCATATTACCAAAATATTTTATAACATTTCGTAAGGGAAAGCTACCTATAACGAGACAATTACAAAGGGTCACCGCAATAATTTTGTACACCGCTACTTTTTGCACTATATTACTGCATTATATTAACATGGCACATACATTGGACAATCATGTCTCAAATATCCAAGGTCTGTGTAGGACATGTGGAGAAAACTTTTAATCAAAAAGAAAAAAATCATACCACAAGCCAGCACAGTGTATACATAAAAAAATGAAATTTTTATGTATTTGGAATAAATGTAAATAATGATTTGCCCAATAAACATTCAACAAGTATGTGTAGGAGATGTGTGTCAGGAATTATACATGTTCAAAGCACACTATCAGAAAATTCACTCAAGTCAACACACAATATTGCTGATAAATCTTGGAATATATGGACTGAGTTTAACTCTGATGTTAGTGTAAATGAGTGTAGTCTATGTTTTTGTTATAAACAAAATCGTCTTGGTTGTTTCAAAAATGTCATGAATTCTAAGCCCACAGTTACATTGGATACTGTCCTCCATGATCTCCCCATGCATTCTAAGCAGCCTTGCAGTGATGGTAGGGATATTTCTTTACAGGATGAGGTTGATGTGACCGTTGAAGACAATTTACATAGAAAAAAAACTGCATCACACATGACATGCTCTTCAACCTCACTAATGTTAGATAGCAAGAAAATTCATCTCTATCTTAGTAAATCACTTCAAGAGCCTCTATCTAGAGGTGAAGAAGAGTTATTGACACATTTTGTTAGAAGAAAACTAAACACATCTCACTCACATAATGTAATAACATGCAGAACAAGAGGACAACCACTTGTATTGAAAAAAATAGTAAAATCCAGGAAACAAACATCACAAATAAAATCTCCAACAAAACGAAAGCGGTCTAAATATCTTCAAGATGTTAGGCAACTTGTAGCAGGCACATCAACTGATTCTTTAGAAGTGCAACAAGCACATGAAATTAAACGACATAAAATCTCCAACAAAACGAAAGCAGTCTAAATACCTTCAAGATGTTAGGGAACTTGTAGCAGGCACATCAACTGATTCTTTAGAAGTGCAACAAGCACATGAAATTAAACGACTCCCAAAAAGATCCCATGTGAATATCAGTAGAGACAGAATTAAAAGTAATAGTCCCAACTCCTTTAGCTATTTCTATGAAAGAATCATTAGCATTTTCATGGAGGCAGGAAAGAAAACATAAAGCATATCTGAAGCAGGTTGGGGTTGAGATGCCACATGAAAGATCAGAAAGGCAGTGTGCGTAAGATGTTACAAGAGACTGGGTGCATGTTGATATGAAAGTATTGGGGGACCTGATGGTCATACAATGGAGGCACCATATGCTTATATTAAAGATTTGGGTAGTTTTGTTTGTACACTTCTTAGTGATTATAGCAGAGAGGGATTATTAACATGGCATAGCAGATGTATACCAGAAGATCAGATTTGGGTTAAAGTGGAAGGTGACCATGGCAAGAACAGTTTCAAAGTCACAATGCAAATTGCAAACTTAGCAAGACCAAATTCTAAATTAAATACTATTCTAGTAGCAATAGCTAAAGTTAAAGATACATACAACAATGTAGAAACAATTATGACAGATATGAAATCTCGAATAGAAACACTGACACGGTTAGAGTGGAAGGGTAAGAAACTGGTGGTTTTCTTTTATGGAGATTATGATTTTTAAACAAAGGTGTATGGGCTATCAGGTGCACAGGGAAGATATCCATGCTTGTGGTGCCTCCAATCACGTAAAGACTTTCAGGTTCCAATGGAGAGCAGATCTGTACAAGCCAGAGGTCTGTCATTGTTGAAACAATATCACAATCGTTTCATTACAATTGGCCATGGTAATAAAAAACATGCATCTCTGTATTATAACTGCTTACATGCTCCAATTTTAAATATTGATATTGACAAAGTTGCTCCTCCTTACCTTCACATTTTATTAGGTATTGTTCATAAACATCACACATTACTAGAAAAAGCAGCTGACAAAGACAGAGATATCATGGTAAACATAGAAAAGGAACACACTAGTTCAAACACCATACAATATTTAAAATAATATGGTAAGAATTGGCATCAGGCAGATATGTTCAAATTAGAAATAAACAAGTTACATGCAGATTTATTAGTTTGTGAAAGTGAGGAGAAAATAAAATGCAATACTAAGATTAAAAAAGCACAAGCAAGCCTATTAGAACTTGAGTTTGTAGCACTGTGTGATAGGTCTGGTCCAGTGTGTTCACATTTAGATAAAGTATTAGATAAACACAAAATCACACCACAGGCATATCATAGTAGAGCTTTTGTTGGTAACCACTGTCATAAATACTTAACATGTAAAGTCTATAAAGATCTCACAGAAGATGTCATAACATACACAATTGTACACATAGAATAAGGATATAATAAATATTACATTGATCACAAGAGACATTTTTAATTCATTAAATACAGATTTGAAAAAGTTCACAATTACATCTCACACAGTAGACCAATCCATGCTGACACAGTTCCAGAAATACAATTAGCAATACAAGATTACATGACAATATACAGACTGTATTTTCCAGATAAAATAATTCCAAAACAACACATACTAGAACATCACTGTGCAAACTGGATCAGAATTAATGGTTTTGGATTGGGCTTTTAGGAGAACAGGGGAGAAGTTATACATTCAATGGTAGCTGGTATAGAGAAAAGAGCTTGGGGTATAAGAAATAGAACTAAGGAATTAAAATTTATCATGCTACAAACTTATCCAACTGTAAATACACAAGTTCACTGTGAAAAAAAGTTTAAATAATAGCAGACCTCTGGGCTGTACAATTTGTCACTGCTGTATTGTCTAGCTGTCTTAATAACAATTTAGAAGTTAATATTTATATGTAATGTGTTTGTAAGATGTCCTAGGTAAGCATTTTACATGTCATGAAGTATATATAAGCAAGTTTGTGTAAGTATGTATGAGTAAGCATGTGTGAGCAAGTATGTGTGAGTAAGTATGTATGAGCAAGTATGTATGAGTAAGTATGTATGAGCAAAGTATGTATGAGTAAGTATGTATGAGTAAGTATGTATGAGCAAGTATGTATGAGTAAGTATGTGTGAGCAAGTATGTATGAGTAAGTATGTATGAGTAAGTATGTATGAGTAGAATGTGAGCAAGTAGTGTGAGCAAGTATGTGAGCAAGTATGTGTGAGGCATGTGTGAAGTATGTGTGAGTAAGATGTATGAGCAAGTATGTGTGAGCAAGTATGTATGAGCAAGTAGTATGAGCAAGTGTAGAGCAAGTATGTGTGAGCAAGTATGATGAGTAAGTAGTGTGAGTAAGTATGTATAAGTATGTGTGAGTAAAGTATATATGAGTAAGTTATTAATTATAATTGTGGGCTACATTAATCATGACTAATATGGGCTAGTAGAATTGTACAATTATATTACAAATGTGCATTGTCAATGTATGAAGATATGTATTTTTGTTTGAACTACCATTAGCAGTATATTTAGAAGTGAAAGTATTATTGTGAAATGATAAATTAATTATGTTAAACATTACATAGTTCATGAAGAAGTAAACTATATCCTTATGTATTTATGGAAATAGATGTGTGAATTTATGTTATTGTGATTAACATATATATATATAATATTTTGTTATGTTGAGATATGTTAAATATATTAGCAATTTAACAGTAATTTATCATAACTGTCTATGACATTTTTATGCTATTATAAATGACCAGACATAGCTTTTAAAATTCGTCTTTCGTTAGCTGATGACATTATATGAATATAGTATTATATGTCAACCATTGTGCGCCACACTATAATAAAATAAAATTCTTTAAAATTAATTTATTCTGGAATTATTATATTCTACAGTGTTATTACAATTTCATTTTTATTTTAACAATTTTTTATCTTCTCATTCATTCAGAAAATCTCATGGCAATGAAGAATTCTCACTATATTTCTGTTAAATGTGCGCATTAAAAAACATAAATTTTAGTATAGATAACGTGTTTCCTTGTCAAAAAACAAAACTTTGTACATGTTTGTACCCCATATTTCTTCCTTCAATTAATATTAACAATGTATCCCATCAGCGTAATTTGCTCATTGTCAGCTACTTGGAATGTGACTAGTTCATACCGATATAACTTCATAATTATATTATATAACAGACTTAAACTGCACAATAATCTAGAGCTACATATGAACTTTTATTATAGCTAAATGCAATAGCGTATATAGTGTGTTTTTACATTAACAACAGCCGGACTTTGAAGCTACATATAAGCCTACCAAAATGTCACCATTTCGTAACCTTGCACATTCCTGTACAGGAATGTAAACAAAGGGAGTTAAGAGTAACAACGGACATAACTGGGAGAGAGCAAGACAGATTCCAGTGAACTAACAGGTTAAAAAAAGACGCTGGCGCTGGATAGGACACACTTTCGAAAACCAGAGGGAATATAACAAGAAGGGTCCTTGCCTGGAACCCGAGGACAACGAAAGATGAAGGGAGGCCGAGAAATACATGGAGACGAGATTTGGAGGCGGAGATCAACAATATAAAGAAGAGCTGGAGGGAGCTGAAGGAGATAGCTAGAGATAGGAAGACTTGGCATGAGTTGGTTTAGGGCCTATGCCCCAATCTGGGGTAAAAAGGCAAAGAGAGAGAGAGAGAGAGAGATAGGACAGGTGGGATGAGAGCCTGAGGAATTTAATAGCTGCATGGCTAGTGCAGTCGCTGTATAGGTTCTGATTTTTCTTCTATGCCCACAACAGAAAAAAATCCTTTGGCTTACCGTGGATTAAACACTGGTCTCTGGCATGAGAGCCACACACTCTAATCAAACAGTTTGAAATCATACAAGACTAGTAACAGTAGTATGTGATGATGTACCATTTATTGCTAGGTTAGATGTGCAAATATTGTTTCCTTTTCTCAAGCATTTCGTCTCACACAATACAATCTTCATCTCTTGTGACTTCCATAAGTTACATGTTGAACATTGAGTTTCTAGAGAGTACAATCTTCATCTCTTGTGACTACCATTAAGTTACATGTTTAACATTGAGTTTCTAGAGAGTACAATCTTCATCTCTTGTGACTTCCATAAGTTACATGTTTAACATTGAGTTTCTAGAGAGTAACTACAATTCAAACATAGCTAGCCTGTCACACAGTAACATGATAATCTGCCAACAGGGTACTATAACCTGTCAACAGGGTACTATAACCTGTCAACAGGGTACTATAACCTGTCAACATGGTACTATAACCTGTCAACAGGGCACTATAACCTATCAACATGGCACTATAAGCTGTCAACAGGGCACTATAACCTGTCACCAGGGCACTATAACCTGTCAACAGGGTACTATAACCTGTCAACATGGTACTATAACCTATCAACAGGGTACTATAGCCTGTCAACATGGTACTATAACCTGTTAACAGGGTACTATAACCTGTCAACATGGTACTATAACCTATCAACAGGGTACTATAGCCTGTCAACAGGGTACTATAACCTGTTAACAGGGTACTATAACCTATCAACAAGGTACTATAACCTGTCAACAGGGTACTATAACCTGTCAACAGGGCACTATAACCTGTCAACAGAGTACTATAACCTGTCAACAGGGTACTATAACCTGTCAACAGGGTACTATAACCTGTCAACAGGATACTATAACCTGTCAACAGGGTACTATAACCTGTCAACAGGGTACTAGGTGGTCTCTGTGGAGTAGAGGTTAGGTGCTTGCCTGGCGCTCCAAAGGTTCTTGGTTCGATCCCTCGTGGAACCATCTGGATATTTTTCCAGAGATCCCTGATCTCACCCTAGTGAGATTCACCTATGTACTGCCGGAGCCTACAAGGGAAGCAAAGAATAGTACCACTGCGACCTACAAGGCATGTTTTAAGGGGCGACTGATGTAGGACCTAGGGAAGCTACCATAGTAAATAAAAAGCATCGAGAAAATGGATGTGTCTACTTGTAGGCGCATAACTGGCACAACATACAATCGCTCTTAGGCTCAGATCACATACAAATCACAAAGAGTGGTTAACAAGTGGTCGACATGGAGTGTTAGAAGAAGAAGATTCTAGTGAGATAGAGTTCCTAGTAATATCAGAGACGGACGATAAAACTTAGGTCCCATGTTCAATTTGAGTAGGCAAAAGAACCTTTGGCAGTTCAAAATTGAGAAGAGCACCGGAAAAGCCGCTGCCCAGGCAAAATTCATTAGAAAAGATTTAAAAAAAATTCCTATAAAATATCTTTACCATTTTCAAAAATTACATCGGGGACCCTCGCCGTTGCTACAGAGTTTGCGCACTGCTGATAAGATCTTCCTGAGTAAGAAAGATATCGGAGAACACAGTTACTCGTTGAAGTGCAATAATGATAGTCCTAACAATCAATTAATCAAGCGGGGTACTAGAACTAACATACTAACCTGTCACAGGGTGCCAGAACTCTCATTCGCAGGTTCTTGCCAATCTTAAGATACAGCCAGGTGTCCTATGGATAAAAAAAATTCATGAAATTAATTATGAATGACTACTCTTGCTAGCATCTACTCTTGCTAACATCTACTCTTGCTAGCATCTACTCTTGCATGAAAAATCCATATGTACATATGGCAAACAGCTCAGACATTATGTAGTCAGTCAAAGATATGTACATATGGCAAACAGCTCAGTCATTATGTAGTCAGTCAAACATATGAATATAAAAACAACATAAAAGAGAAGAATGATGAAACGTTAGAAAAATGACAGCCACAAGATGCTACATATGACTTGACCTATTCTTTCCCATCCTTGTGGAGCATAGGGCCTCAACAGATATGTACCACTTTCCCCAGTCTCTAGCTGTTCTCTTGATGGCATCCCAGGATAGTACAGCATCCGTCATTTCCTCAGGAAGACTCCTGAGGAAATCTCTAGGTCTGTTTAGGATGTTCCCTTTTCAGTTTTCCTTACGAGTTCCAATCAAGTGCTTGTCTACTGATACACGACTGTCTTCCGCAGGGTATCGTCAACTCCTCTTAACCTGGGTCATCATGGGTTTCTGTCCTGTTTTTATCTACATGTCGTCTGTGTTTGCAACTCTGTCCTACCATATCAGTCTAAGAATAGATTGATAACATCTGTTGACAAAGAGATGCTACATGTATAGAATAGAAAAAACAGATTGTGCTCTAATGATCTCTTCATTGGAAGTGGTTGATATTTGTTTTGGAAGGATTCATCATCATCATCATCATCTAGTTTTGTCTACTCTTCTAAAGTTGCTGAGAGTTTCCCTTCTGAAGCATGATTTATGGTTGGGAGGTGGGGGGCGAGGATTGGTTTGTGGTTATTCAAAATATCAAATTCAAAAATTCAAAAGATGTTGGCTGTTTCAGAAAGAGTTTCTCTAAATATTTTCCTGTTCTGTTGTAGTCCAGGTAACCCCAAAGGGGTGGAAATTTCAAAGTTTTCATTGAAATCATCAGCAAGTCTAGATTTGTTGTACTGTATCTCATGTAGGTTTGGTAGATTGCATGTTGTATGATTGGGGATGCGGGTCGGGGTCAGGGGGCATTTCCTTGAGTGTGTCAGGTGGTCTCTTGTACCTAGATAACAAACCACCATCAAAGAAGAACAACCATATCTATCTGAGAGTAAAATATGATAAAAGATCTACATGGGGTCTCCACATAGAAGAAATCTATAGAAAAGCCACACTCAGAGCCTCTCTGATCCATTACCTCGCAGTTTCAGTTTAGGTTATGACTATTGAAGGTATCCACTACACTATGAGATGTCTTGATTCTTCCAGCTTCAGTTGATGTATATCCATATTGAAGTTATCCACTATGAGATGTCTTGATTCTTCCAGCTTCAGTTGATATATATCCATATTGAAGTTATCCACTATGAGATGTCTTGATTATTCTAGCTTCAGTTGATATATATCCATATTGAAGTTATCCACTATGAGATATCTTGATTCTTCCAGCTTCAGTTGATATATATCCATATTGAAGTTATCCACAATGAGATGTCTTGATTCTTCCAGCTTCAGTTGATGTATATCCATATTGAAGTTATCCACAATGAGATGTCTTGATTCTTCCAGCTTCAGTTGATGTTTAAAGGCTTTAAAGCCGAAGGATTGACTTCATTGCACCGGGTTTTACCCCATACGGCTCGGTCCCTCTCCACAGAACTGGCAAGCCACCTGCCGAGAGTATAGCACAAAGCACGAACTCTGTAGCTCCAGCAACAATCCTAGGGTCTCTGGAAAAACTGCACCCGTGAACAGAATGGCATGGTCTGGATTCGAACCCATGACCTTCGACTCACAAGGCAAAGGGTTTAACCACAGAGACCCCCATAGAGATCCAGTTGATGTATATCCATTTATGCTGCAAGAGGGCTGTAGCAGTTTTGTGATCAATGCTTCTACCCTTGGTAGTAACAATTTTATTGTTAGGTGTTCAAATTCTCCTTCATCTTATATGGTTACATTTACAGTTGCAATTGAGGCTTTAACCATTGTTAGTATTCCAAAGCAAAAGGCCAGGCCACGCAAAAGGTGGACCTCAGAGATAACAGAGGTGACGAAAGACACTGTTTATGAAGCACACACAAAAACCCGTTCTAGAAATCTATTCTTACCCTGAAGCTGTGAGGCAAATCAAGACTGGAGAAGAAGAAGAAAGACAAGGCGCATAGAAAGGCTCGCTCTAGGTATCTCCTTTTTCAACCTGATACTTAACCTTTGAACCCGCCTCCCGTTATTACGGTATTATCATTAGTACACGAATACCCGGGGTGCCTACATATCGGGATGAGAACCCCCTCCTCGTTATTTGTCGGTGTTCAGCGATAACTTGTGTACTAGTGTGATGTCAAACACAGGAAATGCTTCCCTTAAAGGTTTATCTAAATGGCGGTTTGCATCATGTTTTGAAACATAGTGATTTGATAATTGTTTATTAATTTTAAAAAGATGAAACGATACGCTGAAAATTTCGGAAATGGTCACTCGAAAAGGATAACCACAGAGCAAGCTGTTGAACTTCTTTTAAATGATTCTGAAGATGAATTAGACTTAGAATATGATTATTCTGATAACGAAATCGAAAGTGAGTCGGATGATCATTTAGAAGAAGAATTATTTTAATCGACTGATGTTCAAATATAACAAACATGTCAGTGACTTTCCAAACATGGATTACAAAGACAGATCAGTCAAGAAAGTGAAGACACAATTTTGGTGCAATATTCTGTCAAAGTTTCCTGAGTCTAAAGGAAGGATCTACATGTTGGGAAGACTGGCATAGTCAGCAGGAATACTGGAGATGATGGGGTAAGTCGATAAAAAATTATAGGACACTTAATTCAGCCAATCTATCTTGTTTTTCAAACAATTCTGATATGTGCTGTTTTGCTCAGAGCCCAGGGAGAGGATTTTAAGGTATAGTTGGCCAGGTTCAAAGGGTTAAGGGGGATTCTGGTCTTGAAACTTTTTTTGTTGCTTTGGTATTAATATAGAATTTGTATAACAATTTTGAAAGAGTATGACTTAGAATAGTAGAAAAAAATTAGTAAAATAAAAATGTCACGTTCCCATGGAAACAATTAAAATGGCAGCCAAACACAAAATATCAATCCCTAAGGCTCTGAAGTTAATGAATATAAATGAATTCTGTTTTCACTCTAAGGTGAGCATTGCAATATCTAAAACATTACACATGATTTTAGGATATATTAAATATTACATTTTTAATGAATTTTTGTGTAAACACACCCCCAAAAACAGCTTTTTTTGACCGAATTTTGAGGGAATTTTTACCCAAAATTTATAAAAATTCAATATTTAATATATCCTAAAAATCATGTGTAATATTTTAGATATTACAATTGTGCACCTTAGAGTGAAAACAGAATTCATTTAGATTCATTAGATTCAGAGCCTTAGGGATTTGGAATTTTGTTTTTGGTGGCCATTTTGTATTGTTTCCATGGCAACGCTTGACATTTTTTTTTTACTAATTTTTTCTACTATTCTAAGTCATAATCTTTCAAAATGGTTATACAAATTTTACATTAATGTGAAAACAAGGAAAATAGCTTCATGATCCCCATACCACCGAATCCCCCCTTAAACAAGATTAGACAAGAAAAGGCAAAACAGGATTAGAGAATAGATAGATAGTATTCCTCCTTTTATTCTTTTTAGAATGTTCTTAGGTAAGACTCATAGATGGTAGTAAGAAGACTCATAGATGGTGGTAAGACTCATAGATGGTGGTAAGACTCATAGATGGTGGTAAGACTCATAGATGGTGGTAAGACTCATAGATGGTGGTAAGACTCATAGATGGTGGTAAGACTCATAGGTGGCGGTAAGACTGATAGATGGCGGTAAGAAGACTCATAAATGGTGGTAAGACTCATAGGTGGCGGTAAGACTCATAGATGGCGGTAAGAAGACTCATAGACGAGTAAGAAGATTCATAGGTGGCGGTAAGACTCATAGATGGCGGTAAGATGACTCATAGATGGCGGTAAGATGACTCATAGATGGCGGTAAGACTCATGAATGGTGGTAAGACTCATAGATGGCGGTAAGACTCATGAATGGCGGTAAGACTCATAGGTGGCGGTAAGACTCATAGATGGTGGTAAGACTCATAGATGGCGGTAAGACTCATAGATATGGTAAGATGACTCATAGATGGCGGTAAGATGACTCATAGATGGTGGTAAGAAGACTCATAGATGGTAGTAAGAAGACTCATAGCTGGCGGTAAGATGACTCATAGATGGCGGTAAGATGACTCATAGATGACGGTAAGAAGACTCATAGATGGTAGTAAGAAGACTCATAGATGGTAGAAAGAAGACTCATAGATGGTAGTAAGAAGACTCATAGATGGTAGTAAGAAGACTCATAGATGGTGGTAAGAAGACTCATAGATGGTAGTAAGAAGACTCATAGATGACGGTAAGACTCATAGATGACGGTAAGAAGACTCATTGATGATGGTAAGAAGACTCCTAGATGGTGGTAAGAAGACTCATAGATGGTAGTATGAAGACTCATAGATGGTAGTAAGAAGACTCATAGATGACGGTAAGAAGACTCATAGATGGTGGTAAGAAGACTCATAGATGATGGTAAGAAGACTCATAGATGATGGTAAGAAGACTCATAGATGGTGGTAAGAAGACTCATAGATGACGGTAAGAAGACTCCTAGATGACGGTAAGAAGACTCATAGATGATGGTAAGAAGACTCATAGATGATGGTAAGAAGACTCATAGATGATGGTAAGAAGACTCATAGATGGTAGTAAGAAGACTCATAGATGGTGGTAAGAAGACTCATAGATAGCGGTAAGACTCATAGATGACGGTAAGAAGACTCATAGATGGTAGTAAGAAGACTCATAGATGGTGGTAATAAAACTCATAGATGGTGGTAAGAAGACTCATAGATGGTAGTAAGAAGACTCATAGATGACGGTAAGAAGACTCATAGATGGTAGTAAGAAGACTCATAGATGGTAGTAAGAAGACTCATAGATGATGGTAAGAAGACTCATAGATGGTAGTAAGAAGACTCATAGATGATGGTAAGAAGACTCATAGATGGTAGTAAGAAGACTCATAGATGATAGTAAGAAGACTCATAGATGGTAGTAAGAAGACTCATAGATGGTGGTAAGACTCATAGATGGTGGTAAGAAGACTCATAGATGGTAGTAAGAAGACTCATAGATGGTAGTAAGAAGACTCATAGATGGTAGTAAGAAGACTCATAGATGGTGGTAAGACTCATAGATGGTGGTAAGAAGACTCATAGATGGTAGTAAGAAGACTCATAGATGGTGGTAAGAAGACTCATAGATGGCGGTAAGAAGACTCATAGATGGTAGTAAGAAGACTCATAGATGATGGTAAGAAGACTCATAGATGGTAGTAAGAAGACTCATAGATGGTAGTAAGAAGACTCATAGATGGTAGTAAGAAGACTCATAGATGGTAGTAAGAAGACTCAAGGGAGTAAGAAGACTCATAGATGGTGGTAAGAAGACTCTCAGATGACGTAAGAAGCCCTCATAGATGGTAGTAAGAAGACTCATAGATGGTGCTAAGGAAGACCTCTAGATGGTGGTAGTTAAGCTCATAGATGGTGGTATGAAGACTCATAATGTGGTAAGAAGACTCAAGATGGTGGTAAGAAGACTCATAGATGACGGGAAGAAGACTTATAGATGGTGGATGAAGACTTCAAGATGGTGGTAAGACTCATAGATGGTGTAAGAAGACTCATAGATGTTGAAGATGAAGACTCATAGATGTTGATATGAAGACTCATAGATGGTAGTAAGAAGACTCATAGATGGCTGAGTTAAAGACTCAAGATGGTGGTAGACTTCATAGATGGTGGTAAGACTCATAGATGGTGTAAGACTCATAGATGGTGGTAAGACTCTAGAGTCGGTAAGACTCTAGATGGTGGTAAGACTCATAGTGCGGAAGACTGATAGATGAGGGTAAGAAGACTATAAATGGTTAATACTCATAGTCTGTCAAGACTCATAGATGGCGGCAGAAGACTTCATAGCGGCGGTAAGAAGATTCTAGGTGCGGAAGACTTAGATGCTGGTAAGATGATCATAGATGGGTAAGATGACTCAAGATGCTAGACTCATGAATGTGTAAGACTCATAGATGTAAGACTCATGAATAGGCAGTAAGACCATGAATAGGCTGGTAAGACTATAGGTATGTAAGACTCTAGATGGTGGAGAAACTCAAGATGTAAGACTCATAGATTGTAAGATGACTCATTAGATTTGTGTAAGATGACCATAGAGGTGGTAAGAGACTCAAGATGTATAAAAGACTCATAGTGGTAAATACCTAAATCAGGTAAGATGACTCATAGATGACGTAAGAAGACTCATAGATGGTAGAAAGAAGACTCATAGATGGTAGTAAGAAGACTCATAGATGTAGTGAAGACTCATGATGTGTAGACAACTATAGATGGTGGTAAGAAGACTCATAGATGGTATAAGAAGACATAGATGACAGGAAAACTCATAGATGACCAGTAAGAAGACCTACATTGATGATGGTAAAAGACTCTAGATGGTGTAGAAGACTCTTTATAGATGTGTATGAAGACTCATAGATGGTAGTAAGAAGACTCATAGATGGTAGTAAGAAGACTCATAGATGGTGGTAAGAACTCATAGTGATGGTAAGAAGACTCTAGATGACGGTAAGAAGACTCATAGATGGTGGTAAGAAGACTCATAGATGACGGTAAGAAGACTCATAGATGACGGTAAGAAGACTCATAGATGACGGTAAGAAGACTCATAGTGATGGTAAGAGACTCATAGATGATGGTGAAGACTCATAGATGATGGTAAGAAGACTCATAGATGAGGTGAAGACTCATAAATGGTAGTAAGAAGACTCATAGATGGTGTAAGAAGACTCAAAGATGGTAGTAGAAGACTCATAGATGGTGGTAAGACTCATAGATGGTAGTAAGAAGACTCATAGATGGTAGTAAGAAGACTCATAGATGGTAGTAAGAAGACTCATAGATGGTAGAAAGAAGACTCATAGATGGTGGTAAGACTCATAGATGGGTAAGAAGACTCATAGATGGTAGTAAGAAGACTCATAGATGGTGTTAAGAAGACTCATAGATGGAGTAAGACTCATAGATGGGTAAGAAGACTCATAGATGGTGGTAAGAAGACTCATAGATGGTAGTAAGAAGACTCATAGATGATGGTAAGAAGACTCATAGATGGAGGTAAGAAGACTCATTGAGGGTGTAAGAAGACTCTAGATGGTAGTAAGAAGACTCATAGATGGTAGTTAAGATCTCATAGATGGTAGTAAGAAGACTCATAGATGGGTAAGAAGACTCATAGATGGTAGTAAGAAGACTCATAGATGAGTAAGAAGACTCATAGATGGGTAAGAAGACTCTAGATGGTGGTAAGAAGACTCATAGATGGTGGTAAGAAGACTCATAGATGGTGGTATGAAGACTCATAGATGACGGTAAGACTCATAGATGATGGTAAGACTCATAGATGGTGGTAAGAAGACTCATAGATGGTGGTAAAAGACTCTAGATGGTGGAAGAAGACTCATAGATGGTGGTAAGAAGACTCATAGATGATGGTAAGAAGACTCATAGATGGAGGTAAGAAGACTCATAGATGGTGGTAAGAAGACTCATAGATGGTGGTAAGAAGACTCATAGATGGTGGTAAGAAGACTCAAAGATGGTGGTAAGAAGACTCAAAGATGGTGGTAAGAAGACTCATAGATGGTGGTAAGAAGACTCATAGATGGGGTAAGACTCATAGATGGTGGTATGAAGACTCATAGATGACGGTAAGACTCATAGATGACGGTAAGAAGACTCATAGATGACGGTAAGAAGACTCATAGATGGTGGTAAGAAGACTCATAGATGGTGGTAAGAAGACTCATAGATGACGGTAAGAAGACTCATAGATGGTAGTAAGAAGACTCATAGATGGTGGTAAGAAGACTCATAGATGGTGGTAAGAAGGCTCATAGATGGTGGTATGAAGACTCATAGATGGTGGTAAGAAGACTCATAGATGGTGGTAAGAAGACTCATAGATGACGGTAAGAAGACTTATAGATGGTGGTATGAAGACTCATAGATGGTGGTAAGACTCATAGATGGTGGTAAGAAGACTCATAGATGTTGGTATGAAGACTCATAGATGTTGGTATGAAGACTCATAGATGGTGGTAAGAAGACTCATAGATGGTGGTAAGAAGACTCATAGATGGTGGTAAGAAGACTCATAGATGGTGGTAAGAAGACTCATAGATGGTGGTAAGAAGACTCATAGATGGTGGTAAGAAGACTCATAGATGGTGGTAAGAAGACTCATAGATGGTGGTAAGACTCATAGATGGCGGTAAGAAGACTCATAGATGAAGATGAAGGAACTGTGTGTATCCTTTAGATATGTTTCTTGTATAAACATTATGTCAACCTGATTTCTTCGAAGGAATCCTTGTAACTCTGGTTATTAAATTTCTGTGCCGGGCCGCAAGGAAGCAAAGAATAGTACCACTGCACCCTACAATGCATGTCATAAGAGGTGACTGATGTAGGCCCTAGGATGCTACCCTAGTAAATAAAAGCAGCGCAGAAATCGAATGTGCTGGCCTACTTGTAGGTGCATAACTGGTTCAACATACAATCGCTCTTCTGCTCAGATCATATACAAATCACACAGAGTGGTTGACAAGTGATCTATATGGAGAGTTCCAAGAAGAAGAAGAAATTCCTTCCTCCTCTGCATTACACTGGATCACTTTGAAGCAACGAATTAGGTTAGCAGAGCTACATGTTGCTTTGGTGGACCTTTTGAGACAGAAGGTTCGGTTATGCTCCTCCCTGAGTGTAGCTGATAGGAGTGACGTTATGACAAGAGATTGATTGTTCCATGACCAAATTTCTATATTTGCATTTGTGTCCTCATTTTTCCTGTACCTGTGCCGCAGCTGACATACTCTGCCTTCGACAGGTTAGGATGTCTTTTGTTTGTTTTGGTTATCTCCCATAGCATTCTAGTTCAAAACTGCAAGGTTTCCATCCTTGTGGCAAGAGTTTATAGCGATTCTTTTCTCTCATTATGGATATTTCTTAAGGTATCAGTGCTACCTGCTACCCTGCATGGGAGAACATAACCGTTTGGTTGGCAACTGCTTATTCATTGAGAATAAAGCTGGCTTGTATTGCAGCGGACACTCCATTTCTGATGGTCGTCCCATGATCTGCCACCTTTGGTCGCAGCTGGTTGGGATCGGTTGTTCTATTCAGTCAGGCAAGGTGGCTTAAACCAAAAATCTACAGGTTATATTTGCTTATTCAACTCAACAAGTCTCTTATTCAACACTCCATATGGGTACTACATCAACTGTACCTGGAGACTAGTAGGATGCCATCAACAAGATTTCTAATAGCTAATGATGGAGAGCAAACAAATTAAAAACAAAAGTAGTAAATAATGTCTACATACTTCATCCCAAGGTTTGGAAGTGCCTTTAATGACAATATTAGGACGAAAGTTATTCATGGTGATCAGTCCATCTGGTGATTTCGCAATTCGAGACTGAAGATCTGTTAAGGACTCTTCTGTAGCTAAGTGGTAAGGACTTTCATCTGGGAATGCAACTCTGGAATGATGGAGAGAAAACAAAATAAAAACAAAAGTAGTAAATAATGTCTACATACTTCATCCCAAGGTTTGGAAGCGCCTTTAATGACAATATTAGGACGAAAGTTATTCATGGTGATCAATCCATCGGGTGATTTCTCAATTCGAGACTGAAGATCCGCTAAAGACTCTTCTGTAGCTAAAAGGTAAGGACTTTGATCTGGGAATGCAACCTGTGGAATAAGCACACAGTATAAATAACATATAACTAGATATGAGAGCCTAAAGAAAATAATTTTGGAGGGAATGATGCCTGGAAGAAGAATTAGAGGAAGACCAAGAAGACGATGGGTGCAATATGTCGTTGACAATCTGAGAATGACTGCTGCTGACACTGGCCAACGTGCACAGAACAGAGAGTTTTTCAGCACTGCTGTCATGGGAGCCAAGTTCTGGAAGGGACAAGCTACTTGATGATAAATAACACTTGAATCGACAGTAAAAGTGGGAAGTGGGATGCCAAAGAATACCTGGTGAAGAAGAACCGTGGAAGAAAGTGCAAGACAGATTTAAGCTTCATGGGCAAAGGGTGTCTATCTACTATCCAAATTTAAAAACATCCTGTTTGAGGGTATGGTTCAATATCAAATAAAATGTTGGATTAAACGCAGAGAAATGACATCACACATCTCTGTCATACACCACCAGATTTTCTGTGGAATGTATGGTTTAAGATCTTTAAGCTACAGGAGATGTTTATCATAGAAGAGGTCTGTAATGTTGAGTGCCTATTATAAAAGTGATGTTATCCTGCTAATATTATATACAAACATCTCTTCAATGTTTCTGCTGCGATGGAGGACAGTGTATGTATGAACTTGGTCAATATATCAGCGTCTGTAGCTTAAGCGGTAGTGAGCTCGATCACAACTCAAGTGTACTATAAATTAAGGTGTAGTTATGGCGCCAAATATGGCATCTGATGTTTGCGTGAAGGCTTGTTTACCTTATCACCTGTGTCCCTCGGTATTCAGTCCTTAAGTTTCCGGCCAGTGTGTTGCAGGGTCCGAAGGGAGCAAAGAATAGTAACACTGTGACCTACAAGGCATGTCGTAAGAGGTAACTGTGATAGGGCCCTAGGGAAGCTACCATAGTAAATAAAAACGTAGCAGAAATTGGATGTGCTGGCCTACTTGTAGGGGCATAACTAGCACAATGTACAATCGCTCTTAGGCTCAGATACCATACAAATCACAGAGTGTGGTTTAACAAGCGACCGATATGGAGCGTCAATAAGAATAGGAATCAAATTTGGTGTTCAGCAGTTTCTCAGTTAACCCCCTTGATTGTCTGATTAAATATAACAAATTGTCACCAAAACAGTTTTTTTAAACAGAACACATACTCTAGAAATAGAAAATACCAAAAATTATAACTCAAATCTTATCTTCAATCATCTCAGAAGATGATACTAATGTCAATATCACAAATCTTATCTTCAATCATCTCAGGAGATGATACTAATGTCAATATCACAAATCTTGTCTTCAATCATCTCAGAGATGATACTAATTCAATATCACAATCTTGTCTTTAATCATCTCAGGAGATGATACTAATGTCAATACACAAATCTTGTCTCAATCATCTCAGAGATGATACTAATGTCAATACAAATCATCAAATTCTTATGTCTTTCTAATCATCTCAGGAGATGATACTAATGTCAATACCACAAATCTTGTCTTCAATCATCTCAAGGAAAGATGATACTAATGTCAATATCACAATTTCTTCAATCATCCGGAGATGATATAATGTCAATCCACCACAATATCTTAATCTTCAATCATCTCAGAGATGATACTAATGTCAATATCACAAATCTTGTCTTCAATCATCTCAGAAGATGATACTAATGTCAATACCAACTACTGACAGATATAACTAGAAAGATAACTTGAGCAAAACAAAGCAAGTAAATAGAAGATAAAATCATTACAGACTAAAACTAAACACAAATATGACAAATTTATAATGTTTTCAAATGTATTTTGATATAACAATCTCACCCAGTCAGAAAGGTCACATAATGTAGACAAACTCTTAGGCACAGATCATAAAACCCAAATATACGGTGAACAAATGATCAATAAGCGGTGAACAGAGCGGTGAACACAAAGGAAGGGAAAGTGTGAGGGACTGACTGTTAGCAAGACAGACTCAAACATTTCCCATAGGCCAAAATTTTCGGATGCCTCTGCCCTACAGGTGTAGATGCCTAAGAAAAGAGGTGAAACATATAGTTGTTCTTGGCTACGGCCAAACATATCATAAAGACTGATCAAACTGGTTGTAAAGAATGAACAAATGCAACAAAAATTTGGCAAATTATATGTTACACAGAAGAGATGTGTATAGCCAATGAGCTACAGGAACAATTAGCATGACAATACACAATCTTCACAATCTACTGAAAGAGAATGAGAAAATATGGGTCTGCCTGAAGTTCAGTGATGTCAGTTTTCATAATGAAATAATTATCGATATAGGGGGAGACTGCAGTAAAACTATGTAAAATGGCGAAACACGTAATAACAAAGTACTGTAGTTTACAAAATACAAAAACAATGACAATACACAGCAATGTTTCAACCAAAAGGCCTTTATCAAGCAAACGATATAACAGGAGTGATGAATTTCACTGCACACCACATACAGACTACGACAGAGACATTCCAATGGTCCTAAAATGAAAATCTGTGACTAAATCAAGCAAACGATACAACAGGAGTGACGAATTTCACAGCACACTACAGACTATGACAGAGATATTCTAATGGTCCTAAAATGAAAATCTGTGACTAAAAACAAATAACGTTTTCTATTGAAATAAATGAAATAATTAAGAGACTTCTTACTTGATCTTTACTGATTGCATTTGTTGTTGGGCTCTGCCTCAGTTCGAGTCCAGGCACTAAGACCAGTAGTTTAAGATCTTCTTTGACATATTCACTGATCCATGATGCCACCTCTTGGCCACAGTCCTGAGCTTCCAATTGTCTTTTCCAAACTCTGAAATGAAGAGTTACTGTTGCAATATGAATATTGTATTGATCTTAGTTTATATACTCTAAATATTTAGCATAAATATGTGTTCATCATTTACACTTGACCTATCAAATCAGGTTATGACCTATCGAATCAGGTTATGACCTATCGAATCAGGTTATGAGCTAAAAATAGTTATAAGACACTGCAATATTCTGATTGGTTCCCTAAGAACTTAACGTGCGTGTAGGTGGCATCTGTAGCGTAATCGGTAGTGAGCTTAATCACAGCCCAAGAGTACCTGGTTCAAACTCTGTGGTGAGCAGTTTGAAAGCAAATTTTTTCCCGTGTATTTTTACGAATAGTAAAAATAGACCTCACCACTCAGAAGGCAATGGCAAACTACTGAACGTATAAGCAGTGCCTAGAAAATCAACAACTTGTTTACTGTGGTTGGTGGCGATGTCCTGTGAAGAATATGCCACAATTTTCATTTCATTGTTGAGATAAAAATGATTGCTTTTTGGTAACTATGTTATTTTGTCTGGTTATATAAAAATGGCTATTTATTGGTATACGTTACTGGCAACTACGCCAAAAGTTGAAAAATAACACATAAAAATTGTTGGATTCATTTACTAAGGAAATTGTTAAAGGAACATTGAAAAAGAAAATTTTTGTCAACAGACAATAGAAGCCGTTTGCCACAAGAATCTAGTCCGAATACAGTGTTTTGTGAAAGTTTCTCGAATATTTATAAGTTCCGAGTGATTACTAAAAATTTGAAAAAGTAAACATAATTTCCTAAACAAAAATGAATTAATTATTTACTTTTTACATTGTTAAGTTGATGAATGAAAGTGAAGAAAGAAGAAATTCTAGAACAATGAATCCCTTATTTTGTATATATATATTTTCAAGTGTGTCACGGATAAATACATTGGTAATACACTGCGCTAGTCATGAGGTGCTGTGGAAAATTTCAGGGTAGAGGTCAATTTGGCTAAAATTCTCTGTGCGAATACGATTGGACTACTGGAGACCCTGATCCTTTACTTGTAGATCTAAATGACAAGTACCACTGAAGTCGGAATAAGGTTCATCTGAATGATGAAAGACACTGGTGTAAGAAAAGAAAACCTGCAAGTAAAAATCAGCCAGAGGCTCCATATTATGTGCCATATCTACGTCTTAATTCATAGTGGGCGAACAGATAAAAAAAATATATTCTCAAGCTGATGGATGAAATTGTATAAAGAAGAAATTCTGCAACAATTTCAGTTTGAAATATCTTCATTGCACTCCGAACGTGTTCAACGGTTCTCTGATCTCCTTTGCAATATCTCCAACAGTGTCCAGCGACTGACCATACCAGTTCGATGTCAATTGATAAGACCACTCATACGCCTGTTGTGTTGCTATTTTTTGGCCACTTCAATCCAAGCTCTTGCAATGGAGCTGTTTTGTGGATTGGTTTAGGTTATAGTTTTCTGTGCAGCCATTGTCTAAGAGGTCGTTCAGAATGTCAGCTCCATTGAATTTCTGCAACAATCAATTCCTCACTTTTAATATATTCAAATCAATGAATGAGAATGAATGAATGAATGAATGAGAATGAATGAGAATGAATGAGAATGAATGAATGAATGAGAATGAATGAGAATGAATGAATGAGAATGAATGAGAATGAATGAGAATGAATGAATGAGAATGAATGAATGAGAATGAATGAATGAGAATGAATGAGAATGAATGAAAGAGAATGAATGAAAGGGAATGAATGAAAGAGAATCAATGAATGAGAATGAATGAATAAGAATGAATGAATGAGAATGACTGAATGAGAATGAATGAGAATGAATGAGAATGAATGAATGAGAATGAATGAATGAGAATGAATGAATGAGAATGAATGAAAGAGAATGAAAAGAAGAGAATGAATGAATGAGAATGAATGAATGAGAATGGAATGAATGAATGAATGAGAATGAATGAATGAGAATGAATGAGAATGAATGAATGAGAATGAATGAAAGAGAATGAATGAATGAGAATGAATGAAAGAGAATGAATGAAAGAGAATGAATGAATGAGAATGAATGAATGAGAATGAATGAATGAGAATGAAGGAATGAGAATGAATGAAAGAGAATGAATGAATGAGAATGAATGAATGAGAATGAAGGAATGAGAATGAATGAATGAGAATGAATGAATGAACAAGAGAATCTAGATCAATTAATTGTTTATGGTTACTTATTTCTTCTTCTTTCAACGCTCTATATCAACGACTTGTTAAACCACTCTTTTGTATATGATCTGAGCCTAAAGGCGATTATAAGTTGTGCCAGTTATACACCTACAAGTAGGCCAGCACGTCCGATTTATGCGAGACTTTTTATTGGTAGCTACCCTAGACCCCTACCTCAGTCACTACTTACAACATGTCTTGTAGGTCGCAATATTACTATTCTTTGCTCCCCTTGCAAGCCTCGGCAACATACATGCATGTTACTAATCTAATATTGTTAATTACCTGCATGGTACTACTTTCTTCCTGTCCAATTTTGGTTGTAGAGGGACTCGGATTTCTGGCATATCATTTGCATTGAGTACTAGATCGTGGCTATCAGTTGATATCTTGACTCCTGCCAGCAATGGTATCTGACGTTGTGTTACAAAGTCACCGTTTGGACGAACAATCACAAAATGTCTGTGAAATAAATGTTATATCAGAAATAATTATACATACACCAATAAAATGAAACATGACCTCATAAATGAAGCTTACAGAGCAAGCTATGGGAACTCTCGAAGAACTCCAACTGACATGCAGCTTTATAGAGGCAACCCATCTCATGGTTTAGACGAGCATACAAAACTGAACACAAAGAAGAACTTCAACTGACATGCAGCTTCATAGAGGCAACTCATCTCATGGTTTAGACGAGCATACAAAACTGAACGCAAAGAAGAATTCCAATTGACATGCAGCTTCATAGAGGCAACTCATATCATGGTTTAGACGAGCATTCAAAACCGAATGCAAAGAAGAACTCCAACTGACATGCCGCTTCATAGAGGCAACTCATCTCATGGTTTAGACGAGCATACAAAACCGAACGCAAAGAAGAATTCCAATTGACATGCAGCTTCATAGAGGCAACTCATCTCATGGTTTAGACGAGCATACAAAACCGAACGCAAAGAAGAAGATATCAGAAATAAAGAGCAGAATAGGGTAGGTCAAAGTTGCGTTCCAGAAAATAATAAGCATTATATGCAAAAAGTCACTGTCAATTTAAATCAGAATGAGAGTTATACAGTGCTACATAGAATCAATACTGATATATGGATGCGAGTCATGGACGGTAAATAAACAGATAGAGAAATCTTTGATGGTCACAGAGATGTGGTTTTACAGAAGAATGATGAGAATCCCATGGACTGCTAAAATGATGAATGTGGAGGTGTTGAATGAGGCCAAGACACAGAGAAAACTTAATATCAATATAAGAAAGAGGTAGTCATCATTTTTTGGACATGTGATGAGTAGGGAAGGTTTAGAACACATTGTGACAACTAGTAAAATCGAAGGGAGACGAGTCAGAGAGAGAAAGTTTTAAAATTGAAACAACAGACTGAATCAAAAGACATTTATCCAATAAAGTATAGAAGATTTAGTTATAGTTCACATTTCTTAATAGGAACAGTTTGTTAAAAAGTGAAACCAAAAAATATTTATCCTTCTTCTTCTCCGTTCAACTCCCAATGGAGCACAGGTCTTCAACAAACTTCTTCCAGCTCTTCCTTTCTCTTGCCATCCCTTCCAATTATTTCTATGTTTTACCTATCCTTTTAATATCAGCCTCCAGTTCTCTTGTTCAGGTCTGTCTAGGTCTTCCCCTATCCCTCTTTCCATGTGGGTTCCAAAACAGTGCCTGTCTTGCAATGCTTCTGGTCGGTCTTCTCAATGTGTTAATTTAAAAATATTTACTAAAAAATAATATTCTATAAATAAATCTACTATCAAAACCAAAGAATACAGTCTAAAAGGTGATAGATGTTATAACAGGTGATAGATGTTATAACAGGTGATAGATGTTATAACAGGTGATAGATATTATAACAGGTGATAGATGTTATAACAGGTGATAGATGTTATAACAGGTGATAGATGTTATAACAGGTGATATATGTTATAGATATTCTTTAAATATATCACCGTCTGCATGGTGCTGGGGCCCACAAGGGAGCAAAGAATAGTACCACTGCGACCTACAAGGCATGTCATAAGAGGTGACTGATGTAGGACCTAGGAAGCTACCCTAGTAAATAAAAAGCACCGTGAAAATCGGATTTGCTGGCCTACTTGTAGGAGCAAAACTGGCACAATGTACAATCGCTCTTAGGCTCAGATCACATACAAATCACACAGAGCGGTTAACATGTGGTCGATATGGAGCGTTGGAAGGAGAAGAAAATAAATGAGACAGGGGGTCTCTGTGGCTAAGTGGTTAAGCCCTTTATCTTGAGAGTCGAAGGTCGTGGGTTCGAATCCGGACCGCACCGTTCTGTTGTAGTTTTTTTCCAGAGACCCCTAGGATTATTACTGGAGCTATGGAGTTTGTGCTTTGTGCAATACTTTTGGAAGGTGGTGTGCCATTTCTGCGGAAAGGGACCGAGCCATATGGGGTAAAACCCGATGCAATGAAGTCAATCTTTCGGCTTTAAAACCTTTAAAATGAGAATAAATGATCAACATATTTGTTGGATTACCTATCAATTGCATTGGACATTCGAATCCCTGAGACTGTACAAAAGCCAACATTATTTGTTATACCTCCACAGGATTTGATAGGGTAGCAATTTAATGCAGAAACTTGTCCAACCAGTTCAAACTTTTTCTGCAGTTTCCTCTTGGATAGTAATACAACAGCAGCAACAATGGCAGCAGTAATGGCGACAGCACTAATTGTAACTTTACTGACAAGCAGGCTGGACCACTCAACCATTTTTAAGATTCACTTGAAGAGATAAGTTTTCTGGTTATGCTGCAACAAAATTATTTGAATAAGTCAAGAATAATAATGATAAAAAGAAATTAATATTATAATAAGAAAATTGCTCAGCTCCCTCTGAAGCATAGGTCCTAAAAAAACATTCACCATTCATTTATATTCTGTGACAACCGTCTCTCCTTGACTTCCCAATCAAATGTGTGTTGCGGGCTCACAAGGGAGAAAAGAATAGTAACACTGCGACCTACAAGGCATGTCGTAAGAGGTGACTGAGGTAGGGGCCTAGGGAAGCAAAGAATAGTAACACTGTAACCTACAAGGCATGTTGTAAGAGGCGACTGAGGTAGGGGCCTAGGAAGCTACCTAGCAAATAAAAAGTGTCATAGAAATCGGATGTGATGGTCTACTTGTAAGCGCATAACTGGCACAACGTACAATTGCTCATAGGCTCAGATCACATACAAATCACAAAGAGTGGTTTAACAGGTGGTCGATATTGAGCGTTAGAAGAAGAAGATGACTGCTCAATCACCTCAGTATTCATTTTCTGATCTCTTCTCCCTCTGTGTATTTTGCTATTCCTCTGCTTTTCTTTCCTCATGGGTTTCAAAACAAGGCAATTTGTAGTATATTATTCACTGGACTTTTGAATTGATGTTCTATCCAATGTCAATGTCTTTTTTTTAAAGCTTGTTTACATCGTGTTTCACTGGTGTTTGGTTCTTTTCTATGAGTTTCTCATTAACAACCTTGTTATACTATTTCAACCCATCTGTTCTGTGCAAGCACACACATTTCATTTGTGACTTGTATGAACAAATCTTGATCTGCAGAGAAAATAGTGTGTCAGCTAGGCACATAAAGCGGAACAAATCTTGATCTGCAGACGAAAGATTGTGCCAGTTACAGCACATAAAGCGGAACAGAACAGGGAACACACGCAAATACAGCAACAGAGACATTTAATTAATTATCATGGTGATGCAGGTATCAGCTTTAATCTGGGTGTAGAGAAAATAAACCATTAGAAAGTTACAGTTACAGCCTGGATCTTGGTAATGCTTAGGACTTACCCTTGGACACAAAGTTAATGAGCTGACAAAAGGGTGGGTAGCACCTAGCCCTATTCAATCTGCAACATGTTTATATTTGGTCCACCAGAAGTACTCACAGCTCGCAGATTTAGGCCCAGGGAATACTTTATCGCTTGTGTCTCCCTCCGGACTTGAGAGTTTTTACTCTGTGTAGTTTCCATGTAGGGATACTAAAACGGAAACCCTTGATAGAAGTTAAAAAGACCAAGCAATTCTGGCATTATCTTATGTAACCTTTCTGCTGGATATTTTGACATGATTGTCGAGATAAGTGCCTTGGACACTAGCTTACAGTGTTTGTGTCTCCTATCAATTACTGGACGGCAGCCAGAGAATTTGTGTAGTCGCAGTCCCTCTGAGATATTGTTCGTCTGATACAAGACTTAACCTCATAATGTGCAAAACAGTGTTTACAGTAATACCTCCTTGCCAGCGTAGCTTCACCTTTGATCCCAACTTGTTTCTCCAGATTACAGGTTACAATCTGTTTCAGGGCCACCTAAGGAGATGAAGTAGGGCCTTGGTCAATGTCAGCTGACTGACTCTGGTACTGTCCTTATTTCGTTGTTTCTATGGTCCTGTTCTTTAGTCTAAAAGCAGTTGTTATTCAGTTAGTTTATCAAATTCTATGGCCCTGCTCTTTAGTCTAAAAGCAGTTGTTATTCAGTTTATCAAATTCTATGGCCCTGCTCTTTAGTCTAAAAGCAGTTGTTATTCAGTTTATCAAATTCTATGGTCCTGCTCTTTAGTAAAAAAGCTGTTGTTATTCAGTTTATCAAATTCTATGGTCCTGCTCTTTAGTAAAAAAGCTGTTGTTATTCAGTTAGTTTAACAAATTCTATGGAGAAATAACTCCAATATTCATTTCTAGCACATGAGGAATGTTGCAAGTGGGTTTTGAGTAGCATTTCTAGAACAGGAGGAATGTTGCAAGTGGGTTTTGAGTAGCATTTCTAGAACAGGAGGAATGTTGCAAGTGGGTTTTGAGTAGCATTTCTAGCACAGGAGGAATGTTGCAAGTGGGTTTTTGAGTAGCATTTCTAGCACAGGAGGAATGTTGCAAGTGGGTTTTGAGTAGCATTTCTAGCACAGGAGGAATGTTGCAAGTGGGTTTTGAGTAGCAAAGATGATTTATTTCTGATAATTTATATCACAAGTGTGTAAATTATATGGATTTGTATGCGTCTGAGCACTGATGCCTAAAAAACTCAAGACATTCAGCTCAAATGTGAAATCTGTGTTGTTGTATGGCTCGGAAATGTGGTGAGTCCCTAAGTTAAATACAAAAAAGATTCAGACCTTTGTCAACGGATGTCTTCAGTAGCTTCTCAGACTGAGATGGTATGATATAGTTACAAACAGACCTGTGGATAAGAACCGGACAGGAACCCATGATGACCCAGGTCAAGAGGAGAAAATGGTGATGGGTCAGGCACTCCCTAAGGAAGACACAGTCGAATGTCACTAGACAAGCACTTGAGTGGAAACTGCAAGGTAAATGAAAAGAGAATGCCCCAAACAGACCTAGAGCAAGTATTCTTCAGGAACTGAAGAGTGCTGAACTGTCCTGGGAGACCATAAAGAGAAAGTCAGAGACCGAGAAGCGTGGCGAACAACTGTTGAGGCCCTATGCTCCACGAGGAGCGAAGAGAAATAAGTCGAGACTTGTGCACACAAACTTATTTATTGTTTGATTTAGTGATGTCCCTGTTGATAGCAAAAGTATACATTTGACTAAAAACAGAACTGAAGTTATGAGTATAATTCCAAGATTATTCTACTATAAAATGTGTTGCTGGAATAGCCCTTTGGCAGAGTGCTGATCACACAGTGACACACTAAAATTTGTTGCTGGAATAGCCCTTTGGCAGAGTGCTGATCACACAGTGACACACTAAAATTTGTTGCTGGAATAGCCCTTTGGCAGAGTGCTGATCACACAGTGACACACTAAAATTTGTTGCTGGAATAGCCCTATTGGCAGAGTGCTGATCACACAGTGACACTAAAATTCTCATGGGGTTAAACTTAAAACTGTATGTCCATTGATTTGCCTTGTCATTACTATTTTTTGTATGGTTTTCTTTAATTTGTATTCATTTCTTACTGACTGTTCATAATTTGTGTAGTATTTGTCCGCAATAGAACAATTTTTTGTGCTTGTAGGGATGTTTATTTTATTCATTGTTCACATCAACAAAAACAGAACAATATTGGTTGTACATTACAATGATTACATAATATTGCAAGACTCTTCATGAATAGAATACGAGGTGGTGACTTGTTTTGTCAAAATATTTCTCTGACGGAATCTGTTATAACAGTTATATCACAGACTTAAGTAAGATAACAAATGTATATGTTACTGTTGTGGTGTAGTAAATTTAGAGGTAAAGTTAGTAGTTACTTTTTGTGTTTGTTCACTTACTCGTGACTGAAAGTATGCAATGTCTGAAGTTGAAGAATGTCTGTGTGGGGCGTTTACAATTGTAAGAATGTTGACAGCTACACTTTGACTTTATCAGTAACAAAAGTGCACAAAGACTTACCAAAAATATAAAAAAATATCAATAAATTTCAAGAATCGTGAAACACGGCAGTGTTCAGTGCAGCTAGTTGTTATCCAATTTCCCAAACTGATCGCTTGCTGTTACAGCATCAGTTACTGATAACTGATTATGTGATAGTAATGTTCCCCTGCCTCTTATCTGTGCAACAAGTTGTACGTCTGCCTTTCTTCATACGTCCAATGTTCATTCATTTTGCTATCTGTAAAAAAGCAAAGCTCATAGAATAAAGTTCACGTGATAACGTCTCTAACGTGTACAGCAGCTACACAGTTTCCAATCTTCCTTCAGTTAAAACAAGTACACACATTACTGACTTCAACTGTACTGCTGGCACGTTGTTGTTCGTCTGCTAGTGTCTGTGGCTGTGTGCTCTAATAGGTAGCACATTGTGTGTACAAGATCAAGTATGTCGGGGAAATAGTGAGACTTCCATGTTGATTTATGTAAATAAACAAATCGTTGAGATATTTTAGCGAAACGAAAAGTCCGATTAGTTTTCCATGGGATAATTTGACATTTGTATTCAAACAACTATTGAATCACATAATTTGTTACTGTAAATCTACCGTCTGGCATTTGGGGGAAGCCACAATGTTATTGATTTTTGTTGTTTTGGCCCCTAGATTGGCTACACTTTTGTGCATTCCTTGTCCTTTGTGAATCTGTTAAAGATTGAGGTCAGTCAATACGGACCTACTGTCTATGCTATCATCATTTGACGTCAACAGTTGTGTTTGATATGCGTTTGTATGTGTGTTTGGTTTTCTTAGTTTGAAGGGTATGTACGGACACGAGTCGGTTTTGACTGCCTCTCCCATGATCAATCAGGTTTGGCACCATCTTATAGTATAATTCAATAGATGTAGTATACTCAAAATGTGAGAATAAAAATCAAATTAATCAGTAATCTGGCTAATGCCAAAGAATTGACTCCAATGCACTGGGTTTTACCCCATATGGCTCGGTCCCTTTCTGCAGAAATAGTACGCTACCTGCCGAGAGTATTGCACGAAGTACAAGCTCTGTATCTGCGGTAACACTCCTGGGGCCTCTGGAAAAAATACACCCGTGAACAGGACGGCGCAGTCCTGATTCGAACCCACGACTTTCTGGAATGCAAGGCAACGTCGTAACCACTAAGTCACACATACCACCAAACACATATACCCCTGATCAAAATAATGCAAAGAACACACGAGAAAAAGTGCAAAGAAATCAACACACACACACACACACACACACATTCAGATAAAAGAAAGGACGTAGAATAAAGGAGAATATTTAAAAAAACACATTCATCTTAAAACAGACGAGAGCAAATATAAACAAGTATATGAATGAATGTTGTAAAAACACATTCATCTTGAAACAGACGAGAGCAAATATAAACAAGTATATGAATGAATGTTGTAAAAACACATTCATCTTAAAACAGACGAGAGCAAATATAAACAAGTATATGAATGAATGTTGTTACCAGTGCCAAACCAGAGCCAACTATAAACTAATCAATCTAGAGTTGGCTTAGGCCAAACTTGGTCACTGACAGCAACACACCACAGAAAGCTCACCACATGCCATGCTTGAGGGTGGCGGTACGGGTCACCAGGAAAGATTACAAAATGAGGTAATCAGAAGCAGAGTGTGCATAACTCATGTCGATACATTAACAAATGCAGTGGTTCGACATTATGAGAATGGAATACAACCACACTAACACAATACAAGCAGATGGATAGACAATATCAAGACCACACTACATAAACACGGATATAACACAGCAAGGGCGACTCATCTGACCCTAGAACGCAAATTAAAGCACCCATCCCTACGCTTAACGACATGAGTGGACATCCAACTACATCTTCCACCTGGGAATAGCCAATAGATAATAGCTACGGAGTTCGTGCTTTGTGCACTACTATTGGCAGGTGGCGTGCCATTTCTGCAAAGAGGGACCGAGCTATATGGAGTAAAACCCGGTGTAATAAAGTCAATACTTCGGCTTTTTTTTTCTTTCCGATCCAGAAGCACTTGAGCTTTTCAGCTCTTCGGCTCGGTGCCATGGACATCGTAACCCTTCGGTTCGGTGCCACGAACACCGTAAATCTGGGGAATCTGTGACTTTTTCTGCCATCCCGCGGAATTGAACCCGCACACACAGAGGGATAGTCACCCGTAGTCCAACGCGCTACGAACACGCTGGGCAGACGGGCATACTTCGGCTTAAAGACACTTATCGTGAGAATAGACATGTACCTTGCAATATTAGTAAATCGAACTGTACTCTGGAATTCAAACATTTCTCGGCTATCGCGCATGGCATGGTTCTGGCAGAGCGAAGGGGAGCATACATAACAACTACTTCTAGTATCAGGATGAAGGTTGAGGCCGTTACTGCTGCCTTCCAGTGGTTACCTAGAACAGTTTACTAAGGGCGGTTGTTGATTCTGATTCTCAGTCGATACTTGGAAGGTCCTAAATGGCAGGTTGAGGTATAAGTGGATGTCCTTTCTTCCTTCCTTTCGTTGGCTTGAAATATTGTCTATATATTCAACGTTCTTCTTCTTCTTCACCCTTCGCCCCTAGGGAAGCATAGGTCCGCAACCAAGGCCTTCCAAGACTGCCTATCCAAGGCCATCCTTTCCAGATCTCGCTACTCTCTCCCCGTCCTCTTGCATTCCATCTCTAACTCCCGTCTCCAGGTGTTTCTGGGTCTTCCCTTACTTCTATTGTCCTGGGGTTCCACGGAGAGCCTGTCTCACGATGCTGTCAGGGGTTTCCTCAGTGTGTGTCCTATCCATCTCCACCTTCTGCTCATTATCTCTTGTTCCACCTGCCGTTGTCCTGCCCTATCCCACAGTTCTCTGTTTGTGATCCTGTCGTACCATCTCAGATGAGTATCCTGCGTAGGCATCTATTGATGAATGTCTGCAACTTTTTGGTGTTCCCTTTAGTTGTTCTCCATGTCTCTGCTCCATACAGAAGGACAGACTTGACATTTGAGTTAAATATCATTATCTTAGTTTTATTCCTAATCATTCTTGAACTCCATATGTTCTTCAGAATGGCAAATGCTGATCTTGCCTTTTGTATTCTAACCTTAACATCTTCATCTGTGCCACCTTGAATGTTGACGACACTTCCCAGATATGTAAATGTGTCCACCTCTTTTAGTGGTGATCCTCTCAATAAGATTGGGTCTCTGGAACTAGCATTTAATCTCATGATCTTTGTTTTCTCCCCATGAATAGTCAGGCCTAGTTGTTGTGAGACTGTTTCTAGTTTTGTTATTTTCTCTTGCATCTGCTGATGGTTGTGAGAGAGGAGTGCTAGATCATCTGCAAAATCCAGATCCTCCAATTGACTCATTATGGTCCATTGTATTCCATTTCTTCCCTGGCAGTTGTTGATCTCATTATCCAGTCAATAGCCAGCAGGAAAAGGAAGGGCGATAAAATGCAGCCCTGTCGCACACCAGTCTTTATTTCGAAGGCCTCTGTCAGTTTTCCTTCATGCAGTACTCTAGCCGTAGTCTCCTCATACATTTTCTTTATTAAATTGGTTAGCTTATGGGGGACGCCATAGTGTCGTAGAAGTTTCCAGAGTGTTTCCCTGTCTAGGCTATCGAATGCCTTTTCATAGTCCACAAAGTTTATGTAGAAGGATGAGTTCCACTCGATGCTCTGCTCCACTATGATACGTAGCGTCGATATTTGATCTGTGCAGGATCTGTTTTGCCTAAATCCTGCTTGTTCATCCCTTAGTACTGCATCTGTAGCTTCCTTGAGTCTCTCTAGGATGATTCGACTTAGTATTTTGCCTGGTACAGACAGGAGCATTATTCCTCTATAGTTCGAGCATTCTTGGAGATCACCCTTTTAGGTAGTTTGACTATATAGCCCTCTCCAGTCTTTTGGTATTTCTTCCCTCTCCCAAATTTTTCCCAACAAGCCATGTAGCATGTCTGTTGAGATGTCAGCATTTGCTTTTATGACCTCTGCAGGTATACCATCTGGGCATGTAGCTTTACCATTTCGTAGTTGGAGAATGGCCTTCTTTATTTCCGCTTTGCTTGGCTTGCTACAGTCGATTGTTAGATCTTTTGCAGCTGGATCTATGTCCGGTTGGCCTGAATTTAAAAGGTATTTGAAATGTTCTGCCCACCTCTGCATCTGTTCTTGAGCATTGCCGAGTAATCTTCCAGCCTTGTCCTATATTCAACGTTGTCCCAAGTATAAACTTCACTGTCTTTTGTAGCTCAGACAGAGGTCCGTTTTATGTTGAGTGTTGTTTCATTAGGCAGAGGATGTCGTTCATTGAGATTTAAAACCTCCAGAGGAGCACGTGGTGGATCTACTGTCCTGGGCATGCGGGTGTTTGTGGTAATGAGAAAGCGGACAGGCTTGCATCAACAGCATTGATTGTCAGGGAGTTGAGGATGGATAAGCGGTATGTTCTGTGGTATCTTGAATGTTGACACTAAAATAGATGTTGAACCCATCTAGCACTTTGCGCGGAGTTTGGAGTTACACGTTGTACAAGCAAAACTGGATGCGTGAGGGGCAGAGTGTGGAGTGTATTTAACAAGCAAACCACAGGAACCATCAGTATGCACATCCGACAGCATCTGTTGAGGGAGACTGAGCAACCTACGGGTCTACTAGGAGTGCTGTTACGTCGGTTCAAAAGCTAATAACAAATGAGAAAATCCAACTGTGCTCCGTAATCTTGTATTCATCACCATCAAATAGAACTCTGTACTATAGAACTCTGTTGGAACTTGAGAGAACTCTGTACTTGAGAAGCAAAATGTCATTTGTAATCTTGTGTTACACATATAATCAGATGTAGTCTGATAACTTCTCTCTCTCTCTCTCTCTCTCTCTCTCTCTCACTCTCTCGCGATCCCCTGTGATAATTTGTCTGAGACAACTTGTCTGCACTCTTGCATATTAGAAAATGGACTGGGTAGTTGCCATCTGATGACAGGTTTATCAGACTTGTCGGCCATATTTGATATCTGGATTATTCCGTGACATTTGTTAAGTTTGAGTTTTTAAAAACCAAACAATCAGACAGCACTAATTACTTGATTTTCTCTCCGTGTCGTTCTGTCTGTCTATTGTTCTGTTTGTCTATTGTTCTGTCTCTCTATTGTTCTGTCTCTCTATTGTTCTGTCTCCCAGTCGTTCTATCTCTCTATTGTTCTATCTCTCTATTGTTCTATCTCTCTATTGTTCTCTGTACTGTTCTGTAATATTTGTAGCGTTCTCAAGTTGAGCATAAAATAGAAACAGTGAGAGTGACGATCGATACAAGTAGACTTCAAGCCCAGACAAAATCATTCATTTAATTTTATCTAAAAAATGTTCTTAAAAAAATGTTTAATCTTCAAAATTATTCTGTGGACCTTCGTTGGTGCTACAGAGTTCATGTTCTCATCGGCTGAGATCTTCCGGTATAAGAAAGAGATTGGAACATACTTGCTTGTTTACCCATGATGCAATTCTTCTTCCAACGCTCCCTATCAGTGTTGCAAATCTAGCATTTTTAATGCTAGATCTAGCATTATATTTTGCTATCTAGCATTAAATATTTGGATCTAGCAGGAAATCTAGCCTTTAAAAAAAAAATTAGTTAGCATTTTTAGCATTTTTTTTTAGTTTGGTCCATGAATTAGAAAATCGACAAAAATAAGATAAACAAACACAGAAGATTTACTGCAGCGAGATTCGGGTAACGAATGTCTCAGCGTGGAACGTACTTTTACTGTCTCTCTCTCTGAGGTCCACGTGCGTTTGACTTAGATATAGATGTAGCTATAATGGTGTAACTTGTTCAATCTTGTTGGCTTGTCACCAGTTTCTGTATGTGTTCACAGTTCACTAGTGACTGTTCTTAAGTGCTATAATCATTTCCAAACCAACGGAGGACTGTGTTAAAATCATAAAGTGAACACCCTCATAAAGAAATGAGTAAAGCTACACCAACGTATCCGCAACAATTTCGAAAGAAATGGTTAAAAGTTCCGGCTTTTGTAAAATGGCTACTTGAAGTACCAAGTGATTCATCTAAAGCTCATTGCAAGTATTGTAGATATGACATTTTAGCTAAGTGGCTGCTTGAAGTACCAACTGATTCATCTAAAGTTCATTGCAAGTATTGTAGATATGATATTTTAGCTAAGTATTCTCTTTTCAACAACAAGAACGGAAATCTAGTCCTTCGAAACTAAATGCTACAGAAAGATCATACGAAACTAAATGCTACAGAAAGATCATACGAAACTAAATGCTACAGAAAGATCATACGAAACTAAATGCTACAGAATGATCATACGAAACTAAATGCTACAGAAAGATCCTACGAATACCATGGACATAAAAAAGAAAGAACACTGATGTCCTGAAAGAACTAAATGTTAAAGACAATTGGCTGATAAACAACATACTATACAGAAAAATTAGATACTTTCGTCACATCAAGCGTCACGATGGCCTGGAGAGAACAATTTTAGAGGGCAGGGTCCCAGGCCGCAGCAGACCGAGAAGAAGATGGCTACAAGATATTAAAGAAACCATGAATATGACCATCGGCGAAGTGAGTGAACTGACTAGAGACAGAGTGAATTTCAGATGTGCTGCAAAGAGAGCAACGTCCTATAGAGGATACGCACCTTGATGGTGATTCTCTTTTAGCAAGTCATTGTGAAATAAATAAACATAAACTTGCTAGTCCATGTCAAAGTGCTTCTCTTACAAGTTTCTTTGCGAAGAAAGCAAGACATTGTGAAACAAATAAACATAAACTTGCTAGTCCATGTCAAAGTGCTTCTCTTACAAGTTTCGTTACGAAGAAAGCAAGACATTGTGAAACAAAGAAACATAAACTTGCTAGTTCATGTCAAAGTGCTTCTCTTACAAGTTTCGTTGTGAAGAAAGCAAGACATTGTGAAACAAAGAAACATAAACTTGCTAGTCCATGTCAAAGTGCTTCTCTTACAAGTTTCGTTACGAAGAAAGCAAGACATTGTGAAACAAAGAAACATAAACTTGCTAGTTCATGTCAAAGTGCTTCTCTTACAAGTTTCGTTGTGAAGAAAGCAAGACATTGTGAAACAAAGAAACATAAACTTGCTAGTCCATGTCAAAGTGCTTCTCTTACAAGTTTCGTTGCAAAGAAAGATGATAAGACATCTACACTTGAGGCCAATTTAGCAATGTTTATTTGCTGTCATTCATCATTCAATTCTTGTGATCACTTGGTAGACTTGTACAAAAATACAATATCGGAGAGTTAAATTGGAAATAAAATTAGGATGCATCGTACAAAGTGTGTAAATATTGTAAAGAATATCATTGCTCCTTATTTCAAGAAAGATTTGACTACTAATCTTGGGCAAGGAAAATTCTGTTTATTGCTGGATGAATCAAATGATATCACTGTAATGAGTTATTTTAGAACGAATTATTTATATCATTTTTGCATTCAATTCTAAAACATGTTCAAGAAGTGAACAAACTATTTGAATCAAATATTGCTGGTAAAATAAAATTGCTTTCTGATCTATCTCATCTTATTCCATCTATTGCTAATATGTTAGTACTGTCAACATAAGGCAGCATTGATCTATCTAATTACATCTATTGCTAACATGTTAGTACTGCCAACACAAGGCAGCATTGATCTATCTTATCTTACTACATCTATTGCTAACATGTTAGTACTGCCAACACAAGGCATCATTGATCTATTTATTCCATCTATTGCTAACATGTTAGTACTGCCAACACAAGTCATCACTGATCTATCTAATTACATCTATTGCTAACATGTTAGTACTGCCAACAGGCATCATTGCATCTTTATTCTATCTTTATCTACTACTGATCATCTTTTAATCTATGCTAACATGTTAGTACTGCCAACACAAGGCATCATTGATCTATTTATTCCATCTCTTGCTAACATGTTAATACTGCCAACACAAGGCATCATTGATCTATTATTCCATCTATTGCTAACATGTTAGTACTGCCAACACAAGGCATCATTGATCTATTAATTATCTATTGCTAACATGTTAGTACTGCCAACACAAGGCAGCATTGATCTATTTATTCCATCTATTGCTAACATGTTAGTACTGCAACAGGCAGCATTGATCTATCTTCTTACATCTATTGCTATGCGATGTACGAAAATCAACAAATCTGAGGTGGTCAGACTGGATCAGATCAGATCTGGAGAAAATCGTTAGGGTGGTGCGGTAATACTGAGGAAATAGGCGAAAGAGCAAAGACTGGTATATACAGTATTACATAAGAAGGGAAAAATTAATTATAAGATATGAAAAAACAACACTCAACGTTTCGGTGCTTAAGACCTTTATCAAGAACACAAAAACTAAATTAACTAAAACATGATACTAACAAATGATCTGAATCAAAGATACTGGCATACGTACCTGCGTGGCTCTTGGTCAGCATGTCGTGAATGACTAGTTAGTTCTCATGTCATTTTCCTGTCCCCTCAGGTTAGTTAGTTCTTATCTCAGTTCCCTTCCATAGGTTAGTTAGTTCTTATCTCAGTTCCCTTCCATAGGTTAGTTAGTTCTTATTTCAGTTCCCTTCCATAGGTTAGTTAGTTCTTATGTCAGTTCCCTTCCATAGGTTAGTTCTTTTAGTTTTTCGCAGAGCAACGTCAGCCTTCTTTTAATTTTTTATAGCATTCCCGTCATTTGTCAGCAATTTCCAAGGTATTCAAAGTTGTCGACTTTTTCTATTTTGTAGCCGTTGACACTATATTAGCCAACAATTCTGTTTCATCAGTTGTAAATATCTTCGTTTTTATTGTATTGAGATACAGGTTTTGATCTTCGCTGAATTTTTCAAGTGACCTCATAAAGTTCTCTATGCAATTTTGTGATGTAGATAATAGCACTGTATCGTCAGCATATCTTAATTTTGGTAACTCTTGACCTTTGATCACCAGAGCGACATATTATATATATTTATATTTATGAACGGCACTATATTGTGTTTCAACAGTTATCTGATATCAACTGAAATCTTGGTGGTAGCGTGTATTAATTAAAATCTGAATTGACATACGAAATATCATGATTCATTTCTGAATAAGAATTGAAGTATAACGTTCATGTCGTGTTTGACATGCAACCAATACCGTTAAAGCCCAAGGTACCGAGAGTGCACAGACTATAGAATAATCAGCCAGAAGAGTCCCATAATTAAGATATTTATCATTATATCAAATAGCTTGTCCTGAGCAGAATTTTGCCATCCCAACAGTCCTCCGGAATTACTCTCTCTCATAACCCAGATGTCCTGCCTCTGCAGCCATCATGTTCAAACCATCAGTTACATCCAGAATCCATCTTCTCCGTGGTCTTCCTCTTCTTCTCGTTGCTGGTATGCCTCATTCCATGATGATCCCAATATTAGACAGGAAAGAATTCAGAACAAGATAAGCAATGAAGTAGTAGAAGAGAAATTTGATTTTAGTGGGGAAAAAAGTAAATAATGGAAATGAAACGCGGTAAATATGGAAATTTTAAATGATTTGAACGGAAAATGCTTTACATATGGGATAGATGTCTATTGTTACATTATGGTGTAGAATTGTCTGATTCTGTATGTAGTGTCTGTAAGAAGACGAAGATGCTATTGTCTACACTTATGGTGTAGATTGTCTGATTCTGTATGTAGTGGTCGTAAGTGAATATCTTCTTCCTTGATCCGATAACGGCCTTTTGCTAGAAATGTTGTTGCTGTGTATTGTTATTGTTTTTGTATTTGATAAAACTACCGTAATTTGTTTTTACGTGTTTCACCATTGCTACATAGCTTTATTGTAGTCTTCCCATTGCTACATAGCTTTATTGTAGTCTTCCCATTGCTACATAGCTTTATTGTAGTCTTCCCTTATATCGATAAAACATTAACTCACACATGCATGCTCAGCGACTCTATGACCATTATACAGAAGATCAAGACCGGTTATGGACAAAGGCAGTGGATACAATTAATACAAAACACGACAATCCAGACACTCAATTTCATTTTTGCACCTGGTCATTCTGAGGTCAAGGGCAATGAGAGAGCGAGAAATGCTGCGATCGAGAAAAGGCTTTCTATAGACAAAAGCGACATCATCAATGCTCTCAGAGAAAACATACGATCCGAAGATTTCAATGAAGAAGATAAACGGTATTCTCTATCTCGGTTGCGCAAGTTATGCATACCGATAGGAGCGGCATGACGGGAAAATCATGAGAAAAACCCCAGTAGATACATCAATCAATACAGAACGAGAGTTGTTAGCTGCGATTAAACTACTAACACATCTCACGGTAGCTCTCCTTCGATCCCTACCAGACTACAGTGCAACATTTATTTTATTGCTCATGTGGTCCCGGTTGCTATTTGGTGATATTTGGCGGGATAAGAGGACAAAAACATTTTGATGGAACAAGGCCGAAAGTGATAGACAACACTAGGAGCTAACAATTGCGGAGAGATATGACAAGGCCGAAAGTGATAGACAACACTAGGAGCTAACAATTGCGGAGAGATATGGTCGCTTCACTACTGAGTAGCCTAATTCGATGCAGTTAATATGTATATATATATATATATATATATATATATATATATATATATATATGTTTCAGAGCGTTTCTTAACACCAAGAAGGCAATATTTATGTCAGTTAAGACTTGACGTCATCTCACCAAATCAATAATCTTCCCGGATTGGCTGGTTGAATCGATCCATGAGTACAACTATCTTCAATGTGAGAATGAAAATTGAGACAGTATTGTCTAGACGTAACGCTCTCGTACAGCCCACGTTTGAAATAGTTCACTACTGGTTATTAAGACAAGATTGAAAGGTGCCTTTAGCCTCCAGGTCTTACGTGAATAAAGTATTCTGAACGTAGAGACGTTTACTGTAACTATATACACGATCTAGGGTCTTGTTCTTTGGAACTGTCAATAAGGAGACATACAGATGTGGGTAATGTAGACATATTAAAGTCACCACGTTCAAAGGAAAATACAAATGTGCGGGTAGTCATAGAAGAGTAGCAATTACTCACTAGAATCCCATCCTAAAATAATACACAAGCTAACCAACCACCACCTCCAGCCTTGGTACATTATATTTTAGATCACAAGTCTATCTCAACAAAATGAGAACGTATCAAACTGACCAATGTCAATAGTGACCACAGACTCCCAAACACATTCTGCACAACACGAGAACGTTTCAAACTGACCGATGTAAATGCCAATAGTGACCATAGACTCCTAAACACATTCTGCACAACACGAGAACGGATCAAACTGACCGATGTAAATGCCAATAGTGACCACAGACTACTAAACACATTCTGCACAACACGAGAACGGATCAAACTGACCGATGCAAGTGCCAATAGGGACCACAGACTACTAAACACATTCTGCACAACACGAGAACGGATCAAACTGACCGATGCAAGTGCCAATAGTGACCACAGACTACTAAACACATTCTGCACAACACGAGAACGGATCAAACTGACCGATGCAAGTGCCAATAGTGACCACAGACTACTAAACACATTCTGCACAACACGAGAACGGATCAAACTGACCGATGCAAGTGCCAATAGTGACCATAGACTCCTAAACACATTCTGCACAACACGAGAACGGATCAAACTGACCGATGTAAATGCCAATAGTGACCACAGACTACTAAACACATTCTGCACAACACGAGAACGTTTCAAACTGACCGATGTAAATGCCAATAGTGACCATAGACTACTAAACACATTCTGCACAACACGAGAACGGATATTCTTTTTCTTCTTCTTCGAACGAGCTCCATATCGAACATTCTGTGTGATTTGCATGTGATCTGAGCCTAACAGCGATCGTACGTTGTGCCAGTTATGTGCCTCCAAGTAGGCCAGACCATCCGATTTCTGCAATGGTTTTTATTTACTAGGGTAGCTTCCTAGGTCCTACATCAGTCGTCTCTTACGACATGCTATGTAGGCTACAGTGGTACTATTCTTTGCTCCCTTGCGATCTCCGTACCACACGGGCAGAGAACGGATCAAACTAACCAATGTAAATATTAATAGTGACCACAGACTCCCAAACACATTCTGCTAACACCGTAAATCTGAAGAACCTGTGGCGTTTCTGCCAGCCCGCAGAATTGAACCGCACTCACAGCGGGCTTGATTCAATTATTTTCATATGTTTCTCAGTATGATTCAATTATTTTCATAAACACAATATACAGAAAAGCAAAACAAAAACTTATTGTCAGGAATAAGTTTTCGTCTCTTATTATTTTGTTATCTCTTTGTTACTATTAATATTACTGGATTATTATTTCAATAGCCATGCGACGCCGCGCCTCCACAGTCATTATTAGATGTGGCCCCAATAGCCGCGCCCCCACAGTCATTATAGTTAGATGTGGCCCCAATAGCCGCGCCACCACAGTCATTATAGTTAGATGTGGCCCAGTATATAAACATTGGATATCACTGTAATAGATAGATAGAATAATGATCTGTCATGAATCGATTCTCATAACATGTTGGTATATTGAGAAATACAGTGTTGGGTATTCATTTTGTGTCTGGGAGTCTCTCGGGTGTAGAGGTAAGGTGCCTGCCTTTCGTTCCAAAAGCACTCGGCTCGCTCCCTCGTGAAGCCCCCAACATATTTTTCCAGAGATTTCTGATCTCAGTGTAGGTGAGATCGAGCGCCTAGTTCTATCGGAGACCGACGACAAAACGTAGGTTCTGTGTTCAATTTGAGCACGTAAAAGAACCATTGGCAGTTCAAAATCGAGAAGAGAAGGTTGGACAGCCGCTGCCCAGGCAAAATCGAGAACAGAAGGTTGGACAGCCGCTGCCCAGGCAAAATTCATTTGTTAAAAAAGTTTTCAAAAAAACAAAATTCCTACAAAATAGCTTCAGCAATATTTAAATGACATCGGGATCCTCGCCGGTGCTACGGAGTAGGTTATCTGCCGATTAGATCTTCCTATGTAAGAAAGAGATCGGAGCATATATGGTAACTCACCTAAATTCAATAATGAGGGTCCTATCAATCAACCCGTTAATCAATCAATCAATCAATCAATCAATCATTCAATCAATCAATCCGTCAATCAATCAATCAATCAGTCAATCAATCAGTCAATCAATGTTGAGTATTTGCCCAATGACACACGATGTGTGATGTGTTTAATATAGCTCCGGCTGACATTAATTACATATATTTTTCTGGAATCACTGTGGCTGGGTCGACTTTAGAAGCATTGCGTTGAACAAATATCACGTCAAACGGTAATCGACCAGCTATCTAGAAAGCCAATGCCCTAACAACTTTGCCACAGCGGTTCTAAGATCTTTTCATAATATAAACACAACAATATTGGTTTCAACCCAAAGATAGCTTTAATAACTAGTGCATCAGATGACCCAGATTAATAGCTATGAGACGGTGGGCAATGATCACGAAAATACATCAATCAATAATACATCAGTCAATAATACATCAGTCAATAATACATCAGTCAATAATACATCAGTCAATAATACATCAGTCAATAATACATCAGTCAATAATACATCAGTACAGACATAATATTATTTGTAGTACTTGAACTTGTACTTGAAGAAATAATACATCAGTACAGACATAATAATATTTGTAGTACTTGAACTTGTACTTGAAGAAATAAAACATCAGTACAGACATAATAATATTTGTAGTACTTGAACTTGTACTTGAAGAAATAATACATCAGTACAGACATAATAATATTTGTAGTACTTGAACTTGTACTTGAAGAAATAATACATCAGTACAGACATAATAATATTTGTAGTACTTGAACTTGTACTTGAAGAAATAAAACATCAGTACAGACATAATAATATTTGTAGTACTTGAACTTGTACTTGAAGAAATAATACATCAGTACAGACATAATAATATTTGTAGTACTTGAACTTGTACTTGAAGAAATAAAACATCAGTACAGATATAATAATATTTGTAGTACTTGAACTTGTACTTGAAGAAATAATACATCAGTACAGACATAATAATATTTGTAGTACTTGAACTTGTACTTGAAGAAATAATACATCAGTACAGACATAATAATATTTGTAGTACTTGAACTTGTACTTGAAGAAATAAAACATCAGTACAGATATAATAATATTTGTAGTACTTGAACTTGTACTTGAAGAAATAATACATCAGTACAGATATAATAATATTTGTAGTACTTGAACTTGTACTTGAAGAAATAATACATCAGTACAGATATAATAATATTTGTAGTACTTGAACTTGTACTTGAAGAAATAATACATCAGTACAGACATAATAATATTTGTAGTACTTGAACTTGTACTTGAAGAAATAATACATCAGTACAGACATAATAATATTTGTAGTACTTGAACTTGTACTTGAAGAAATAACACATCAGTACAGACATAATAATATTTGTAGTACTTGAACTTGTACTTGAAGAAATAATACATCAGTACAGACATAATAATATTTGTAGTACTTGAACTTGTACTTGAAGAAATAATACATCAGTACAGACATAATAATATTTGTAGTACTTGAACTTGTACTTGAAGAAATAAAACACCAGTACAGATATAATAATATTTGTAGTACTTGAACTTGTACTTGAAGAAATAATACATCAGTACAGATATAATAATATTTGTAGTACTTGAACTTGTACTTGAAGAAATAATACATCAGTACAGATATAATAATATTTGTAGTACTTGAACTTGTACTTGAAGAAATAATACATCAGTACAGACATAATAATATTTGTAGTACTTGAACTTGTACTTGAAGAAATAATACATCAGTACAGACATAATAATATTTGTAGTACTTGAACTTGTACTTGAAGAAATAACACATCAGTACAGACATAATAATATTTGTAGTACTTGAACTTGTACTTGAAGAAATAATACATCAGTACAGACATAATAATATTTGTAGTACTTGAACTTGTACTTGAAGAAATAATACATCAGTACAGACATAATAATATTTGTAGTACTTGAACTTGTACTTGAAGAAATAATACATCAGTACAGATATAATAATATTTGTAGTACTTGAACTTGTACTTGAAGAAATAATACATCAGTACAGATATAATAATATTTGTAGTACTTGAACTTGTACTTGAAGAAATAATACATCAGTACAGACATAATAATATTTGTAGTACTTGAACTTGTACTTGAAGAAATAATACATCAGTACAGACATAATAATATTTGTAGTACTTGAACTTGTACTTGAAGAAATAATACATCAGTACAGATATAATAATATTTGTAGTACTTGAACTTGTACTTGAAGAAATAATACATCAGTACAGATATAATAATATTTGTAGTACTTGAACTTGTACTTGAAGAAATAATACATCAGTACAGACATAATAATATTTGTAGTACTTGAACTTGTACTTGAAGAAATAACACATCAGTACAGATATAATAATATTTGTAGTACTTGAACTTGTACTTGAAGAAATAATACATCAGTACAGATATAATAATATTTGTAGTACTTGAACTTGTACTTGAAGAAATAATACATCAGTACAGATATAATAATATTTGTAGTACTTGAACTTGTACTTGAAGAAATAATACATCAGTACAGACATAATAATATTTGTAGTACTTGAACTTGTACTTGAAGAAATAACACATCAGTACAGATATAATAATATTTGTAGTACTTGAACTTGTACTTGAAGAAATAAAACATCAGTACAGATATAATAATATTTGTAGTACTTGAACTTGTACTTGAAGAAATAATACATCAGTACAGATATAATAATATTTGTAGTACTTGAACTTGTACTTGAAGAAATAATACATCAGTACAGATATAATAATATTTGTAGTACTTGAACTTGTACTTGAAGAAATAATACATCAGTACAGATATAATAATATTTGTAGTACTTGAACTTGTACTTGAAGAAATAATACATCAGTACAGATATAATAATATTTGTAGTACTTGAACTTGTACTTGAAGAAATAATACATCAGTACAGACATAATAATATTTGTAGTACTTGAACTTGTACTTGAAGAAATAACACATCAGTACAGACATAATAATATTTGTAGTACTTGAACTTGTACTTGAAGAAATAATACATCAGTACAGATATAATAATATTTGTAGTACTTGAACTTGTACTTGAAGAAATAATACATCAGTACAGATATAATAATATTTGTAGTACTTGAACTTGTACTTGAAGAAATAATACATCAGTACAGATATAATAATATTTGTAGTACTTGAACTTGTACTTGAAGAAATAATACATCAGTACAGATATAATAATATTTGTAGTACTTGAACTTGTACTTGAAGAAATAATACATCAGTACAGATATAATAATATTTGTAGTACTTGAACTTGTACTTGAAGAAATAACACATCAGTACAGATATAATAATATTTGTAGTACTTGAACTTGTACTTGAAGAAATAATACATCAGTACAGATATAATAATATTTGTAGTACTTGAACTTGTACTTGAAGAAATAATACATCAGTACAGATATAATAATATTTGTAGTACTTGAACTTGTACTTGAAGAAATAATACATCAGTACAGATATAATAATATTTGTAGTACTTGAACTTGTACTTGAAGAAATAACACATCAGTACAGATATAATAATATTTGTAGTACTTGAACTTGTACTTGAAGAAATAATACATCAGTACAGATATAATAATATTTGTAGTACTTGAACTTGTACTTGAAGAAATAATACATCAGTACAGATATAATAATATTTGTAGTACTTGAACTTGTACTTGAAGAAATAATACATCAGTACAGACATAATAATATTTGTAGTACTTGAACTTGTACTTGAAGAAATAAAACATCAGTACAGACATAATAATATTTGTAGTACTTGAACTGTATTGAAGAAATAAAACATCAGTACAGACATAATAATATTTGTAGTACTTGAACTTGTACTTGAAGAAATAATACATCAGTACAGACATAATAATATTTGTAGTACTTGAACTTGTACTTGAAGAAATAACACATCAGTACAGACATAATAATATTTGTAGTACTTGAACTTGTACTTGAAGAAATAAAACATCAGTACAAACATAATAATATTTGTAGTACTTGAACTTGTACTTGAAGAAATAAAACATCAGTACAGACATAATAATATTTGTAGTACTTGAACTTGTACTTGAAGAAATAATACATCAGTACAGACATAATAATATTTGTAGTACTTGAACTTGTACTTGAAGAAATAATACATCAGTACAGACATAATAATATTTGTAGTACTTGAACTTGTACTTGAAGAAATAATACATCAGTACAGACATAATAATATTTGTAGTACTTGAACTTGTACTTGAAGAAATAAAACATCAGTACAGACATAATAATATTTGTAGTACTTGAACTTGTACTTGAAGAAATAACACATCAGTACAGATATAATATTATTTGTAGTACTTGAACTTGTACTTGAAGAAATAACACATCAGTACAGATATAATATTATTTGTAGTACTTGAACTTGTACTTGAAGAAATAACACATCAGTACAGATATAATATTATTTGTAGTACTTGAACTTGTACTTGAAGAAATAACACATCAGTACAGACATAATAATATTTGTAGTACTTGAACTTGTACTTGAAGAAATAATACATCAGTACAGACATAATAATATTTGTAGTACTTGAACTTGTACTTGAAGAAATAATACATCAGTACAAACATAATATTATTTGTAGTACTTGAACTTGTACTTGAAGAAATAAAACATCAGTACAGACATAATAATATTTGTAGTACTTGAACTTGTACTTGAAGAAATAACACATCAGTACAGATATAATATTATTTGTAGTACTTGAACTTGTACTTGAAGAAATAACACATCAGTACAGATATAATATTATTTGTAGTACTTGAACTTGTACTTGAAGAAATAACACATCAGTACAGATATAATATTATTTGTAGTACTTGAACTTGTACTTGAAGAAATAACACATCAGTACAGATATAATAATATTTGTAGTACTTGAACTTGTACTTGAAGAAATAATACATCAGTACAGATATAATAATATTTGTAGTACTTGAACTTGTACTTGAAGAAATAAAAGTGTATGCGAAAATATATCGATAGAATAAAGGACATAGAAATGTAGATTGTTGTATGTTGGTAGAAAGGTAGATTGATATTGTGGTAGATTAGAGGTAAACTAGAGATGATTATTACACAAGGTAAACTATACATAACTATTACATCAAGATAAACTAGAGATAACTATTACATCAAGGTAAACTAGAGATAACTATTACATCAAGGTAAACTAGAGATGGCTATTACATCAAGGTAAACTAGAGATGACTATTACATCAAAGTAAACTAGAGATGACTATTACATCAAAGTAAACTAGAGATGACTATTACATCAAGGTAAACTAGAGATGACTATTACATCAAAGTAAACTAGAGATGACTATTACATCAAGGTAAACTAGAGATTACTATTACATCAAGGTAAACTAGAGATAACTATTACATATTTTCAGTGCTGCGAAAGCATGGACTGACAACGTCAAGCGCAACACATCTGGCACAAGATAGAAACTAACTCTCCCCACGGCGCTTGACGGCAAATGTGAATAAATTAAGATAAGACTATTACATCAAGTAAACAGGAGATGTTAGATATTGGAAAAATAATATTTCTAGAAAGATGAGAACAAGGAAGATGTCTGAAAGATGTAGAGAAACAGAGATAATAAATATAATTGATATTGAAGATGGCTTCTCAGTTAGAAATAATTTCTCAGAAAATTAAATTCTAGATCAAGTTCACAATGGATGTAGTTAGTTTTATAATAGAATAGGATTGATATATCGATCATATTATTCGACATTTTGCTGCAACTATTCGCCGTGACCTAGATTTCGTGTGTAGTGATATTTTTCCATTATATTTGATGTTTATTGTTTCTCTTCTTTTTTCCATTTCTACTTTTTGCATTTATTTCCTTATTCGTTTTTAGTCACAGATTGTCATTTTAGGGTCGCTACGAGTTTATTGTATGATTCTATATGTTCTGTCTGTTGTATCCTTTGCTGGATAAAGGCATTTTGGTCGAGACATTGGTGTGTATCGTTATTGTTTTTGTATTTTGTAAAACTACAACACTTTCTTTTTATGTGTTTCGCCAATTAATAGAATACATCAATCACAGAACAACTGTATTCTGTACATCAATCACAGAACAACTGTATTCTGTACATCAATAACAGAACAACTGTATTTTGTACATCAATCACAGAACAACTGTATTCTGTATAATTATTATAACAGAACACCTGTATTCTGTACATCAATCACAGAACAACTGTATTCTGTACATCAATAACAGAACAACTGTATTTTGTACATCAATCACAGAACAACTGTATTCTGTATAATTATTATAACAGAACACCTGTATTCTGTACATCAATCACAGAACAACTGTATTCTGTACATCAATCACAGAACAACTGTATTCTGTATAATTATTATAACAGAACAACTGTATTCTGTAAAATTATTATAACAATAACAGAACAACTGTATTCTGTATAATTATTATAACAATAACAGAACAACTGTATTCTGTATAATTATTATAACAATAACGGAACAACTGTATTCTGTATAATTATTATAACAATAACGGAACAACTGTATTCTGTATAATAATTATTATAACAATAACAGAACAACTGTATTCTGTATAATAATTATTATAACAATAGTTGGCTTGGGAAGATAACTTATGGATTATTGAAACTATAAAAAGTCTTAAGTTAAAAAAAAAGAAATTTCTGGATACCTCGAGGTATATTGGGTGTTAAGTCCGTATTTTTCATTTTGATCGTCGACACACGATGCGTGATGTGGTCAGCATTACGCCGGCCACTTTTACTTCCAAGTGATTTTCCTGGTACCCAATTGAGGATAGATCGACCTGAATGCCGTTAATTTTGGAAATAATCCCCGCTGACTGTGGAGTTGAACACAGATGACTAACTCAAGAAGATAAAAGATATTTGATTAGTAAATAAATAATAGTTTATTAAAATATAAATTCGCATTTCGTAGATTTTAGTCAAAGCATGAGAAAGTCATGAGAACCTTGACAAGTCTGGTATAAACAGAGTTAAGAAGATTTGCAGCATCCTTAAGTCATCACAACTAAACAACACTGAATGACAGAAATGTAGACATCACGAGTAACTGGAATAAAATGCGATCTAAAGCCGAGGAACATATCACAGAGACTGGTTTTACCCCATACGGCTCGATCTTCTCCGCAGAATTGGCACGCTACTTGCCGAGAGTATTGTACAAAGCACGAACTCCGTAGCTCTAGCAAAAGTCATAGGGCCTCTGAAAAAATAGCATCCGTGAACAGAGCGGCGAGATCCGGATTCGAACCCACCACTTTATGAACGCAAGACAATGGCTTAACTACTTGGCCACAGAGACTCCCGATCTACAATGGCTTAACTACTTGGCCACAGAGACTCCCGATCTACAATGGCTTAACTACTTGGCCACAGAGACTCCCGATCTACAATGGCTTAACTACTTGGCCACAGAGACTCCCGATCTACAATGGCTTAACTACTTGGCCACAGAGACTCCCGATCTACAATGGCTTAACTACTTGGCCACAGAGACTCCCGATCTACAATGGCTTAACTACTTGGCCACAGAGACTCCCGATCTACAATGGCTTAACTACTTGGCCACAGAGACTCCCGATCTACAATGGCTTAACTACTTGGCCACAGAGACTCCCGATCTACAATGGCTTAACTACTTGGCCACATAGACTCCCGATCTACAATGGCTTAACTACTTGGCCACATAGACTCCCGATCTACAATGGCTTAACTACTTGGCCACATAGACTCCCGATCTACAATGGCTTAACTACTTGGCCACAGAGACTCCCGATCTACAATGGCTTAACTACTTGGCCACATAGACTCCCGATCTACAATGGCTTAACTACTTGGCCACATAGACTCCCGATCTACAATGGCTTAACTACTTGGCCACATAGACTCCCGATCTACAATGGCTTAACTACTTGGCCACAGAGACTCCCGATCTACAATGGCTTAACTACTTGGCCACAGAGACTCCCGATCTACAATGGCTTAACTACTTGGCCACAGAGACTCCCGATCTACAATGGCTTAACTACTTGGCCACAGAGACTCCCGATCAAATGAGCACTTCAACTACTTGTCCACAGAGACTCCCGATCTACAAGCTGGCTTAATACTTGAGCCACATAGACTCCCGACTACAATGGCTTAACTACTTGGCCACAGAGACTCCCGATCTACAATGGCTTAACTACTTGGCCACAGAGACTCCCGATCTACAATGGCTTAACTACTTGGCCCAGCCCGATCACAATGGACTGCCCAAGACGATCTACAATGGCTTAACTACTTGGCCACGACTCCGACTACAGACTCCCGATCCGACTACAATGGCTTAACTACTTGGCCACAGAGACTCCCGATCTACAATGGCTTAACTACTTGGCCACAGAGACTCCCGATCTACAATGGCTTAACTACTTGGCCACATAGACTCCCGATCTACAATGGCTTAACTACTTGGCCACATAGACTCCCGATCTACAATCACACTTGCCACAGAGACTCCCGATCTACAATGGCTTAACTACTTGGCCACAGAGACTCCCGATCTACAATGGCTTAACTACTTGGCCACAGAGACTCCCGATCTAAAGGCAACTCTTGCCACAGGCTCCCGATCTACATGGCTTAACTACTTGGCCACAGAGACTCCCGATCTACAATGGCTTAACTACTTGGCCACAGAGACTCCCGATCTACAATGGCTTAACTACTTGGCCACAGAGACTCCCGATCTACAATGGCTTAACTACTTGCCAGAGACTCCCGATCTACATGCATGCACAGAGATGATTAAATGCAACTTCTCCGATCTAGCTGTAGAAACATGGCCAGTAGAATGATGTAAATATCAACTGTTGTTTATTTGTAACGACCGGACTGTTTTCAATGTTCTGGAATAACGATGTTGATATCACATGTGTTATCTGTGTCCACGATGTAGCTGCGGTCAATCAATCAGTCAATGTACGTCTCTGCATCGAACGTTGGCTGTAGTGGATCTCTAACAAGTTCTGTCCATTGCTCTGAAGGTACACTCTGCCCATCTTTTGCTTGTCGATCTCCTGATGTATCCTTATCAATTGTATTTGTCTCCACATTTTTCTCCTGCCGTTTACATTCTCTTCATAAATGGTTTTCAACAACGTGGCAATGTGACTTAACCGATTGCCCTCGTTTCAATGTGACTTAACTGATTGCGTTCGTGACAATGTGACAAACCCTGATTGCGTTCGTGACAATGTGACTTAACCGATTGCCTTCGTGACAATGTGATTAACTGATTGCTTTCGTGCAATGTGACTTAACGGATTGCGTTCGAGCCCAATGATATGAGCTTAATCGCGAGACTTCGCTTGACAATTGACAACTTATTGCTTCGTACAATGTGACTTAACTGATTGCGTTCGTGACAATGTGACTTAACTGATTGCGTTCGTGACAATGTGACTTAACTGATTGCCTTCGTGACAATGTGACTTAACTGATTGCGTTCGTGACAATGTGACTTAACTGATTGCGTTCGTGACAATGTGACTTAACTGATTGCTTTCGTGGCAATGTGACTTAACGGACTGCGTTCGAGCCGCCTTTTGAAAGATCACATGAGCTTATCGCAGAGACAAATCGTCGCTTGAAAGATTGGAAACATTTCATTACTTTCCGTTCATTTTCGACTTCTTTTCTTGTTTATTAACTGACAACTACTTAAAAAATGAAGTGTAAACAATAACGAATATAATCATCGTAATTTTGGTTAGAAATGGAAGTGAAACGCAGTTAACCATTCATTCTAGGATACTATGTGACAAAAACAGAACTAGAGGTTTGGGACCAAAATATTTCATTTGTATCATTTCTATCTCATTGAGCAGTTGTTCTGTTTTTAACCCCCACCCCCTTCCTCACCCTTGTTGAATTATTTGTTTATGAGTTCTCTTCTCTTCTCATGACACTCCGTCTATTTTTCTCTATATATCTAATCTAACTTGCTGCCTTGCAGGTCAGCTGGGGACAGTCAAAGACTGACGGAGAGCGAACCCAGTAAACGCTGGTTGAAATCCGACACGTCGCCGAAGGACAAGCACCAGAGCTCCAAATGGTACTGAAGACGGAACGTAAAACAAACGTTCTTGGCAAAGGTTGTTTATATATCACAATAAGAATGATATAAATTGCCGAAAAAGAACGATCGAAAAGAGGAAGAAGATATCATGTCTAGATATCTATCTATTGTGTATTCCTGTTGAGCCTATCAGTGTTCAGGGTATGCAAAGAGTTCTGGCAAAAGTGTCCTCGAGTGCGACCCGTATATGGTGTTTCCTCTCTCTCTGCCTTTTTAACCTGGATTGAGGCATATGCCCTCAATCAACTCATGCCAAGTCTTCATATCTCTAGCTATCTCATGCAGCTCACTCTAGTTCTTCTTTATATTGTTGATCTCTGCCTCCAAATCCTGTCTCCGTGTATTCTCGGCCTCCCATTCTTTCGCTGTCCCTGCGGTTCAGGAAAGAACATTTCTTGTTATACTTCCCTCAGGTTTTCGCAAAGTGTGTCCTTTCGAGCACCAGCGTATTTTCTTAACCTCTTGCTCACTGAAATCTGTCTCGTTCTCTCCATAAGTTCCTCATTTGTGACCCTATCATACCATCTCAGTCCCTCTATTCTGTCTTGCTCTCTCCATAAGTTCTCCAAAATTGGGATGAAAAAAATATCGTATTTTATAAGGTTTGTTTTGTGTGTAAAGAAACATGTTTTCTATTGAGTGTCATTGTCCTTTGGCTGATGATTTGGCTTGCTGTGTTGTATCTTTTCTATAGTTCGGTATTCATTCTTCCATCTGCTGTTATCCAGCTTCCCAAATGTGAGAAGTTTTTCACTTGTTCCAGTTGTTGGTTTTCTATGAAGATCTTTCTTTTCTTTTCTTGATATTGTCATAACCTCAGTTTTTCCAATGTTTATTTTTATATCTTAAGCAATTTCAGTAAATATGGACAAACGAAGATGCCATGATCTGTTGTTGCTTTGTATACAATGCAGCGGTAGTAAACATGATCAGAAGAATGATGTTGTTATAAGTTTGTTGCTGTCGCTGTAACCGAAGGTAACCTATGTTTAACGACAAGAATGGACAGTTCATTCCATCATCTACCTGGGGCAAAGGACAATAATGGATTAAAACATTAGTAAACTTTAGGGCGTCTCTGTGGTTAAGTGGTTAAGCCCTTTGTCTTGAGAGTCGAAGATCGTGGGTTCGAATCTGGACCGCGTCGTTCTGTTCACATGTGCAGTTTTTTCCAGACATCCCTAGGATTGTTGCTGGAGCTACTGAGTTCGTGCTTTGTGCAATACTCCGGCAGGTGGCGTGCCACTTCCGCAGAGAGGACCGAGCAATATGGGGTAAAACCCGGTGCAATGAAGTCAATCCTTCGACTTTAAAACTTTAGTAAACCCGGCATATAGTCTACGCTTTACGGCACTAGTAGACAAGCAATTCCACCCATCCACCAGGGAGATAGCAATAGACACAAGACTGTAGTAAACGTGGCAGGTAACCTACATTTAACGACAAGACTGGACAACCAAGTCCATCATTGACCAGGAAAAAGTTAATAGAATGAAGTAAACGCGGATAAGAAAAATGATGTTGACATAAGCTGTTGGTGATTGGTCAAGTTAACTGCATCATCTCCCGTGTGTTGTCAGTGCTTACAAGGGGAGCAAAGAAATAGTAACACTGTGACCAACAAGGCATGTCGTACGAGGCGACTGAAGTAGGGGCTTAGGAAGCTACCTAGTAAATAAAAAGCGTCGGATAAATCGGATATGCTGGCCTACTTGCAGGCACATAGCTGGCACAACGTACAATCGCTTTTAGGCTCAGATCACATACAAATGGCAAGAGGGTTTAACAAGTGGTGAATATGAAGCGTTCGAAGACTAAGAACTACATCAAATTTGTTTTCAAAGATACGACATCAGTTGTATGCAAATTTGTTTTCAAAGATACGACATCAGTTGTATGCAAATTGTTTCAAAGAATGACATCAGTTGTAGAAATTTGTTTTCAAAGATACTGACATCAGTTGTATGCAAATTTGTTTTTCAAGATACGACATCAAATGTATGCAAATTTGTTTTCAAAATGACGACATCAGTTGTATGCAAATTTGTTTTCAAAGATACGACATCAGTTGTATGCAAATTTGTTTTCAAAGATATGACATCAGTTGTATGCAAATGAAGACAAATATTTCTAACAACTATCGGAAATACACAATGAAGTGAAACAATACACATTGGGAACCAACAGCTTCCTATAGCAAAAAGCAATACAAATCGAGCAGATCGATTCTCTGTATAATAAGCAAATGTGCCAATAATTTCAAGATAATCTATTGAAATGGCATTGTTAGAAAAGTGATATATGGAAGTTTTATGTTTTCTAGTTTTCTACTTCTTCATGTTGCGTTTATCCAGGCTTCACGCTAGTTTCCTGTATGATGTTGTTTCCGAGTGTTGCATTTATGCTGTATTGTGTATATATTGATTTGTGGGCTCGATAAATATTTATTATGTGATTGTGTATATATTGATTTGTGGCTCGATAAATATTTATTTGGTTGTAGCGTAGGTTTAATCGTCTTTGTAAAACGATCTAATTTCGTGATTTCTTCATCTTCTTCATCTACTTTTCTTTCTTCTTTATCTTCGGACGCTCCATACCGACCACTTGTTAAACCACTCCGTGTGATTTGTATGTGATCTGAGCCTAAGAGTGATTGTACGTTGTGCCAGTTATGCGCATACAAGTAGGCCAGCACATTCGATCTCTGCGACTCTTTTTATTTACTAGGGTAGCTTCCTAGGTCCTACATCAGTCGCCTCTTACGACATGCCTTGTAGGTCGCAGTAGTACTCTTCTTTGATTCCACTGTGGGCCCCGGCACCACACGGGCGTTCGTGATTTAAATATTTCGCATTTGATAAATAGTATTATCGACTTCTTTATCCTTTTGTGGGGCGAAATAAAAGGAATATATTTGATAAATAGTATTATCGACTTCTTTGTTCTTTTGTGGGGCGATATAAAAGGAATATATTTGATAAATAGTAATATCGACTTTGTTCTTTTGTGGGGCGATATAAAAGGAATATATTTGTAAAGGACGATATAAATCTGTGCGCAGACAGATAGGAGCCACTGTTGACAATTGGTGAAAAGATGTCAGCTGACTCGGTTTGAACATAAAGGAGGCACTTTCAAAGATTGCTGCACAGAAAACAGTTGAGAGTGGAAAGAGGATAAGAGGAAAGAGGAGGAAAGGAGTGTGTGGGGGGTTGTAGAAAGATCTCTGATTGACAACATCAAGAGCCAGACAGACATCACGTCTCGGAAAAATGTGTTGGAAAAGTTGAAGATGGAGAACTATGGCTAGCTATTTATGTTGAGGTTTCCATCGTGACATCCTTAACGTGTCATGTGAGGTTTCCATCGTGACATCCTTAACGTGTCATGTGAGGTTTCCATCGTGACATCCTTAACGTGTCATGTGAGGTTTCCATCGTGACATCCTTAACGTGTCATGTGAGGTTTCCATCGTGACATCCTTAACGTGTCATGTAGAATATTATTATTTGATTTTAAAGATTAAATATTTTATTTCCGTTACCCACTGACTCTTCATCTTTGAACGCTCCATATCGACCAATTGTTAACCACTCTGTGTGATTTGTATGTGATCTGAGCCTAAGAGCGATTTACGTTGTGCCAGTTATGCACCTATAAGTAGGCCAGCACATTGGATTTCTGCGACACCTTTCATTTACTAGGGTAACTTCCCTAGGGTCCCTATCTCAGTCACTTCTTACAACAGGCCTTGTAGGTGGCAGTGGTACTATTCTTTGCTTCACGTGCGGGCCCCGGCACCACACAGGCGTTCCATTTACTAAGAGAACTATCGTGTCCCGACTGTCACAGTTTATGAATGGAAACACATCCTAAACATCGATACATGGATTCTTGTCCTACGGTTTAATGCAGTGTGGTTGTGTGTCGGTATCTGTATATGTTTTTATGTTATTGTTTGGTTTCATATAATGTGTTCCATTTATCCTGGTCTTGGAGGAAGAAGGATTTATTGTTTGGTTTCATATAATGTGTTCCATTTATCCTGGTCTTGGAGGAAGAAGGATATCTCTGACATAATCTGAAGAGCGGGTAGTTAACAGTTTTGTGACGATGTGTGCACAGATATCATTCTGGTGTATGTTGTGCTTGAATTATGTATATGTGACTTTTAACTGGTATGTGTATGTGCACTGATCTTTCCTTGTCATAGGGTTAATGTTATTGTTGCGAGTCTCGAGTTGGCCTTGTGTCTGTATGGTTAATGTTATTGTTGCGGCGTTCGAGTTGGCCTTGTGTCTGTATGGTTAATATTATTGTTGCGGGGCTGGAGTTGGCCTTGTGTCTATAGATTTTTCTCCCAGTGTCTAGAATGACCCATCTGTTCCGCTAAATTTATTTATTTGTTGATGTTAGCATTTGTTTCGTTGTAAGAATTATTGTTGTTGTTAATTGTAGTTCTTGTTCTGATCCTTTCTTAATCACATCAATATTCCTACACTTCGATATCTGCTGGAAGAGACTGAGCAATTATAGTCAGGAGCAGATCTATTAACTCGGTTCTTCTTCTATTCTTCTTCTTCTTTGAACGCTCCATATCGACCACTCTGTGTGATTTTACGTGATCTGAGCCTAAGAGCGATTGTACTTTGTGCCAGTTATGCGCCTACAAGTAGGCCAGTACATTCGATTTCTGCGATGCTTTTTATTTACTAGGGTAGCTCGGTCCTACATCAACCGCCTCTTACGACATCCTTTGTAGGTCGCAGTGGCAATATTCTTTGCTTCCCTTGCGGGTCACGGCACCACACGGGCCTTATATCGGTTCGGTAACCAGTAACCAGTTTCAGTCAACCGAGATACCAGTCAACCGAGATACCAGTCAACCGAGATACCAGTCAACCGAGATACCAGTCAACCGAGATACCAGTCAACCGAGATACCAGTCAACCGAGATACCAGTCAACCGAGATACCAGTCAACCGAGATACCAGTCAACCGAGATACCAGTCAACCGAGATACCAATCAACCGAGGTACCAGTTAACCGAGATACCAGTCAACCAAAATACAGTTTCAATATTATACTACTAAACCTTCTAGTCACGACAGAAATGAAGTGTCTACGCAGAATGCTGAAAGTATGAAGAAGAGGCCGGTTTAGAAATGAAGACATCAGGAAAAAGTGGGTACAACATTGATACTGAACTTCATCAAGAAACAACAAATTAAGGGGTTAGGAAACGTAAGCAGATTACTAACAGACAGTGCGCCTTAAAGATAAATATTACTCCTGTACTGTGATACAAAGCAAAATGTCATACACGAAAAGTGGACCTCAAAGATAACAGCTACTACGTAAAACACTATTTATGAAGCGCACACAAAAGTCCGTTCTAGAAATCTCTTCTTATCCTGACGCTGTAAGGCAAAACAAGATTAGAGAATAGAAAGAAACCGTCTCGTTCCTTTAGGAGCATAGAATCACAACTGTTGCTTGCTTCCAAACTCTCTTTAAGACCGTTTTTCTTCAGTTCCGCCCACACGACTCGAGCTCTCTGATATCCTCTTCATCCTACACAGCTCTTCGCCAAGTAGTTTTCAGTCTTCCCAGTCCTCTCTTCCCCAGTAGGTTCCAGACAAGTGTATATCAATGTTAGACAGCTCTTCCCCTGTAGGTTCCAGACAAGTGTATATCAATGTTAGACACAGCTCTTCTCCTGTAGGTTCCAGACAATGTTAGGTATAGCTCTTCCAGTAGATTCAGACAATGTTAGACACAGCTCTTCTCCTGTAGGTTCCAGACAATGTTAGTACAAGCTCTTCTCCTGTAGTTCCAGACAAGTATATCAATGTTAGCACAGCTCTTCTCCTGTAGGTTCCAGACAATGTTAGACACAGCTCTTCTCCTGTAGGTTCCAGACAAGAGTATATCAATGTTAGACATAGCTCTTCCCCAGTAGGTTCCAGACAATGTTAGACACATCTCTTCCCCAGTAGGTTCCAGACAATGTTAGACATAGCTCTTCTCCTGTAGGTTCCAGACAATGTTGAACACAGCTCTTCTCCTGTAGGTTCAGACAAGAGTATATCAATGTTAGACATAGCTCTTCCCAGTAGGTTCAGACAATGTTAGACACATCTCTTCCCAGTAGGTTCAGACAATGTTAGACATAGCTTTTCTCCGTAGGTTCCAGACAATGTTAGGACATAGCTCTTCTCCTGTAGGTTCAGACAATGTTAGACACAGCTCTTCTCCTGTAGGTTCAGACAATGTTAGACATAGCTCTTCTCCTGTAGGTTCAGACAATGTTAGACACAGCCTCTCCTGTGGTTACAGACAATGTGTAGACACATCTCTTCTCCTGTAGGTTCCAGACAAGTGTAGCTGGAAACTCAAAACATATATGCCTTCGTGTGTGCCGGGGTTCGAAGAGGGAGCACAGAAATTTACTATGCGCCCTACAAGGCATGTCGTAAGAGGCGACTGAGGTAGAGACCTACGGAAACTACTGTAGTAAATAAAAAGCGTCGCAGAAATCGGATGTGCTGGCCTACTTGTAGGCGCATAACTGGCACAACGTACAATTACTCTTAGGCTCAGATAACATATAGATCATACAGAGTAGTTAACAAGCGGTCGATATGGAGCGTTCGAAGAAGAAGATAACATTTATCGACAATACAGAAATAGTCGAAATAACAATAGTTGAATTGTTTCTTTAATAGAAAAGCGCTCGGTCGATTAAATTGAATGTTTTTCTCACACACACACACACATGCACGCACCCAAACACATCCCTTCACAACCATACGCGCACAGACACATACTCACACACATACCCACCCGCAAGCACACACACTCTCACAAACAATATACACACATACAACGTACGCAGACACACTTAGACACACACACAGAAGCACGTACACACACATACGCACGTTCACGCATGCAGACACACATAGACACCCACACACACACACTCACACACTTTACAGTACAATGCACACATATACGTACACACGCACAGAGAAACACTCACACACACACACAGACCACAGTACACACACACACACAGATCCACATACACTCACACACACAGACCACATACACCACCACACAGACCCACATACACTCACTCACACAGACCCACATACACTCACTCACACAGACCCACATACACTCACTCACACAGACCCACATACACTCACTCACACACACACAGACCCACGTACACTCACACACACAAACACAGACCCACATACACTCACACAGACCCACATACACTCACATACACAGACCCACATAATCTCACACACAGACCCACGTACACTCCCACACAGACCCAAGTATACTCACTCACACACACACAGACCCACGTACACACACGAGTACCTCACACACACAGACCCACGTACACTCACACACACAGATCCACATACACTCACACACACAGATCCACATACACTCACACACACACACACCACTACACTCACATACACACACAGACCACGTACACTCACACACACAGACACACATCACACACACACAGACCCACATATGGGTCTGTGAGGAGTGAGTGGGTCTGTAATGATGTATGTGGGTTTGTGTGTGAGTGTATGTTGGTCTGTGGTGAGTGTATGTGGGTCTTGTGAGTGTATGTGGTCTGTGTGAGTGAGTGTATGTGGGTCTGTGTGATGTGTAGTTCGTGTGTAGTGTGTGATCTGTGTGTGTGTTGTACTGGGTCTGTGTGTGTGTGAGTGTTTCTCTGTGCGTGTGTACGTATATGTGTGCATTGTACTGTAAAGTGTGTGTGTGTGTGTGTGGTGTCTATGTGTGTCTGCATGCGTGAACGTGCGTATGTGTGTGTACGTACGTCTGTGTGTGTGTCTAAGTGTGTCTGCGTACGTTGTATGTGTGTATATTGTTTGTGAGAGTGTGTGTGCGTGCGGGTGGGTATGTGTGTGAGTATGTGTCTGTGTGCGTATGGTTGTGAAGGGATGTGTTTGGGTGCGTGCATGTGTGTGTGTGTGTGTGTGTGAGAAAAACATTCAATTTAATCGATCGAGCGCTTTTCTATTAAAGAAACAATTCAACTATTGTTATTTCGACTATTTCTGTATTGTCGATAAATGTTATCTTCTTCTTCGAACGCTCCATATCGACCGCTTGTTAACTACTCTGTATGATCTGTATGTTATCTGAGCCACATACACTCACACACACACACACACATAAACACACAAAAACACACACACTCTAGGTGTGTAAAAATGTTAACAAACGATCTGATAATCAATAATATCTTATAAAAAAGAAAGTACCGTGTCTCGTGCCCTGCTTTACAGTTGCCTTATTTTCTCACCTGCTGTTTGATTTGATAATATGCACATTATTATTCCTAGTGACGTTAAATACTGCGTCACAGCACGTTGTCTTATTTGCATTCAGTATCTTAATTGCTTGATAAACGTCTTTTTTGTCGAAACGTCGATAGCATGTAAATTGAGCACAGAAAAAACCTCTGGTAATTCAAAATCGACCACATTAGGCTAAAAAGCGACTGCCTCAGCAAACATGATAAATATATCAATGACATCAGCAAACATGATAAATATATCAATGACATATTATTAGCACAGTCATCATCCACAACTACTTTGCGAATCGAGGCCGGTGCTAGAATTTCATGCTCGCTGGTTGTGTTCGTAAGGATGCTCGTATTGCTAGGCTAGGCGGTGGGTGTCGTAAGGACGCTCGTATTGCTAGGCTAGGCGGTGGGTGTCGTAAGAAATGAGGGTAAGTGGTTCGAATCTTGTGTTTGTCTATTTGTTTTTCGGAAGCTCTTAATACCTGTACACTGTTTATTTGTTGATCATATTCGTTACTTCCGTTGCTTTCTCTGGGATTCTTGACACAACTCCTTGTTCTCTGCTCTCATGCTGAGACATTCCTATAAAAGAAACAGATCGAAGCAAAGGTGATCATTTGTTAAAAGTGGAATAATGACATTCTAATCAATCAATCAATCGCTCGATCAAGCAACCAAGCAATAAAGTAATCAACCAATCAATCAATCAATAAATAAATAAATCACACTCTATAGAACTATCTTTTGTAATGCTTTGATTTTTCTTTCGTTGCTGTACCGTTTATCATGGAAAGAGAAGAGAACAAATAGATCTATCATGGACAGAGAAGAGAACAAATAGATCTATCATGGACAGAGAGAGAACAAATAGATCTATCAAGACAGAGAGAGAACAAATAAATCTATCATGGACAGAGAAGAGAACAAATAAATCTATCATGGACAGAGAAGAGAACAAATAGATCTATCATGGACAGAGAAGAGAACAAATAGATCTATCATGGATAGAGAAGAGAACAAATAGATCTATCATGGACAGAGAAGAGAACAAATATATATATCATGGACAGAGAAGAGAACAAATAGAACTATCATGGACAGAGAAGAGAACAAATAGAACTATCATGGACAGAGAAGAGAACAAATAGATCTATCATGGACAGAGAAGAGAACAAATAAATCTATCATGGACAGAGAAGAGAACAAATAGATCTATCATGGACAAAGAAGAGAACAAATAGATCTATCATGGACAGAGAAGAGAACAAATAGATCTATCATGGACAGAGAAGAGAACAATTAGATCTATCATGGACAGAGAAGAGAACAAATAATTCTATCATGGACAGAGAAGAGAACATATAGAACTATCATGGACAGAGGAGAGAACAAATAAATCTATCATGGACAGAGAAGAGAACAAATAGATCTATCATGGACAGAGAAGAGAACAATTAGATCTATCATGGACAGAGAAGAGAACAAATAGATCTATCATGGACAGAGAAGAGAACAATTAGATCTATCATGGACAGAGAACAAATAGATCTATCATGAACAGAGAAGAGAACAAATAGATCTATCATGGACAGAGGAGAGAACAAATAGATCTATCATGGACAGAGGAGAGAACAAATAGATCTATCATGAACAGAGAAGAGAACAAATAGATCTACCATGGACAGAGAAGAGAACAAATAGATCTATCATGGACAGAGAAGAGAACAAATATATCTATCATGGACAGAGAACAAATAGATCTATCCAGAAAGAAATCAAAAGCAAAGAAAACTGGCTGATGCTACAAATAAGAATGAAACATTGAAGCATTTTGGAAATATAAAAAGACACGAAGGGTTGAAGAAGACCATCATGGAAGGAGGCCTCCCAGCAAAGAAAAGAAGAGGAAGACCAAGGAGACGATGGATTCAGGTTGTAACTGATGATTTGAGCATGACGGCTGCAGGGGCGGGATATCTTACTTATAGGAGAAATTCAGAAGGGCCTGTTAGTTAGTGTGACAAAGTTCTACTCAGGACAAGCTAGTTAGTGGGGCAAAGTTCTGCCCTGGACAAGTGAGTGAATAATGAAAGGGAGATATAAAGAAAGAATAAATCTTCGTTATTACCTTCCTGTGTTTTAAATACTAGATTAAAAGCAATTTTTGTTGTTATTTATCAAATGTGTATGTTATGTGTTGTTATTTTGTTGTTATTTATCAAATGTGTATGGTATGTGTTGTTATTTTGTTTTTATTTATCAAATGTGTATGTTATGTGTTGTTATTTATCAAATGTGTATGTTATGTGTTGTTATTTTGTTTTTATTTATCAAATGTGTATGTTATGTGTTTTTATTTATCAAATGTGTATGTTATGTGTATGTTATGTGTATGTTATGTGTATGTTATGTGTATGTTATGTGTATGTTATTTTGTAGAAACAGTCCCGCCCGTGTGTTGCCGGGGTTCGCAAGGGGAGCAAAGAATAATAACAAGGCATGTCGTAAGAGACGACTGAGGTAGTAGCCTGGAGAAGCTATCCTAGTAAATAAAAAGCGTAGCAGAAATCGGATGTGCTGGCCTACTGGTAGGCGCATAACTGGCACAACGTACAATCGTTCTTAAGCTCAGGTCACATACAAAGAGGGGTTAATAAGTGGGTGATACAGAGCGTTTGAAGAAGAAGTTGCCGGAGCTACGTAGTTTTTTCTTTGTTCAGTTCTCCCCTCAGATAACGTGCATTCAGTGTTCAGTACTCCCTTCAGATAACGTGCATTCAGTGTTCAGTACTCCCTTCAGATAACGTGCATTCAGTGTTCAGTACTCCCTTCAGATAACGTGCATTCAGTGTTCAGTACTCCCTTCAGATAACGTGCATTCAGTGTTCAGTACTTCCCGCAGATAACGTGCATTCAGTGTTCATACTCCTTCAGATAACGTGCATTCAGTGTTCAGTACTCCTTCAGATAACGTGTATTCTTTGCTCAGTACTTCCTCAGATAACGTGCATTCAGTGTTCAGTACTCCTTCAGATAACGTGCATTCTTTGTTCAGTACTCCTTCAGATAACGTGCATTCTTTGTTCAGTACTTCCTCAGATAACGTGCATTCAGTGTTCAGTACTTCCGCAGATAACGTGCATATTTGCAGAAGTGACCGAGTCATATGGAAATTCATTGCAATGAAATAAATGTAGCCCTTAAACTCCTTTGTTGGACCGCCTGTACGGCGTTTTCGTAGCGCGTTGCACGACGGGTGACAAGCCCGTTCATGTGGTTCAATTCCGCGGGCTGGCATAAAAGCCACAGGTTCTCCAGATGTACGATGTTTATGGCACTGAATCGAAGGGTTACGATGTCCATGGCACCGAGCCAAATAGTTGAAAGCTCAAGTGCTTCTGAATCGGAAAAAGAACAACTCACATGTTGACCAATTTGTCTAGCTGACTTTAGCTTGTGTTTGAAGTGCATTTATTGATTTTACCAATTAAAATATGCTATTCTTTGCATTTTGTTTGGAGAAGAAGAACAACAACAAAGTACAACGTAATTTGTACATTCACACGCAGAGGGCCAAACCTACACGCAGAGGACCAAACCTACACGCAGAGGACCAAACCTACACGCAGAGCACCAAACCTGGACGATGACATCAAAAGATAGAAGAAAAAACTAGTCAATACAGAGATATAGTGTCAACACAGAATTCTGGGAGTAACAAGAAGAGACAGGTTTAGAAATGAAGACATCAGGAAAAATAAGTTACAACATCAGTACTGAACAAATTGAATGATTCGGCCACATAAGCAGATTACCAGCAGACAGTGCGGCTCAAAAAGCAATGTCCCCCCGATACAGTGGATACAAAGCAAAATGTCAGACCCTACCAGAGCAGAAGATTCTGCAACATTAAGTATAGCACTACACGTCTAGAGTTGTTGGAGAATCTGCAACACTAAGTATAGCACTACACGTCTAGAGTTATTGGAGAAATGCAACACTAAGTATAGCACTACACGTCTAGAGTTGTTGGAGAAATGCAACACTAAGTATATCACTACACGTCTAGAGTTGTTGGAGAAATGCAACACTAAGTATAGCACTACACGTCTAGAGTGGTTGGAGAAATGCAACACTAAGTATAGCACTACACGTCTAGAGTTGTTGGAGAATCTGCAGGGTCTGCAAGAAAGCCGGGTACTCTCCTCAACGCATATATAGGAAAAAGGGCGAAAACTCATAATTCCTGGCGTTCGACAACAACAACAACAATGCAAAAGGTCGACCACGCAAAAGATGGGTCTCAGAGATAACAGAGGTCACGAAAGACACTGTTTATGAAGCGCACACAAAATCTCGTTCTAGAAATCACTTCTTATCTTGAAGCTCTGAGGCATATCAGGACTGAAGAAAAGAACGAAAGACAAGTCGCATAGCGAGGCTCGCTCCAGGTGTCTCCATTTTCGTTCCGACTCTGAAAGATAAACAAATGTTTAGTAAAATAGATGGTTAGTACACTCGTCGTGAAACTGTTTAGATTAACATCTTTTATTTATGCCTCCGACAGAAACAAATCTCATTAGCCTTACCGTGGATTAAACCCGGATCGGATCCCGCGCTCTAATCCATGTGGCAGACGCACCTACAATGAAGGTAATTATAAAACTCTAAACTGCTTGAAAATAAAACATTTGTGAATCAAATTGAATCAACTCAAGCGAATATTTTCATAATGGCCGATGTTTGATTTGAACGGAACAGTTTAGTAAGAACAATAATTGAAGAATTGATTATGATAAACTTGATAAGCTAGACACATTTCATAACAACAACAGCTACAGCTACAGCAAGATTACGTATGAGATGAATACTGGAACATGGGGTTTACAAACAGATTCTAAGATTTGATGAAATGATGACATTTGATATTTGTGTAATAAATATTTGCAGATCGATATAATTTTTATGAAATAAGTTCTTACTTACGGTAACTTGAACTTGTCAATAAATATGAAATATGTGGAATATAAATTGAATACAGATAAATATATATTTATGTCTGTCTGTCGATGTGTCTGTCTGTCGATGTGTCTGTCTGTTGTTCTGTCGTTCCGTCCGTCCGTCGTTCAGTCGTTCCGTCCATCCTCCCGTCATCGTCGTCGTTCCATCTATCCGTCCGCCCGCACGTTGTCGTTCCGTCCGTCCACCGTCGTCGTATCCGTCCGCTCATCTGTAGTGGTCGTTTCGTCCTTTCGTCCGCCCACCCGTCATCATCGTTTCGTCCGTCTGTCCGTCCGCCCGTCGTCATCGTTCCATTTTTCCTTTCGCCCACCCGTCGTCATCGTTCTGCCCATTGTCGTTTCGCCCATCCGTTCGTTGTTTCACCCGTCCGTCATTTCGCCTGCCCGTCTGTCCGACATTTCGCCCGCCCACCCTTCCGCCGTCTTGCCGGTCCGTCCGCCATTTTACCCGCCCGTCGTTCCGTCCGTCCGGCGTTCCGTCTCTCCATCTCCGTCCGTCCATCGTTCCGTCCGTCGTTTCGCCTGTCCATCCGTCGTTCCATCCGTTCGTCCCTCGCTCCTCGTCCTCGAGTCCAGGGTGGACTGTTTTCCCTGACTTCGTTTTTATTTGTTTACTAAGTTCAGGGGTTCTAAAAATATTATCAACTACCCCTAAGTAACAACGAATACTGTTACATTTAGTCCATGAGTTCTGAAACTAGTACACACTGCCCCTTTAGTAACGGGGAAAATGGTTACATATATATTTATATATACGGCATTGTTCGTTTTTCATCATCATCAAGTAGCTTGTTCTTTCCGGAACCTGGCTTCCGTGACAGCATTCCTAAAAAACTCTCTGTTCTGTGGAAGTGGACCGGCGTCAGCAGCAGTCCTTCTCAGATCGTCAATAACATCTTGCGCCCATCGTATTCTAGGTCTTCCTCTCATTCTTCTTAAAGGCATCATTCCCTCCAAAATTATCTTCTCTAGGCACTCATGTCCTTTCATATGTTCGAAATATTTAATTTTCCTTGATTTTATGCTCCGTAATAGCCAACTCTCTTTAATAGCAAGCTGTTGCAGAACAGAAGCAGTTGTTCTTTTCTCTGTCCATGATATTCTAAGTACTTTTATGTAGCTTCTGCATTCAAAAGTATTAATGATCTTCACCGCCGCTTTGTCAATGGTCCATATAGTTTTCTTGCATTTCTTTGACCATATTTCAGTGTTCCATCTCTTTTTTTCAAAGTGCATGATATACTTTTGTACTCTTCTCATCTCCTGTCGTAATTACTTCTGCTGTTGTTTCATCGCATCCAGGTGTGCTGTTATTTCATCGCATCCAAGTGATTTCCCATTGTTATACTTTGGATGGCCCACTCTACTTCACTTATTGATGACTCTGGTTCTATTTCTTCTGTGCTACTGTCATCATCGTTGTCAAGCAAATCAGTTTCCGCATACATTTCGCTACAGTATTCCTTCCAGAGGTTAATTTTCTGTCAAGGGATTGCCCAGTTTGTCGTAGATTATCTTCGAGCTTGGTTTAAACTATCTAGTCAGAGATTTCGTCTCTTTGCTTGCCAGTCAGAGATCTCGTCTCTTTGCTTGCCAGTCAGAGATCTCGTCTCTTTGAACATTTCTTTAGAGACAGTTAATCGGCATGTATGTTACTGTGACAACTTCAGAGTTTACGTTTGTCTCTCTTGCTTTTAAGCATATCCTCAAGCATCTTCTCAAAACAATCTGCGCCCTTGCGCAATATCACTTTCCCCACAACTCCGTCATCAGCTAGTTTTTTTCCCATGTGTTGAGACCGATAGAAGTCTTCATTGAAGCCTAGCAGATATCCTTATATCTGAGCGGGGCCAAAGGCGCAATTCTAGGGACAACGTTGCGCCAGGTTTAGTGAGCTGGCACTATTCAAGATCCTACCTCACCTCCACGTGGTGACCCTGAAAACATATAATGGTTCCAGTCTGTCTAACATGGTAGGGATCGAGGGAGAGCTACATGTAGTAGTAGTAGTGCAGGCACGAAAAAGTAATGCAGGTCCAACATCTCTGAACAAAATGCAAGCATCTCCTGGTCGATGTCCAACGAAAAGTTGCCCAAATAGTTGCTGAAACGTAAGAAACAGTAATGTACAAATGGCCGCATATTTGTATGGCCGCAAATGGCCGCAAATAAATTGCCAGCTGTGGGGTAAGAATCGATGAAAATGATGCGTAACAAATAAAAGGCCTCGGCAAGTGTCTCGTAAAATACTGTAACGTATCGTAACGACATATGGGAAGACTGCGGTAAACTCCGTATAAGAGGCCAAGAACATATCCTAAAGTTGCGTTTTAGCGTCTAACGAAACTACCTCACCTGAAACAACCAGGCAAAGTACTGTTCTCACAACTAACATCCCCAGAAAAACCAGGGCAGGTGATGTTTGGCGAGCGCAAAATCTAAGGCGCTGATAGTGCCTAATGAAACGGCCCGCTACGTTATTTGTGCGCAGCCACAGTCCAGTGTTTACCGGGGCCAGGGAAAATGCAGAGTAGTAACTGTAAATTGCCAAGTGCCGACACGCGCCTCGAAAAGGTTGAGAATGTTCCTATTGCGGAATAAACTCAAAGTGATCAAAAAAGTAAGGCCGACATTGTAAAGATTTGACAGGCTGTCCAAATTCAAACATTGGCGAAGGCCGACACGTATAACGGTGTGCTACACGAATAAGACACCGTCCCAGGACAAGCTTATGTGCCCCAAAAGACTGAGAAATGTTCCTAATCTGGAACGACCTCACAGCCAGAAAGGGCGCAGTACGCTCCTTCTTTACGGCGTAGATCCAAGCCAAAATATACGGCACAACAGATCGTTAGGACTTGTACAATCTAGGGCAAGCTACCCTAGTAAATAAAATGCTGGCGAAGTCGGATGTGCTGGCATAGTCACCATAGGCGCATAATTGGCAAAACGTAAAAATACGTTCTTGTCAAAGATCAATTATATATCACAATAAGAATGATAAAATTGGCTTGCAAAGAACGAACGCAAAGAAGAAGAAGATATCTGAACAATGGTCTACACACGCACCCTCGCACTCGCACACGCAAACGTGCACGCACACACACACACACACGCACGCACATATATATATATATATATATATATATATATAATTACATATCAAAATAAAATAAAACATGTCCTAGATAAATTGAAAAGGAAATCAACTGCTTCTTCTATCTTCTTGTTTAATGACTTTTGATATTTCATTGTTACAAAAACAAAATGAATGACAACTAAATACAATAAACATGTCAGCGGATAAGATGGTTAGATATATGAATATAGAGAAGAAAGTGGAAAGAATAAATCATTTTCAATATCTTGGTTCATTGATGACAAAACGATGGAGATTTGAATCTTGGTTCATTGATAACAAAACGATGGAGATGTGATGAAAGAAATACATTGATCACAGTTCAACAAAAACTGGAATCTTTATCGAGTGAAACAGAAAGAGCAGCAGAAATCAGAGTGCTAATACGCCCGTGTGGTGCCGGAGCCCGCAAGGGAAGCCAAGAATATTACCACTGCGACCTACAAGGCATGTCGTAAGAGGCGACTAAGGTAGGAGCTTAGGGAAGCTACCGTTGTAATTTTTTTTTCGATCCAGAAGCACTTGAGCTTTCAGCTCTTCGGCTCGGTGCCATGGACATCGTAACCCTTCGGTTCGGTGCCACGAACACCGTACATCTGGAGAACCTGTGGCTTTTCTGCCAGCCCGCGGAATTGAACCACACTCACAGGGGCTTGTCACCCGTCATCCAACGCGCTACGAACAAGCGTCGCAGAAATCGGATGTGCTGGCCTAATTGTAAAAGCATGGTTGGCACAACGTATAACCTCTCTTTGGCTCAGATCATATACAGATCACACAGAGTGGTTAACAAGTGGTCGATATGGAGCGTTCGAAGAAGGGAAGAGGAAGAAGAAGAGTACTAAGCAATCAAGTGACAACGTATTGGTGCGAGATTCGAACCTACTTACCCACTATTGGTGCGAGATTCGAACCTACTTACCCACTATTCTTTAATCCTGTTTTACCTCACAGCGTCAGGATAAGAAGGGATTTTTAGAAGGTGTTTTTGTTCGTGCTTCATAAATAGTGTTTAGCACTGCCTCTGTTATTGCTGAGGACCATATTTTGTGTGTACGGCCTTTTGGTTTTTATCCACTGTATCGGAGTAGCAAGAAAGAGAAAATGGAGGTATTTTGGACATATAAAAAGACACGAAGGGCTGGAGAAGACCATCGTGGAAGAAGGCATATCTGCAAAGAGGAGAAGAGGAAGACCACGGAGAAGAGGGATTCAAGATATAACTGATGGTTTGAACATGACGGCTGCAGAGGCGTCTGGCCTATGAGAGAGAGAGAGACATTCCGAAGGACTGTTGGGGTGGCAAAGCTCTATTCAGGACAAGTTATTTGATAATGATGAAGACAAGTAAGATTTAAGAAAATGAAGAACTTTCAACACATACAGATAAATGAATAAGATAGTTACGACAGGAAGTATTACTTGAAAGCGGAGACGACGAGGAAGATGATGAAGAAAATGGATCCAAGATGTGGTTGACGGCTTGAACACGACAGAAAAAGATGAAGAAAATTGGACATGTGATGGGAATAATTTGGTCAGTTCTTTTTTATTATGACGATATAGAACTACACAGAACAACAGGCAACTAGATGATAATGATCTCCTTCTTCTCTTCAATATGCAACAATGCACTCCTGCTGCTGCCTCCATAATGATCGGTCCCGTTAGCCAAGTTGATAATCTTAGAATAGTCAACATTAGCTTCATCGATGACCACTAGAAAATGGAATGGTACTTTGTAAGTAAATTTAGCCTACAACAGCCACAATAAAAAAAAGTAATATATCTTTGCAAATATTCATGAAAGATTTGAGCATCAATGAACGTCAATATAATTGAAAGAAAACAAAAAGAAACACAATTATTTTTTAATATTTGAAACGTATTTGTAGTATCAAGGTCTAACTTGAACACAAACAGAATAAATGATATCACGGAGGGCTAACTTGAACACAAACAGAAGAAATGATATCATGGAGGGCTAACATGAACACACACAGAAGAAATGATATCATAGAGGTTAACATGGACACAAACTGAAGAAATGATATCATAGAGGTTAACTTGAACACACACAGAAGAAATGATATCATAGAGGTTAACTTGAACACACACAGAAGAAATGATATCATAGAGGTTAACATGGACACAAACAGAAGAAATGATATCATATAGGCTAACATGGACACAAACAGAAGAAATGATATCATAGAGGTTAACATGGACACAAACAGAAGAAAAATTAAATTATTCATATATGATATACAAAAGAAAGTGGGGCACATAAGACAGTTTTCTGATGAATAATCACGAAACAATAATAACAACAAAATATTTGGTAAGATAAAAGCATCATCGTGTTATTGTTTGTCCCAAATTGGGACCAATTCTAGTCTATAATTTACATTGTTATCTAAAACATAGTGTGACCAAGAACATGGATTTCTAGACATTGTTAGTGCTAGTTTTAGCAAAGTAATTACGTGTACACAAAGACAAATGAAGTCTTACACATGGAGGAACAATGAAGTCTCATCAGAACAATGAATCACATGGAGAACAATGAAGTCTTACACATGGAGGAACAATGAAGTCTTACACATGGAGGAACAATGAAGTCTTACACATGGAACAATGAGTCACATCAGGAACAATGAAGTCTTAACATCAAGGAACAATGAAGTCTTACATCAAGGAACAATGAAGTCTTACACATGGAGGAACAATGAAGTCTTACACATCAAGGAACAATGAAGTCTTACACATGGAGGAACAATGAAGTCTTACACATCAAGGAACAATGAAGTCTTACATAAAGGAACAAGGGAAGTCAACATGGAACAATGAAGTCTTACACATCAAGGAACAATGAAGTCTTACACATGGAAGAACAATGAAGTCTTACACATCAAGGAACAATGAAGTCTTATACATCAAGGAACAATGAAGTCTTACACATCAAGGAACAATGAAGTCTTACACATCAAGGAACAATGAAGTCTTACACATGGAAGAACAATGAAGTCTTACACATGGAAGAACAATGAAGTCTTACACATCAAGGAACAATGAAGTCTTACACATCAAGGAACAATGAAGTCTTACACATGGAAGAACAATGAAGTCTTACACATGGAAGAACAATGAAGTCTTACACATGGAAGAACAATGAAGTTTTACACATGGAAGAACAATGAAGTCTTATACATCAAGGAACAATGAAGTCTTACACATCAAGGAACAATGAAGTCTTACACATGGAAGAACAATGAAGTCTTACACATCAAGGAACAATGAAGTCTTACACATGGAAGAACAATGAAGTCTTACACATGGAAGAACAATGAAGTCTTACACATGGAAGTACAATGAAGTCTTACACATGGAAGAACAATGATGTCTTACACATGGAAGAACAATGAAGTCTTACACATGGAAGAACAATGAAGTCTTATACATCAAGGAACAATGAAGTCTTACACATGGAAGAACAATGAAGTCTTACACATCAAGGAACAATGAAGTCTTACACATCAAGGAACAATGAAGTCTTACACATCAAGGAACAATGAAGTCTTACACATCAAGGAACAATGTAGTCTTACACATCAAGGAACAATGAAGTCTTACACATCAAGGAACAATGAAGTCTTAAAATCAAGGAACAATGAAGTCTTATGTATTTGAGAAGTAAGGAAGTATTTAACTCAGAGAAACAGTGGAACCTTGTTCATGGAAAAACGACGGAGACTTGGCTGTCTAGAAGCATGGAGACCAACTTTATCATAATAAACTACACTAAGATAAAGCGACAACGGGTAAGCGGGGCCTCCGATAAACATACGGTCCATGGATTCAGGTATAAATTATATGAAATAAGACGCCAACTGTTGCGTGATCCTTGCATTCCAGTTTTGTTATATATAGACGAATTCATTTTGGAAATAAAAACAAAACATGCTAAATCAAGATTATATTATGTAACAAATTAAGTTGAACACTCAGTGAATATCAGTATTATTCACATTTTTTTAACAAATAAATAAGCTTGAACAAATAGAATGAAGTCAAATTGCAAAGCAAAAGTGTTCTATCAAACATATACACAAACCAGCCCCCATCTAACAGGTATTTACGATTTGTTGGCTAAGCTATTCGGCCTTATGTTACCGTGGGCTGACGAGGAAGAAACGAGAAAGGCTTGTCGTCAATAGAAATGAAAACATTGTATTTAGTTTTGAAATGCAGCTGTTGACGATTCTACTCTTTTAGTGGATCAGTTTTCACTGACATTGTAGCCATGCTTTCCAGAGAGTGGTCAGCATGAAGAAACTATGGCATGACCCAAACAAAGAAATCCAGAGAGTGGTCAGCATGAAGAAACTATGGCATGACCCAAACAAAGAAATCTAGAGAGTGGTCAGCATGAAGAAACTATGGCATGACCCAAACAAAGAAATCCAGAGAGTGGTCAGCATGAAGAAACTATGGCATGACCCAAACAAAGAAATCCAGAGAGTGGTCAGCATGAAGAAACTATGGCATGACCCAAACAAAGAAATCCAGAGAGTGGTCAGCATGAAGAAACTATGGCATGACCCAAACAAAGAAATCTAGAGAGTGGTCAGCATGAAGAAACTATGGCATGACCCAAACAAAGAAATCCAGAGAGTGGTCAGCATGAAGAAACTATGGCATGACACAAACAAAGAAATACAAGTAAGACTTCTGAGAACATGCATATTTCCTGTGGTAACATATGGACGTGAATCGTGGACGCAGAAATGTTCTTATAAGATCCTGGACAGAGAAGAGAAACAGCATACATCCTACACGACCTACATATCGAGGGTCAGCTAGAACATCCTGGACAGAGATGAGAAACAGCATACATCCTACAAGACCTACATATCGAGGGTCAGCTAGAACATCCTGGACAGAGATGAGAAACAGCATACATCCTACAAGACCTACATATCGAGGGTCAGCTAGAACATCCTGGACAGAGATGAGAAACAGCATACATCCTACAAGACTTAGATGTCGAGGGTCAGCTAGAACATCCTGGACAGAGATGAGAAACAGCATACATCCTACAAGACCTACATATCGAGGGTCAGCTAGAACATCCTGGACAGAGAAGAGAAACATCATACATCCTACAAGACTTAGATGTCGAGGGTCAGCTAGAACATCCTGGACAGAGAAGAGAAACAGCATGCATCCTACAAGACTTAGATGTCGAGTGTCCTTGGTTCTTAAATAACATCAGGTCCAAGAAGATGAAATATTGTGGCCACAGTTAACGTCACAATGGTTTGGAGAGAACGGTAATGGAAGGCATGGTTTCTGGGGTTCAACGCAGGGGACGACCAAGATGAAGGTGGCAGCAGGACATCAAAGAAACATTGAAAATGACGCTGGAAGGGGTGGGAGAACTTGCTGGAGACATATGTTTCAGGCGTGCTGTGAGGAAAGGGACGTTCCGTGAGAGACATGCTACTACCTGTTGCCGTTATAAAGAAAGATTATTGTATATGGCAAGATTAATGATATAAACCAACATACATGACAATCTATTACACGCTACTATAAAACGGATATCCAACGCTCTTGTACTGAAATATAAAATATTCAGTCCAGCTTTTGGTACTTCTTGTTAGCAATTTGCAGACTCCCAGACTCACAGAATCAATAATATTTGCTGACTCCCAGACTCATAGAACTAATAATATTTGCAGACTCCCAGACTCATAGACTCAATAATATTTACAGACTCCCAGACTCATAGACTCAATAATATTTGACAAAAGGTAGTTACGGAGAAAAAAAAATCGAATTTCTCTTACAAAGATATGACTTTTCACCAGATGACTATAAATTCTGATAACGCTTGTATTAATAATCGCATGTGTCCTGTCTGGGCTTACAATGGGAGCAAAGAATAGTAACACTGCGGTCTATAAGGCATGTCGTAAGAGGTGACTGAGGTAGGGGCATAGGAAAGCTACTCTAGTAAGTAAAAAGCGTCGCAGTAATCGGATGTGCTGGCCTACGTGTAAGCGCGTAACTGGCACAATATAAAATCGCTCTTAGGCTCAGATGACATACAAATCACAAAGAGTTGTTTAATAAGTGATTGATATGGAGCGTTAGAAATAGAAGAAATGTTAATAACATCGTCAATAGCTTCCACGTGACAACAATATGACACAGCTCGTAGAAGATCTCAAACTTTCATCTACATTTGTTCAATAGCTTCCACGTGAGAACAATATGACACAGCTCGTAGAAGATCTCAAACTTTCATCTACATTTGTTCAATAGCTTCCACGTGAGAACAATATGGCATAGCTTGTAGACGATCTCAAACTTTCATCTACAATTGTTCAATAGCTTCCACGTGAGAACAATATGGCACAGCTTGTAGACGATCTCAAACTTTCATCTACAATTGTTCAATAGCTTCCACGTGAGAACAATATGGCACAGCTTGTAGACGAACTGAAACTTTCATCTACATTTGTTCAATAGCTTCCACGTGAGAACAATATGGCACAGCTTGTAGACGAACTGAAACTTTCATCTACATTTGTTCAATAGCTTCCACGTGAGAACAATATGGCACAGCTCGTAGACGATCTCAAACTTTCATCATTATTTGTTCAAGATTAGATATATAATGTTACAACTCGCTGAAGAGCTCTCATCAACATTTGTTCAAGATTAGATGTTTATAGTATCATAGTTTAGTATCATACAGTTGAAATGTCTAGAAGTGTTATTTTGTTTTAAAAACTTGTTAATATCAGTTTTTGTTTAACTTTACAGCGACATTCAACAAATATTACAGTGCTTACAAAAAACAAAACTACAAGCAGGAAATTATTGTGATGAAAAAATAAATAGTACAAAATGTAGAGTATATAGTTCTTCAATGAAAAAAAAAAAACTTGTGTAAATGCAAGGGAATAATTGAAAGTCAATAATAAATAATATATCTAGATAGTCAGAAATGAAGTCATAGCTATTTGGTAGCAGGTAAACAACAAGAAGAGAAATGTAAAGTTGAACATTAAACAGAGTTAACAACATTCAACTCCAACCAGGGACGCCCGTGTGTTACTGGGGCTCGCAAGGGGAGCAAAGAATAGTATCACTGCGACCTACAAAGCATGTCGTAAGAGGGTACCTTAGAGGAGCTACCATAGTAAATAAAAAGCGTCGCAGAAATCGGATGTGTTGGCCTACTTGTAGATGTATTACTGGAACAACGTACAATCGTTCTTAGGCTCAAATCACATATACAAATCACAAAGAATGGCTTGAGAGGTCGATATGTAGCGTTCGAAGATAAAGAAGTCCAGTCACAGCATATCAAGTGATTGGTTATTGGTTATTGGTTATTGGTTATTGGTTACTAAACTGACGTCATTGCACTCCGGGCAGACCCATAGATGCTCAGATCGACAAGTTTGCATACTGATGGTTCCCGTGGCTCGCTGATTAAACACACCTCTCACTCTGCCTCATAGGCATCCAGTTCGACATCCAACAGACAGTCGCAAAGAGACCGAAGAATATCCACCTTATCCATCAAGTGGGCAAATATTATACCACAAACATTGAACAAGGAAATGGAATATCTTATGAAACGACAAAGCGAAAAGAAATTGTTGACATCAAACACGACATGAACATCCTGGCATATCCTTTACAGCACGTAGCCATCAACCACAGTAAGCGAGTCGTCGATTTTCTAGACACCACTTATAGGTTCAGTAGTTTGCCATTGCTTTCTGAATGATGAGGTCAATTTTTATCTTTCAGAAAAATCACACGGAAACGAATTTGCCTCCAAACTGCCTGTCACGGAGTTTGAACCAGGTACTCTTTGGTTGTGATGAAGATCACTACCGCTTAAGCTACAGACGCGCTGACAAAACATAAACATTCCTAAACTTTGGCTCGTAAACAACATCATATTTTGAAAACAACTAATTTGCTCACATTACACCTCACAGCAGTTTAGACATAGCAATAATGGAAAGCACTTTTCCTGGAAACATAGGAGGGACGACCAAGACGACGATAGCAAGAGAAGATTAAAGAAATCTCGAATATAACGATCGATTCTTCTTCTTCTTTTGTCGTCACACTGCTACCGGGTTGTTGCCCAGTGTCGTGGTTTTCTGTTTTGTCTTGTGCTGTTCTGGTGGCTTGTGTGATTGTTATCTTTGCTCTTTCACAGGATTCTGCTACGCCATCTAACCATCTTTTCCGTGGTCTTCCTCTTGCCTTCTTTCCCGATGTTCTGTTGTAGAAGACTCTGTATGCTGTGGAGTTTGGATGCATTCTTATTAAGTGGCCAAACCACTTCATTCTTTGTTTATCTATGTAATTCAAGCACGGTTTTGTGCCAATTTTCTTTCTTATGCTGATGTTGGTGATTCTGTCTTTTCTTGTGTTGTTGGTAACTTTTCGCAGGCAACGCATTTCACATGTAGTTATTTTTGTGACTGCGCTTTGCTCAATGTCCATGTTTGGCTCTGGTAACACAAAGTAGGTATGAAAATGCTGTTGATCATCTGTTGCTTAGCTGCCTGTGAAATTTTTGGGTGCCTTAACAATGGGGCTAGCTGGTAGGTTACAGCATTTGCTTTTGTACTCTAGCCTCTATCTCTCTATCCAGTTTTCCATCTTCTGTGAATATGCTTCCTAAGTATTTGAATTCTTTCACTTGGTTTATTTTAGTGCCATTGACATGGATGTCTAGATTTTTATGTTTCCTTCCCATATTCATTATTTCTGTTTTAGTGTTGTTGATTTTCATGTCATGTTTTACACAATTTTTGTTCAATGTGTCAATGCGATCGATTAGCCCCTGCAAACTGAGGAGGAACGACCAAGACGACGATAGCAAGAGAAGATTAAAGAAATCTCGAATATAACGATCGATTAGGGCCCCCCTGGAGTAGGGACTAGAGATAGATCTGGAATATAACGATCGATTAGGGCCCCCCCTGGAGTAGGGGTTAGAGATAGATCTGGAATATAACGATCGATTAGGGCCCCCCCTGGAGTAGGGGCTAGATCATGTTTAAAATAAGCAATCCGCTCATGTGTTGCCAGGATCCACCAGGGAGGTGGGGGTTGGGGGCAGGTGGGAAGAATAGTACCACTGTGACTTAGAAGGCATATCGTAAGAGGCGATTAAGGTAAGGACCTAGGGAAGCTACCCTAGTAAATAAAAAGCGTCACAGAAATGGAATGTTGGCCTACTTGTAGACGCATAACTGGCATAACGTACAATAGCTCTTAGGCTCAGATCATATACAAATCATAAAGAGTGGTTAACAAGTGGTCGATATGGAACGTTCGAAGAAGAAGAAGATGAGCAATCAATCAATAAAACAATCAGTCAATCAATCTGAATTATTCCCAAACTCAGGCCGTACGGTACCATGTACCCTGTACCCTGTTGAAGCTAGGAAGACTAGAAAACCGACATACAGGGAATTGATCTCTAAACATTACAGAGCTAAAGCATTTGACTCTCGCTGAGCCACATCAGTTTCGCACAAGGCGATGTTTTAATATCATACAGCTAATATCATGGAGATAAAATCACAGACATCTTAGAGAGAGGCAAAATCATATAACAAATACTAGGAGATCAAATAATAGAACCATTATAATGTAGAACATTCTAGAGTTAGTCAAAGAGCTAAATATCATAGAGCTAAAAGTGTTCACCATCATACAACGATGTACGAAAATCGACAAATCTGAGGTGATCAGACCAGATCTGGAGAAAACCGTGAGTAGGCTGCGGTAATAATAAGACCGTAGGGCTAAAAGTGTTAAGAATAGAGCTAAAATCAAAGAGCTAAAATCATAGAGCTAAAATAAAAGAGTTAAAATCATAGAGCTAAAATAAAAGAGTTAAAATCATAGAGCTAAAATAAAAGAGTTAAAATCATAGAGCTAAAATAAAAGAGTTAAAATCATAGAGCTAAAATCATAGAGCTAAATCAAAGAGCTAAACTCATAGAGCTAAAATCATAGAGCTAAAATCATGAGCTTAAATCAAAGAGCTAAAATCATAGAGCTAAAATCATAGAGCTAAAAAAATAGAGCTAAAATCATAGAGCTAAAATCATAGAGTTAAAATCATAGAGCTAAAATCATAGAGCTAAAATCATAGAGCTAAAAGTGTTATATCATAGAGCTAAAAGTGTTAAGAATAGAGCTAAATCAAAGAGCTAAAAGTGTTCACATCAAACTGCAAAAATCAAAGAGCTTAAATAATATAATAATAATAATAATTCCTCTCGTACCGTTATACGTTACATAGGGCCTGCAAGTAATTTCTCCATACCGCTCTATTCTGGGCAACTCGCTCAATCTCCTCCATGGAACTGAGACCGATATTTCCTGCCTCTCTCAGTAAAGTTCGTTTCAGGGTTTCCTTAGGTCGACCTCTCTTTCTGGAACCCTTTGCATCCCACTTCAATGCCTGCTTTGATATTCGTTGATCATTTCTCCTCAAGGTGTGCCCAACATATTTCCATCTTCTCTTTCTTATAACAGTTGTTACTAGTGGTTGACCAGACATGTCTCTGATTTCATCATTTCTCCTGAATTCATTCCATTTTATATTCATTATTTTTCGCAGTCATCTATTTTCAAATGCATTCAACTTGCTTTCTATATCTTTAGTCATTTTCCAACTCTCGCTGGCATATGTTAGGATTGATACAATATTTGAATTGAAAATTCGTAATTTAGTTTAATACTATATAACTTGCAGTTCCATATTTTATTTAGACTTTTAAAAGCTGATGTTGCTTTGCCAATTCGTATCATAATTTCTTTTTAACATTTCCTGTGCAATCAAAATTGCTACCCAAATAGGTGAACTGCTCTGTTATTTTTATCATTTTAGATTCGTGTGTGATATCTGCATTACTTGCCATAGGTGTCTTCATTATATTTGTTTTTCATAGCTTATCTGCAGTCCAACTTTTGATGCTATAGATGACAAGTTGTCTTTTTTTCTTTGCATATCTTGGTTGTTTCTACTTAAATAATATAGATAAAAAAAAATTAAAGAGCTTAAATAATATAGATAGAGAAAACTCAATGATCTTGGTTTGATTTAGCAATATAAAGCTCATCTGTTGGCTCTTGACAAATGATATCCATCATGGAAGACGTGTCACTAAATTTAGCCAGTGGAACATAACACGATTTCTTAGTTTCCAGATCTGTCTTGTTGGTCCATGTTTGTGCCCCTCCATTCATTTCTGTATTCAAGTTACATAATGTTGTATTGTTTTCAATATCATCTGATGGTTGGGGTAAAGCTTGCATCTGTAGTGATACAGATCCGTAGTCACGTGGATAATTGGTAGGATACGTGTCATCGTCTTCTTCATCGAAGAGCTCTTGTGGTGTAAGTTCGTTGACACGGGGTGAAAGAGATCGAGATCTGACATGCTCATAAAAAAGTGTAAAGTTGTTGGAAATGACAGGGAATGTTAGAGCCACTAGAAGTACACCACAGACAGCACAAGCTGTACCCACGATATAACCCAAGGGAGTAGAGGGCGCCACGTCACCGTATCCAACTGTTGTCATGGTGATGATAGCCCACCAGAAACCAATAGGAATAGTTGAAAATTTGGTGACGATCCCTGCGCTGGCTGTGCGTTCGGCGTAGTAGATAACCGTGGCGAATATGAGCGTGGCGATGAGTAGGAATATAAACAACATCATGAGTTCCTGCAAACTGGCTCTTAGTGCGTAGACTAAAACTTTCAGGGCTTGGTAATGTTTGACGAGATGAAAGATACGAAACATGCGGAAAATCCTTAGAATAAACATGATTTCAATAACAAAACGTTCGTTCATATAACAGGATTGTAAGTTAGATTGTTCAAATATAACTTGTACGTAGAGCGGTACAAGTGCCAAGAGATCTATAATATTCATTGGATTCCGTACGAACTTAATCTTCCAAGGAGATACGATGAACCTCAACACTAGTTCCAAGGTGAAGAACACTGTGCAGATAAAGTCAAGAGCACTAAGTGCTTCGTTGGAATCTAGCACAACATTATCATTTTTAGTGTCTCCATTACAGCTAGCTAGTGTTCTGTTTTGTGATTGTTTTGGTTTAAGTTCTGGTAAAGTTTCCAAGCAAAATCCTGCTATAGATGCTGCCACAAACAAGAAAGATGTGATACCATACAGCTGTGGAAGAGATCAAATATCAGATTAGTTCATGTGTCAGGAAAGTTTCATTTGTACAGAAATTGTCACAATTAAAAAAAAAAGTCGCGGACTAAAGGTCGATAGAGTTTATGTTACTGCTTTGAAGTATAACCTATAGGCGCGTAGTCTCTATTTGTCGTCGTCGACGACTACTGGTGCAACTAAACCAAGTCATATATCTTGCCATGTTTAGAAAAATGACATCTGTATCCTCTCTGCAACGCTGAACGGTACAAACAGTAAGACATAGGATATAAGAAATGAAATCAGTTCTGTTAAATATTTAACTAGTTTATTAATGATGAGCACATTGTCTGTAGCATTGACTGCGAATCGAAATAATGTCTAATTCACCGACTTATTGTGCGTATTTGACAACAATGCTAAATGTTGTAACCTAACTTATCGAGTCATTGCTTGCAGATTTAACTGCTATTCCACTCGAGGAACTCCAACTGACATGCAACTTCCTAGAGGTTACCCAACTCATGGTTTAGGCGAGAATGATAAAACCGAATGACGCAAAGAAGAAGGAGAACTGATATTCCAAATGGCTTGATGTACGATTCGCTGTCCGTTGTTCTAATTGCGATTTGAAATATCTTGACTGAACTCAGCAACTGAGGGAAGCCGATAGTGAAGTTGATAACACGCTGCACTAGCAAACACGTGCCGTGAACATGTCTGGGTTCGAGTCCAACCTAGGCAAATAATTTTCGGTATGCATACGGTGTGCATTTGGTGTGCATTTGGTGTGCATACGGTGTGCATTTGGTGTGCATACGGTGTGCATACGGTGTGCATACGGTGTGCGTTTGGAGTACAGGAAACCCTGATTCTATACTTGGAAATGTAAGTTACACTTACTTCTGAAGTCGGATTAAGTCATGTCTGAATGGTGAAGGACACTTGTGATAAATAAGGCAAGCCTTAGCGCAAAAATCAGTCAGAAATTCCATATTAGACGCCATGTCTAAGCCTGTATTCATAGCGGGTAAACGATTAGAAAAAAATCATCGACTCACTCACTATTTGACCCTTTGACAAGTGATTTGAAATGTTTGAACTTTACTCATTGTAACATGATCAGATTAGCAGCTAGAGTGACTGAGCTGTAGACTGTACCTTCATGGTCACAACGAACAGCACTGTACCTGTGTTCATGGTCACAACGAACAGCACTGTACCTGTGTTCATGGTCACAACGAACAGCGTACGTGATTGAATCGTGCTCAGATTAGCAGCTAAGGTGACTGAACAGCAGACTGTACCACGAACAGCGTACTTCTGATAAGCCTGAGACATCAGAAATTAATAAAACTTCATCATACTCATTTTGTTCCAGTTAGTTGAAAACTGTGCTTTACCAAAACCAAACACTTGATTTTGCTTTTTATTATAGTTCATTCCAAAATTCGTGAACACTCTAAGGTTTAATTTGTACGAAATCTACCTGATGCATAACAGTGATTTCTTGCAAGCAGTCTTATATACCTCACGACCTTACGAATACATGTTTAACTAATTGGTAGGTAGCTTGGTTGATGCAAAAAAACGTTTTTGTTATATAATTTTGCATAAGCACAACACAATGATAATCAAAGTTTAGAATTTACAGTAATACACAAAATGGTGGCACATATTTGTAAAGCCCTATTACATATTATAAATAGTCATGTGACATAGTAAACAAATGATACCTTCCACTTCTATCAATTAAAATAAATGTTGTGTGAGCCTATGCCAATGATTATCGTTAGGAAACACTGTGAACTGATTAATTCCACGGGATTGTCGATTTTTACTTGCGCCGAATTGCATGTGGAGCACGCAAATGGGAAATTATAGAAAAACTTGACAATCGTACTGCTAAACTTCTACAGGTATACCAAATCAACATCGCTGTTATTTTAATAATAACATATATTGAAAATAATACAGCACTAAAGGTTTGGGTGGGTAAAAAATACTTTTGGAAGGTCGCCACTGTTACCTATATGAAAATGTAAAAATCAATAATTTCTGTCAAGTGCATGATTTTATATTGGTAGGTAAAGATGATCACGAATTTTGGATCGAACTATAATAAAGTTGGAAAAAAATGTCAGTCACTTTATTGTAAAAGCGATAGAAGATACACGAATTTGTCACATGAAAGATCTATTTAATAAAATATGGGAAGAGGAAAGAGTCCTAGAGCAATGACAAAAATGAATAACTGTCAAGATCCCACATAAAGGGTATCTCAAAGGTTCCATCAAGTGGAGAGAATCCCCATTAGTATCAGTAATAAGCTAGACATTTTGCAAATCGTTCTCAAGAGAACCAAAGAAGCAGTGGATATAACGCTGAGAGAAGAACACGCTGGTTTTAGACCTGGGAGAAGCTGCTTAGACCAAATAATTACATCAAGACTAATCTTGAAAAAAACATATTGAGAAGCAGCAATTCTCAAGCTCTCTCACGCTTTATTAACCCCGATTGGGGCATAGGTCTTCTACCAACTCATGCCAAATCTTTCTATCTTTAGCTATCTCCAGCAGCTCCCTCCAGCTCTTCTGTAGATTGTTAATCTCTGCCTCCAAATCCCTTCTCTGTGTATTTCCAGGTTTCCCTCTTTTGTTTTCCCTGTGGGTTGCAGGAAAGGGTTGCTCTTGTTTTCCCTGTGGGTTGCAGGAAAGGGTTGCTCTTGTTTTCCCTGTGGGTTGCAGGAAAGGGTTGCTCTTGTTTTCCCTGTGGGTTGCAGGAAAGGGTTGCTCTTGTTTTCCCTGTGGGTTGCAGGAAAGGGTTGCTCTTGTTTTCCCTGTGGGTTGCAGGAAAGGGTTGCTCTTGTTATATTCCACTCGGATTTTTCAAGGTGTGTCCTATTCAGCGCCAGCGTCTTTATTCATCTCTTGGCTCACTAGGATATGTCTCGTTCTCTCCATAAGCTCCCTATTTGTGACCCTAGCATACCATCTCAGTCCCTCTGTTCACCTCTTGGCTCACTGGGATCTGTCTCGTTCTCTCTATAAGCTCTCTATTTGTGATCCTATCATACCATCTAAGTCCCCCTGTTCTACACATACACTAGTTGAAGATTGTATGCAATTTATTCGTTATTGTTTTAGTCGTTCTCCATGTTTCTAACACATACAACAGAACTGCTTTAACATTAGAGTTAAATATTCTAATTTTGGTTCTAGATTTGATTTCAGACTTCCAAAGAATTCCTAGTGCGATGAAAGCTCCTCTTGTTTTCTGTATTCTTATTTTGACATTTTTATCTCTTCCCTGTTTGTCTATATTGCTGCCCAAGTATGTGTACTTCTGGAACTGAGATTTCACCCAGGGAGATCTCATTGTCGTGTGCGTGGTTATATTAGATTTCATGGACTTCAGAAAGACTTTGGATAGCTTATACAGAATCTCCCTGGAGAATAATCTGAGATGATAGAGAATACCAACCAAAATAAAAAAAACATTATCGAAATCGTATATGATTGTTCACAGTGTGCAGTCCACACTGATGATGGCTACCGAGACTTTTTAATTGTTGCTATCGGAATAAAGCAAGGTTGTATACTATCCCCGTTATTGTTAGGAGTGACACTTGACTGCGTGATGAGAAAATCTTTAAGGAGCAAAACGGACAACGATTGGGTAGAAAACAGATAACTGGAAGATTTGCATTAGTAGATGATATTGCTTGGTTAAGTTAACAACAACAAACAAAATATGGAAAGAAAAACAGAAAACTTGTCATCCATAGAGTTCAGAGTTTAAATGTAGATAAACTATAAAATGACAAATATAACGATGATGACTTCTGACGAGTTGAGTTATTTTACATTTATTGAATAATTTCTAACTTTGTTCATAAACTTACATTACAAAAGTAATTTACAGCTAAAACATTGACTTAGCGTTGTTTGTAAATCAGTGAATGGTCAGTTGTCAATTATTATCTTGAAAGCAACTAGATGGTCATCTCACTAGAATCAGATTAGAAGGTATTTAATAGTCAACTTTCTAATGTTAACTTGAATCTCATTGGATGGTCGATTTACTGCCGTTAGTTTGAAGATGCATTTGTGGTTCATGAGAAGAAACAAACAATGGTCATCGTAAAGATCCGTGTGTGCACCATACACGACAACTGACCATTGCCAGTTTCATGAACTGTGTGTGGTCTACGCAATCCAACTTACCATTGCCAACTTGAAGATCTGTGTGTGGTCTACGCAATACAACTTACCATTGCCAACTTGAAGATCTGTGTGTGGTTCACGCAAGACAACTTACCATTGCCAACTTGAAGATCTGTGTGTGATCTACGCAATCCAACTTACCATTGCCAACTTGAAGATCTGTGTGTGGTCCACGCAAGACAACTTACCATTGCCAGTTTGAAGATCTGTGTGTGGTCTACGTAATCCAACTTACCATTGCCAGTTTGAAGATCTGTGTGTGGTCTACGTAATCCAACTTACCATTGCCAGTTTGAAGATCTGTGTGTGGTCTACACAAGACAACTTACCATTGCCAGTTTGAAGATCTGTGTGTGGACCATGCAAGCCAACTTACCATTGCCAACTTGGAAGTCCTTGGATGGTCCATGATAAGCCACAACTTCATCTGTATAAGCCTCCATCCTGTTAAGCTACTGAGGTCAATTTTCCTCTGCTCGTGCTCCAGACTTTTGTTGAAGGAGTTTAGAATTCGTTGGTTTTCGATGTAAGATCGGTAGTGTCGCCAGCAACATGCCTTAGAAGAGCAGAACATGATGGTGTCATTTTGGGAAGAACAGAACATGATGGTGTCATTTTCTTACTTCTAGACTATCAAGATTAGATTTAGTGTAATTTCTAATGCACAAAGTAAATTGTATTTTTAGTGTCATTTCTGCTGTACAAAGTAAATAGTATTTTTAGTGTCATTTCTGCTGTACAAAGTAAATATTTATAGTGTCATTTCTGCTGTACAAAGTAAATAGTATTTTTAGTGCCATTTCTGCTGTACAAAGTAAATATTATTTTTAGTGTCATTTCTGCTGTACAAAGTAAATATTAGATTTAGTGTCATTTCTGCTGCACATACATAAGTTCATCTCAAATATTCACACATACATACGATCATTTCAAATATGTACACAATTCATACGATCATTTCAAATATGTACACATACATACGATCATTTCAAATATTTACAAAAATACATACGATCATTTCAAATATGTACACAATTCATACGATCATTTCAAATATGTACACAATTCATACGATCATTTCAAATATGTACACATACATACGATCATTTCAAATATGTACACATACATACGATCATTTCAAATATGTACACAATTCATACGATCATTTCAAATATTTACACAATATATACGATCATCTCCAATATTAACACATACATACTCCCGAGTGGTTACCGGGGCCCAAATTTGGGGTGTAAAGAATAGAACCACTGTTACCTGCCACGCATGTCGTAAGAGGCGACTAAGGAGGTTTGGCTGAAATCGGATGCACATGTCCTAAACATGTAGAAGTCTATGCGTTTAGGGGCCTTCCAAACCAATGTGCAACGTATACACGTTCTTGGCAAATATCAAACATATCACAAGAGTGATTAAAATTGGTTGTAAAGAACGAACGCAAAGAAGAAGAAGAAGAACACATACATACGATGACTTGAAATATTTACCTTAATCTGTAGTTCCTCAATCTGCCAGAAATCTAATTCTCTTTTGACAACAGCCCCACATACTTCCAGAGGAACATGAAGTTCTCCTGTGTCAAGAGACAGACAAAATTCTTATATTCTAAAAGCAATAAGGAACATGAAGTTCTCCTGTGTCAAGAGACAGACAAAATTCTTACATTCTAAAAGCAATAAGGAACATGAAGTTCTCCTGTGTCAAGAGACAGACAAAATTCTTATATTCTAAAAGCAATAAGGAACATGAAGTTCTCCTGTGTCAAGAGACAGACAAAATTCTTATATTCTAAAAGCAATAATTTCATTTAGTCTTCTTCATCTTCTTCTTTTTCTTCTTATTTTTGTCCTTTCTCTTCTTCGACATCATCATCAGGTGCCGTCTCCGGATTGATGGTTGGCTGCAATGAATCTCCAGCATCCTCTGTCTTTCGCCTTGATGTTGCACACTGCCAGACTGTAACCTGTCCATTTCTTAAAGTTTCCCTCCCACTTATCTCTCGGTCTTCCTCTTGCTCTTCTCCCTCAACTTTCCCCTCTAGTAAATGTTTTATCATGGTGTCATGTCTTTTTATGTGTCCAAAATACTTTACTTGTCTGAATTTTATTTCTCTTAATAATTGTTTCTTCATTCCTAATTTTCTTCGACAGCTTATATAATAATAATAATAATTCCTCTCGTACCGTTATACGTTACATAGTGTCTGCACGCAATTTCTCCATATCGCTCTATCCTGGGCAACTCGCTCAATCTCCTCCATGGAACTGAGAACGATATTTCTTGCCTCTCTCAGCAACTTCGCTTCAGGGTCTCCTTAGGTCGTTCTCTCTTTCTTAAACCCTTTGCATCCGACTTCGGTGCCTGCTTTGATATTTGTTGATCATTTCTTCTCAAAGTGTGTCCAACATATCTCCATCTTTTCATGCATATAACAGTTGTTACTAGTGGTTGACCAGACATTTGACAGCTTACGTATTTCAATATTATATACAATAACAGATTGCTGTTCTAAGACTGTTGATATCTGCACGAGTTGGTCACAGGTTAACGCTAGTAACTTTATTCTAATACTGTCGATACCTGCAAGTGTTGGTCACAGGTTGACGCTAGTAACTCTGTTTTAAGACTGTCGACACCTGCAAGTGTTGGTCACAGATTAATACTAGTGACTCTGTTCTAAGACTTGATATCTGCACGAGCTGGTCACAGATTAACTCTTAGTGGACCAAGCACCACGCTAAGTGGCGTTTGAAGTGGACGCGTTTTTATCAAAACGTGAAAGCGCTTGTAAAAACGTGACTTTTGCCCTGGTCCACTAAGAGTTAACGCTAGTAACTTTGTTCTAAGACTGTTGATACCTGCACGAGTTGGTCACATGTTGACGCTAGTAACTTTGTTCTAATACTGTTGATACCTGCACGAGTTGGTCACATGTTAACGCTAGTAACTTTGTTCTAATACTATTGATACCTGCACGAGTTGGTCACATGTTAACGCTAGTAACTTTGTTCTAAGACTGTTGATACCTGCACGAGTTGGTCACATGTTGACGCTAGTAACTCTGTTCTAATACTGTTGATACCTGCACGAATTGGTCACAGGTTGACGCTAGTAACTCTGTTCTGATAATGTTCCTGTAGTAAATTATGTGCTACATTTCTCATGTAAGTTCGTGGTTCGGCGTGGTTCCATGTGTTGTTAGAAAAGTGATGCGCATATATTCTATAATGTGGATCCCTCCTTATCTTAATATCTCAAACATATATTCTAGAATGTAGATCCTTACTTATCTTAATATCTCAAACATATATTCTAGAATGTAGATCCTTACTTATCTTAATATCTCAAACATATATTCTAGAATGTAGATCCTTACTTATCTTAATATCTCAAACATATATTTTAGAATGTAAGTGGAGAGTAGCTCAGGCCACAGTCTTCAGACTTAGAACGGGACACTGCGGCCTCAGAGCACAACTTCATAGAATGGGTCTTAGGGACTCAGCTGTCTACGCATGTGGAGCACCAAAGCCGTACCAAGAGCACATCCTGCAAGACTGCCCCAGCCTGAGCAGTGTGAGAATGGAAATCTGTCCAACTGAAATAACCCTACAAAACAAATTATCGCGGACTGGTGAAGACCTCAAGCGCACCGCCCTGTTTATGACACATACCGGAGTAGTCGCATAGCAGAAGTTGATTGCAGAAGAAGAAGAATGTAGATTCTTCCTTGTCACAATGTCTTCATGTTCAACACTGTTATGAGTATGAATGGTTCTGTTGGTGTTATGACGGACATGAGTTAGCTTTCATAGTTTCTCATATGTCTAAACAGATCTGACAACATTGCTGCAGTGTAACTACGTAGATGTGGTACTATTAAGTTGGGGGGGAGGAGACTTTTCTGTTGGTAAATGTTGTATTGGGAACACATGCTGCAGTGTAACTACGTAGATGTGGTACTATTAACTGGGCGCTTTCTGTTTTTAAATGTTGTACTGGGAATAGTAATATTTATGAATCCAAATATATTAATAAAATGCAATTTTCCGTAGCCTTTTTAGACCTCAGGTTAGCTCAGGTTAGCTCAGGTTAGTTCAGGTTAGTTCAGGTTAGCTCAGGTTAGCACAGGTTAGCTCAGGTTATTTCAGGTTAGCTCAGGTTAGCTCAGGTTAGTTCAGGTTAGCTCAGGTTAGTTCAGGTTAGTTCAGGTTAGCTCAGGTTAGTTCAGGTTAGCTCAGGTTAGTTCAGGTTAGCTCAGGTTAGCTCAGGTTAGCTCAGGTTAGCTCAGGTTAGCTCAGGTTAGTTCAGGTTAGCTCAGGTTAGCTCAGGTTAGCTCAGGTTAGCTCAGGTTAGTTCAGGTTAGCTCAGGTTAGCTCAGGTTAGTTCAGGTTAGCTCAGGTTAGCTCAGGTTAGCTCAGGTTAGCTCAGGTTAGCTCAGGTTAGCTCAGGTTAGCTCACGTTAGGAAGTGCCTGTTGTTTCATATTTCCAATTCCTATTGTTCGGGATGTAAAAATGTCAATTCCTTTCCTCATGTGTAGAACGTAGAGTGTGTAGAACGTAGAGTGTGTAGAACGTAGAGTGTGTAGAACGTAGAGTGTGTAGAACGTAGAGTGTGTAGAACGTAGAGTGTGTAGAACGTAGAGTGTGTAGAACGTAGAGTGTGTAGAACGTAGAGTGTGTAGAACGTAGAGTGTGTAGAACGTAGAGTGTGTAGAACGTAGAGTGTGTAGAACGTAGAGTGTGTAGAACGTAGAGTGTGTAGAACGTAGAGTGTGTAGAACGTAGAGTGTGGGATTCAACTTACTACCCACTTGTGTTCGAGTCGTTAGAAGAGCGTTTACACATGACTCTACTCCGTTCCATATATATATATATATTACAGCAGGTATATGAATGCAAGTGGGCGGTCTATGTGGCCAAGTCACATGACTCTACTCCGTTCCATATATACGTCGTATATATATATATTACAGCAGGTATATGAATGCAAGTATGGGCGGTCTATGTGGGCGGTCTATGTGGGCGGTCTATGTGGGCGGTCTATGTGGGCGGTCTATGTGGGCGGTCTATGTGGGCGGTCTATGTGGGCGGTCTATGTGGGCGGTCTATGTGGGCGGTCTATGTGGGCGGTCTATGTGGGCGGTCTATGTGGGCGGTCTATGTGGGCGGTCTATGTGGGCGGTCTATGTGGGCGGTCTATGTGGGCGGTCTATGTGGGCGGTCTATGTGGGCGGTCTATGTGGCCAAGTGGTTAAGCCTTTGCCTTACGTTTCGAAGGTCGTGGGTTCGAAGCTGGACCGCGCAGTTCTGTTCACACGTGCATTTTTATTCCACAGACCACTAGGATTGTTGCCGGAGCTACGGAGTTCGTGCTGTGTAGAATACTATCGGCAAGGAGTATGCCATCTCTGTGGAGAGGGACCACGCTGTATAGAGTAAAACCCGGTGCAATGAAGTCAATCATTCGGCTTGAGACACTTTATATAACTCGCGTCTGTCTTCAGCAAAAATGTCCGAAAAGACTACACAGGAAATCAAATAGAGGATCAAACTTGTTTATATGTGCTGGCAGTATGTTTCTTGAACATATAAACTGAACAACATATAAACTGCAACATATAAACTGCAACTTATAAACTGCAACATCTAAACTGCAACATATAAACTGCAACATATTTGCAAGTGGACTGAAGGAATGTCAGGACAACACATGAAATGACAGATAAACGAATTAAGGTGTTTGTGCGCAGGAGGGAACTTGACACAGACTCCAGCAACTGTTTAAGCACGCGACCAGTATCCGGACATGTGGGACTCAAGTTAAATGAAAGAGCAGAGAAACTAGCTGGTATGGCCACACAGGGTAATCAGTAGATCAAATGACAGAAGTGATGTACTGAACGCCATGAGGGGCACCGGTCTAACTGGCGATTCAGAAGGTGATTTAAATTATATGTCCACGTCTCGACTTCAGGAACTTGAAGTAATGTCAATATAGATGGAGACTGCAGTAAAACTATGTAGAATGGCAAAACATGTAATAACAAAGTACTGTAGTTTGACAAAATACAACAACAATGACAATACACAGCAAGGTTTCGACCAGAAAGGTCTTTATCAAGCAAAACGATAGTTCAGGAACTTGAAGTAAAATGTTTTGCTAGATTTGAAAACTCCATACGTTTGATATGTTGCCGGGTCTCGCAAGGCAAACAAAGAATAGTAACACTGTGACCTACAAGGTATGTCGTAAGCGGTAACTGAGCTAGGGGCCTAGGAAGCTACCTAGTAAATAAAAGCGTCGCAGAAATCGGATGTGCTGGCCTTCTTGTAGGCGCATAAGTGGCACAACGTACAATCGTCTTTAGGCTCAGATCACATACAAATCACAAAGAATGGTTCAACAAGTGATCGATATGGAGCGTTCGAAGAAGAAGACAAACAAACACTACAAGAAAAAATAAACATTACTTTCAGTAAACATTACCTTCAGTAAACATTACCTACAGTAAACATTACCTACAGTAAACATTACCTTCAGTACATATTACCTTCAGTAAACATTATCTTCAGTAAACATTACCTTCAGTAAACATTACCTTCAGTACATATTACCTTCAGTAAACATTATCTTCAGTAAACATTACCTTCAGTAAACATTATCTTCAGTAAACATTACATTCAGTAAACATTACCTTCAGTAAACATTACCTTCAGTAAACATTACCTTCAGTAAACATTAGCTAAACACCACGTCCTTGTTAAGCATCCTCTGTAGAAGGCTGTCACGTATTCAATTCTCACGTAAAACAATAATTGTACAATATCTATAACATTATAGTAACCTTATCTATAACATAGTAACATTATCTATAACAGTATAGTAACGATGCAGGCAATGGCGGATCGTAATCATTTTTGGTTGTGGGGCAAGACAAAGTTTTGAAAAAATCAGTTTTGGGTTACATTATATTTGAGTATTTACTATTATTTGTCTATTCCGGGAAGTTATTCAACTTTCAAAGTTAATTACTATCATGTTAAAAGTAATAATTATGAACAAATAATTTATAAAATAATAAATACATTACACATTATTTTTGGTGGGGCCTGGTCCCACTGGTTCTTAATGTCGAGCCGGCACTGGATGCAGGTAATGGATGCAGGACGTGTTTAGATGGGCGTTGAAAGCTTTCATAAAAATAAAGATCACAGCACACGTATTAAGCCTGTATGTTTTCTGTGAGAGAGAATTTGCCAAGCTTAATTACTGTTAAATAAATATCGGGTATAGAAACGTGCAGAGATGAAATTCTAATCATGGAATACAAAGTGGACATTTCTGAAGATTTCAGTTATGGTTGAGTAATTTGTCAATGTTATTTGGGACGGGATGAGGAAACATTATTTTGATTGGGCGCAGAGATGAGTTTTTATTGTTCGTGTAATGTGTTAGCGATGTGTTATTGTTATTGATGTGATGTGTCAACAATATGTCTTTATTACTGGCAAGAAGTAACAAAACTCTAGTTTTTAGAGACATGGCTTTGGCAAGAAGTAGCAGGACTCTAGTATTTAGAGACAGACATAACTTTGGCAAGAAGTAACAGAACGACACCATCTCCTGACATAACATTACCATCCTCTGACATAACACTACCATCTCCTGACATAACACTACCATCTCCTGACATAACACTACCATCCTCTGACATAACATTACCATCCTCTGACATAACATTACCATCCTCTGACATAACACTACCATCCTCTGACATAACATTACCATCTCCTGAGATAACACTACCATCCACTGACTCAAAGTAGTAAAATTGACAACCTTAAAGTGTTCTATCAAACACTTATACATGTACAGCCCAGCCCCCATTAACTAGGAATTTTGGTTTGTCCGTCTGAGCTAGTCGGCCCTATGTTAACGGAGATCACGGATTGTCACAACGCTCTGATTTATTCAAACGAGGTACGCTGTTAGATTGAAAAAAAAAGGACGACCCTCGTCTAAAAAAACTATACATTTCTAAAATAAAATATCAAGCAGAAACTATCTCCAGGCGTTATACTAGAGAAATGTCAGTGAGACCCGTTCACTATCGACACCATTAATTATATGAAATTGACAGTGTTAGATTTGTGTGATTATGTTTTCTTGTTTCTGACAGATTTTCTCGTTTGAAATCAATAATAGTCAGTGACACCCGTCATTTTTGACACCCAACGTAGTGACAGGTGACATTGTTAATCTTGTGTTGATGTTTTCTATACTTATATTTTATCTTATTATAAAGTCTATTGTCTATTCCCAGGTGGAAGATGTAGTTGGCTGTCCACTCTTGCCGTTAAGCGTAGGGATAGGAGCTTTAATTTGCGTTCTAGGGCTAGATGAGTCGCCCTTGTTGTGTTATATCCGTGTTTATGTAGTGTGGTCATGATATTGTCTATCCATCTTTTCTTGGTCTTCTCTTAGCTCTAGTACCCGATCTCTTTTCATTGTATGCTGTTATTGGTGGTTGGTTGTATTTCATTCCCATTAAATGTCCAAACCACTGCATTTGTTGTCTTTCGATGTATTCGGTGCATGCAGTTATGCTAACTCTGCTTCTGATGTTCTCATTTCGTAGTCTATCTTTCCTGGTGACTCCACTGCCTTCCTCAAGCATTTCATTTCACACGTGGTGAGCTTTCTGTGATGTGTTGCTGTAAGAGACCAAGTTTGGGACTGGTAACAAAGTGTTGGTAGGAAAATACTTTTTATCATATGTAATAAAGTTACTTTTGTTATTGAGAATAACATTAATGTGTCAGATATGCCAGAGATTGTGTGTATTTTATTGCTTATAACGTTCATGTGTTACAACAAAGAAACACACAGAGACAATGTAGATAATGACATGATGTCATGATGACCCAAGTCGTCATTATCAAATAGCTTGTCCTGAGCAGAACTTTGAAACATTAACAGTCCATCGAGACTTTCTCTCTTGTAGACCAGATGTCCCGCTTCTGCAGTCATCATGCTCAAACCATCAGTTACATCTTGAATCCATCAGGGGTCAAAGGCACAAGGAAGCCAGGATTAGAGAGATGGCTCTAATCCCTGTCCTCACCTCCACGTGGTGACCCTGGTAACAGACGGTGGTTCAAGTCTGGCCAAGAGGGCAGGTGCTGTGGGAGAGCTACTCTGGGGCAAGTAGAGATGCAAGGTACACTCAAATAATGCTTGATGGGATTCGCCCGCAACACAGACAAGCAAACTCCCAGAGTGACTATTAATGCTCGCCTCTCCCGGTCGAAGGGAAAAGCTTGAACGACACATGTGGAACCTCGCGGGGCGAACTCAGAGCCCACGCATTCTCTCTCTTGTTGCGTATTTCTTGAGCCGATGAGAATGCCGGGTGATGAGTTGGACCGCGCGCCAGTTCACATGGGTTCAAAGTTCGAATCAAAACCATCAAAGAGAGGTTGACCTGCGTGTTGCGAAATTCGGAGCCCACGCATTATCTCTCTTGTTGCGTACTCTCTAGAGCCGATGAAAATGCCGGGTGATGAGTTGGACCGCACGTTCGAATCGAATCAAAACCATCGTAGAGAGATTGACCCGCGTGTGGCGAATTTCGAGCAAGCATGCTCACTCTTGCGTACTCTCTTGAGCCGATGAGTGTGCTGGGTGATGAACTGAGTTCACGCGGGCAACATGGGGCAAACTCGGATTTCAGACAGCCCAGTAGGAATTGGAAACGGTGAGGTAGGCACCAGGGCAGAGCAAGCGCGCACACGAACGTGCAAGGGCGGCGCCACATGTGGCGAAAAATGTGAGCACGAAAAAGTTGATGGTGACAGGGTATGAGGGCAGGGCTAGCACGCACTCTGGCAAAAGTCTCATCAGTGGGCCTCATCGAGGGGCAGGCACGGTAAGAGGGTGAGCGTCCCACCCAGTAGAACAACTGGTAAGCCCAGCAGAGGCAAAACCAGTGCAAGCGTGGCAGCGGCGTAGCAGCAGCACCGCGGCAGCAGCAAGCGTGGCAGCAGCATCGCAGCAGCATCGCAGCAGCGGTAGGCAGGGTGTGCGTCCCACCCAAATGTATAGAGCAACGGGAAAGCCCAGCAGAGGCATAACCAGTGCGCGTTTCCGATCGCACGGAACTACTGCTGCCTTGTAGATTGATTGGGGACAATCAAAGGCTAGCGGAGCAAACCGTAAACAAACCTGAACGGGCGAAAAACCAAGGTGTTCACTAAAACGACCGGTTTTGTTGGGTAGATGGTGCTCATAAGCCCGGGAGGGCAGGCCGTCTAAAGGTCGCTGCCCTGAAAGAAAATGGCAACCCACTGCCTTGTGGGTTTTGCTGGGGACAGTCTAAGGCTAGCGGAAGAAGCGAATCAGCACACAATAGCTGGCTGAAATCAGACACCCCACTGAAGGATAAGCAACTGAGTTCAAATATGTACTGAAGGTGGTGCACGTACATTACGTTCTGATGTTTGGTTGTTTATATATCAGAAAGAGAATGATAAAAACAAGCCTAGAACGATCGAAGAAGAAGAATCCATCTTCTCCGTGGTCTTCCTCTTCTCCTCTTTGCTGGGATGCCCCCGGAATGGTTTTCTTCAGCCCTTCATGTCTTTATATGTCCAAAATATCTCAATTTTCTCTTTCTTATTTGTAGCATCGGTCAGTTTACTCTGATTTTGAGTTTTTTCTGGATAGATTTATTTGTTCTCTTCTCTGTCCAAGATATACGAAGGACTCTTCTGTAACACTTGTATTGAAAAACAGATATATGTTTTTCACTGTCTTTTAAATGTCCATGATTCACACCCATACGTTGCCCATTGCCTTGTTAAATGTCCATGCTTCACACCCATACGTTGCCCACTGTCTTGTTAAATGTCCATGCTTCACACCCATACGTTGCCACTGGGAGTATGTATGCATGCTCTTAGTATTCTTAGCTTTGTTTTCATAACAGTTTCATTTTATAACCCAGACGAGAAGAAGAAAATTGCAGTGGGTCGGGTACATCATAACAGTAGCGTAGTTGTTAGTGAACTTGCTTCTGAAGCTAGTTGTATGGGGTCAATTCCCCAGTGGGCGTTGAATTTTTTCATACGAAAACGGCTCTCAGCTCGACCCAGCCTCAATTGGGTAGCAAGAAAAGAACTAGGAAGTAAAGGTGAGTGGGTGGGGGTGATGTTGACCACATTACCCATCGCGTGCCGACCGTCAATGAAAAATACGGGTCTTGCATCGTATTACACAATATACCACGAGGTATAAAAAAGGGTTTCTTTCGGGCAAACCATGCGGAAACCATAGTCGAGTGTCACTAGATATGCACTGAAGTGGAACCCGAAGGGAAACGGAAAAGTTGATTGACAGACCTGAAGTATTCGTGATGAACTGAAGATGTCAGAGTATCCTGTAAAGTCCTTAAAAACGGTTAGGGTCAGTAGGTGTGGTCTATCACGCGGCCAAGTCAGTGCACAGTTAAACAGTGTCATTGAGCTAAAAATGAGCACAGTTGTGTAAATACCGAATGATATATAAAAACAGTAGAAAATAATAGAAATAATGAACTAAGCATCATAGAATAATTTACGGTGATCGCCCGTTCTATCAATACACTTTTGTGAATGATAATGTACGTTTAGACAAATTGACAAGGTGTGACCTACTTTATAAAGATCATTCTAGTAAAGGGGAGATAAATTGTTGGAATAAACAAACAATAGTAAATATTACAATATATCATCATCAGGCGCCGTGCCGGCTGGCGTAGTGGATCATGAATCTCCACAAATCTTTATCCCTACTGTTTGCTATCATATCAGATGTTGCTGCTTTTTCGTGCCATGAAGTCATGTTATCCATAAAAGTTCTCTCTGTCTCATCTTCCCTCGATTTTACCGATTTCTACAATGTGTTTTAAACCTTCATTTCGCATCCTATGTCCGAAAAATGATGACTGCCTCTGTCTTCTATTGATGATAAGCTTTCTTTGTGTCATGACCTCATTCAACACTTCCACATTAGTACTAAAATATAACCTAACACAAAACCATGATTTTTCCAAATATGTTTGTCTGGCCCATGAGTTCCCAAAGTAGGTGCTATCGCCCCCTCCCCAGTGGGCGCTGAAGCCTTCCCAGGAGGGCGATAGTGGGTTCAAAAGCATTTGAAGGGTGTTTTTTTTCGTAATTTTGCGATTGAATTCTCATTAAAAAGTTGAATTCTGCATTTTAATTCATCTTATGCCCATCTTACACGATCCATTTTTTATCAATTGTCTATGTCAAAGTGAAAATAGATCATGTATATACATATATATGTGGTGGAGTGGGGGGCGTTGGCAAACTGTTATAATGGGGAGGAGCGTTACAAAGTTTATGTCGTGCAAAGTGGGCGGTGGGCCGAAAAAGTTTGGGAATCAATGGTCTGGCCCCACCAATAAAAATGATTACGGGTCGCCACTGAAATAGAAGTTATTGTTTTAGCAGATATGGAAGTTATTGTTTTAGCAGATATGGAAGTTATTGTTTTAGCAGATATGGAAGTTATTGTTTCAAACTGATGCGCTTCGTGTGTTTGTAAATGACAATACTATTGAGGCAGTCGTTCCTAGCTTGTTACTTGAAGAGAATGAAAGTAAACTGTTGAAGGCTATCGTTAGAAACTCATATCTCCCGTAGATACGCCACTGACGGTAAGAGTCAGGAGACTTGTCTAAAAACTGCCAAATTAAACGATGTGTGTAATGGTCAGGTCAGAGACAGTAAACTGCAGACTGTTGTTTTATATCCAGGTGTCCAGTGGCCAGGCCAGTGACAAAAGACTGCAAGTCACTATCATAAACAGTTGTGTCCAGTCAATTAGCCGGACGGATGCTAGTAAACCGCAGGTCTTCTAAAACGGACATGTCCAGTCCAATAGCTGGACATATGACAGTAACAAACAAGGTCATCTTACACCGATGTGCCCAGTCCAATAGCTGGACTGATGACAGTAACAAACAGGGTCATCTTACACCGATGTGTTACACGTATGTGTCAATAATATTACCATTACGATTTCTGTTACAAATAATCGATTACTTGAACAAACCAATAACAATGTAGTAATCAAATAGTGAATTTATTCGATTAAGTTATGTCTGTGATAGAATACAACCAATGACTGAAACAATAACGTTGCGAGTATCGACCAGGCAAATAACTTCATTGTTGAACTTAACCGTGACCTTAGTGTTGTTTATACAAGCTGTGGCTAAATGTTTCCCCGGGACAAAGCATGGATCATTTAATGTACATTTTCTTTGGAATTATCGTTTAGGGCTGTTAATGAATATGAGGTTAGAGGTAGAGGTCGTTACTGATGCCTTCCAGTGACTATCTGAGACTGTTAACTGGGGACCGTTGTTGTGATTGACTATCGATGTTTCGGAAGGTCCAAAGTGACAGATTGTGGTATAAGTAGATGCCATTTATTAAGTTTTCCAACTCTTAGAGGATAACCTATATCTACTGTCCTGAACATGCGAGTGTTTGCGGCAATGACAGAGGAAAAGGCTTGCATCAACAGCATCGATCACCAGGGAGGAAGATATAGAGAGACGTACTTCGAATTCTCTGTAACCATCTGTTGGATGAAGACACTAAAAATGATTTTGAATCTATCTAGCGACTTAAGGAGTTTGGAATTGCATATTGTAAACTCATAACTGGAAGTATGAAAGTCATAGTGAGGACTGTGTTTAACCAGCGAGCCACGGGAACCATCAGTCTGCATCCGGGAAGTGTGGTATAATTTCTCAGTATGATGTAAACCTTGGAAATGCCGCCCTGAAATGTTTTTCTATGCACCTGCACAAGAAACCGAAATCAAAGGGTACCGATACCGCTGAGGCAGAGGTGTGCGATAAATCATAAATCGTGTACATCAATACCGGAATAATACAGACCAATATAGAAAAGCGTTGGGTAAAGATTGTTAATTATTGAATGATTCAAATTGTATTTTGATTTCGCTGCTTATGTCGCCCCCTTAGGATCCGCCTGATGCGACTGCCTCTCTGTATCATAGCACGACACAGCCTTGGTCTGCATACAAATCGACATCTGTAGGACACAGCCTTGGTCTGCATACACATCGACATCTGTATGACACAGCCTTGGTCTGCATACACATCGACATCTGTAGGACACAGCCTTGGTCTGCATACACATCGAGATCTGCACGACACAGTCCTGGTCTGCATACACATAGGCATCTGTAGGACACAGCCTTGGTCTGAATACACAGCGACATCTGTAGGACACAGTCCTGGTCTGCATACACATCGACATCTGTAGGACACAGCCTTGGTCTGCCCACACATCGACATCTGTAGGACACATCCTTGGTCTGCCCACACATCGACATCTGTAGATGAGACTGAGTACCTTTACGTCTGCTTGGAGTACTATGACGTCAGTTAGTCAATATATAATAACCAAAAAAGCAATTATGGCCGTCGAGGAATAGTCTGGTGACGAGTAATAGGTTTTGACATGAGGTCGCTTATTTGCCTACTCGATAACTTTCGGTGTCTGAAAGTGAAGATGTCTGTCTATAATTGCTTGATAACTTTCCTCGTTTAGTTTGTCGAGACGAAACGACTGAGACATATTAAATTGACTGATTGATTGTCAGACCATCATCATTACACTTCGGTGAGTAACCATGTGTGTTCCGATTTCTTTCCTACACAGGAAGATCACACAGCTGCAGTACACAAACTTCGCAGCACCAACGAGGGTCCCTGATGTAAATTTAGAAGATGGTGGAAAGGTTTTGTAGGAATTATATTTTTAAAATCAATTTCTAATGAATTTCGCTCAGGCAGCGGCTTTCCAGCCAGATATTTTCAATTTTGAGCTGCCACTGGATCTTTTATGTGCTCAATTTGAACACAGGACCTACGTTTTATCGTCCGTCTCCGATAGGACTAGGAACTTGATCTCACCTACACTGAGATCAGGGGATATTATAGTTAGGAAACTGAAGTCTGCGTAACTACGTGGAGACTAGTTCCGGTCTATTTTTGATTGTGAAGACCTGAAGCTTGAAGAGTGAAAGTATCATAAAGTCTTCCATACTTAAACACAGATAACAACAGTTTTGCCTATGCTTTACCGAGACTCTATAGTTTGCTAGAAGGTGTTTATACAATCCTATCTAAACACTGCGAGCTATGTGAGTGTCTTTAGCTTAAGCGGTAGTGCGCTCGATCACAACCCAAGCGTACCTAGTTCAAACTCCGCGGTGGGAAAGTTTGGAAGCAAATGTGTTCCCCTGGATTTTTACGAAAGGTAAAAATAGACCTCACCGTTCATAAAAAAATGGCAAACTACTGTACGTATAAGTAGTGCCTAGAAAATCGACTACTCGTTTACGGTTGTTGATGGCTACGTCATGTAAAGGATATGCCACGATTTTTATATTTATTATCTAAACACAGATGTTGTACAGCAACACACCACAGAAAGCTCACCAACACTTGGTCTCTTACAGCAACACACCACAGAAAGCTCACCAACACTTGGTCTCTTACAGCAACACACAACAGAAAGCTCACCAACACTTGGTCTCTTACAGCAACACACCACAGAAAGCTCACCAACACTTGGTCTCTTACAGCAACACACCACAGAAAGCTAACCAACACTTTGTTACTAGTGCCAAACTTGGTCTCTTACAGCAACACATCACAGAAAGCTAACCAACACTTTGTTACCAGTGCCAAACTTGGTCTCTTACAGCAACACATCACAGAAAGCTCACCTCGTGTGAAATGAAATGCTTGAGGAAGGCAATGGGAGTCACCAGGAAAGACAGACTACGAAATGAGGACATCAGAAGCAGAGTGGGCATAACTTCATGCACCGAATACATGGAAAGACAAAAAATGCAGTGGTTTTGACATTTAATGGGAATGAAATACAACGTACCACCAATAACAGCATGCACAACAATAACCAAAAATGGCGGACAGCGACTATGACAAAAAAAAAATCTGCCGTATGCAGTGATATTGCGGTTGCAGAAAAATTGATTTTGTCGTAATTGATTTCACTTCGACATGAATTGTAGTTCAGGTGATGAACAGTTTTGTGTTGCAACATTAGCGACGGCCATATGCATTGATGCGGTGCAGGTTGATTTTTGTGGCGGTACACGGCTGTTTCATTCTGGAATTAGTTCACACATGAGACATTTCACAGTTGTTAGCATTTCGTGTGATTTTCGTTGGCACAGGAACGGAGCAAGTATGGGGTGACCTGTTGCAATGAATTTGGAACCGTAATTATGAACTATGAACAGCATACAATGAAAAGAGATTGGGTACTAGAGCTAAGGGAAGACCAAGAAAAGATGGATAGACAATATCAAGACCATGCTACATAAACACGGATGTAACACAACAAGGGCAACTCTTCTAGCCCTAGAACGCAAATTAAAGCTCCCATCCCTACGGTTAAAGGCAAGAGTGGACAGCCAACTACATCTTCCACCTGGGAATAGACAATAGCAAAGATGATCAGTTTACTAGAGAGGAAAGCACTAATAATATTTTCATCGGTAAACATCTGTTAAAACAAGTTGAAAGATTTGACATATATGGAAAGCAATGTTTCAATAAATGGAAGACAAAACTAACGAAATTCAACATAGATGCAATAAAACAAATCAAATCATAAGACAAATAAGAAAACTAGACAACTACAGAGATGAAATGTCTACCTAAAATGTTAAGAGTATCAGAAAAAAGACCAGTTTAGAAATGAAGACGTCAGAAAAAAGGGGTCAAAGTACCCATTCTAAAACCAGGCAAAAATAAACTCGACCCAGCGAGTTACAGACCAATAAGCCTTATAAGCTGCACGGGCAAACTCATGGAACGTTGGCTTCTCATGGTACAACAGGGAGGCTTTCGGAAATACCGATCTACAGAAGATCAAGTGAACTATATCGCCCAGGAAATCGAGGATGGTTTCCAAGAAAAGAAACAGACACTTGCAGTTTTGGTAGATATGGAGAAGGCGTTTGACACAGTCTGGAAGGAAGGACTAAGGCTGAAACTCCTCACCCTTGGCATAAAGGGAAGAATGTACAATTGACTTGATAGATACCTAGAGAACAGCAAGGGTTTAGGTTCAGGGGTACACTAGCATGAAAGACACTAGAATGACATCGCTACATGCCTACCAGACCGAGTGTACTCTGCCATGTACGCCGACGACCTGGCAATATGGGCGAGGAAAGAGTCAATGCCCACAGCAACAAATCGACTACAAGTTACGTTAAATACCTGGAAGTGTGGACCAAAAAGTGGAATATGAGCATAAATGCGTCTAAAACCACTTACACTTTGTTCTCGCAGAACAACCAGGTTCACAAAATTCAGCTTAAAGTCAATGGCCAAGATCTCCCAGAAAACAAGACCCCAACGTACCCCGGAGTAACACTCGATCGGAAACTGACTTGGTGCGCTCAAATTAAAAATGCTACGGCAAAAGCGAGACACAGGCTCACGATGATGCGTAAACTCACAGGCTCCACGTGGGGAGCAAACGCCCGAGTGCTAAAAGCACTCTACTCCGGTAGAGTGCGACCGGTCTTGGAGTACGGCATTGCAGCGTGGAGTAATGCATCCAACAAGCAAATTTGCCAAAGTGAGCAATAGCCAGAATCGTGCCATGCGTATTATCATTGGAGCCATGAAGTCCACGCTTATCAAGGCGATGGAAACAATCACTGGCATCCAACCAATGACATGTCGAAGGGACAGAAAAGTCTTAGTTTTAGCAGAAAAACTTAAACGGCTGGATTCCCACCCTATGCACGAAAGAATGTATGAATTTGAAGGAAGCAGGATACAGAGATCTAGTTTCGCAAAAATCTCCAAAGCACTGACCGCAGATCATCCAGTCCTATCAAAATGCAAAGACAAACCAATCACGGCATCTGATAAGTAACCGCCGTGGAAAACCAGAATGCCAGAACTAAGGGAAAAAATCCCAGGCATACTTAATAAATGGGAGCAAAAAAACTTTGAAAGAAAAGCGGCCACAGAAAAGTACATAGAATCCGAGTACCCTGAAAAAAGTGGACGCACGTGTACACTGACGGATCAGCCAATAACGCAATCAGCGATGGCGGAGGAGGAATAGTGCTTAAACTCCAAAAGAAAGTGACGGTCACGAAAGCTATTGCCACAGGCAAATACTCGAGTAATTACCGAGCAGAGGCAGAGGCAATAAAAGCTGCTGCCGAAATGATCCTAGAGAGAAGAGGCACCGTTCGCAACAAGGTCGTGATATTCACCGATGCTCTATCGGTCATCACGGCACTCAAAAGTGTAGGCAAAACAGAGCAGAATGAGCTCAAAGCGACCCTCGATGAACTAACGCGCTCACTCAAACGCACCGTCATTCAGTGGATACCATCACACTGTAACGTAGGGGAAACGAAGCAGCCGACAAACTAGCCAAAGAAGGCGGGCGACTACCTCAGACTGATCTCGAGATCAGTTATGAGAAAGCCAAAACAACCATCAGCTCGCACTATAGAAACAAATGGACAAAACATCATCCTCAGTACACCAACAGCGACGGATACTATGGTCTCTCTCGTAGTGAACAAGTTGCCATACTTCGCCTCCGTACCGGCCAGAACAAGCTCCGAGCCCACATGTTTCACAAATTTAAGATTGGTACAACTAGCCTGTGCCCCTGCAAAGAGGCGGACATGACGGCAGAACACGTTCTGCAAGACTGTCAACAGTTAGCAGGTATAAGAAAAAAACATGGCCCAAAAACACAGAGCTTCGCGAAAAGCTGTACGGAGGAACAGAGTCCCTTAAAACCACGGTAAAATTCATGAAAAAAGTTGGTTCATCAGTCTAGGCCGGGAACGCAAGAGAAAATTAACACTGAAGACAACAAAGAAAGCAGTTCGCCCTATACGTTTTGATACAAATGCCATTCCACTAGAATACAACATAGAAATACAAAACAAATTTGACATACTTATGGCGGCTCAAGAGGAGATGACACCTGACGAACTGGCAACACAGGCAAGAGATACATTACTCTCCACCGCACAAAACATCGTACCCAGGAAAGTATACAAGAAACAGGTCTACATAACTGAAAAAACACTGAAGCTAATTGAAGAAAGAAGAAGCTAAAACAGACAGGGTTAAAACGAAACAGCACTAAATATAAAAACTGCTCAAGAGAAGTCAAGAAAGAAATCCGAAAAGACAAGAAACAACACATAGTCACCTCATGCAATAAATTTGATGAATTAAGAAAACAAGGGAAAGAGAGAAATGTACAACGAAATTAATATAATGACACGTGACTTCAGCCCATCAATACAAGTCATAATTGATAACAATGGCAAAACATTAACAGAAAAGAAAGATGTACTAGAAAGATGGCGTGAGTACTGCAGAAACATGTATGAAGATATGTGTGAACACATCTAAAAATCCACATAAGATAATAACAGAAAGCGAAGAGACAGAACTAGAGCCCATGTTGAATGAAGTGCGCCTGTATTTTTCCAGTGGCTACTTATCATGACCGTTATGAATCATGGACCGTTACACACAAAAACAAGAACGAAAATTCAGTCCATTGAAACTAAATGCTACCAAAAGATCCTACGAATACCATGGGCAGAAAAAGAAAGAACACTGATGTCCTGAAAGAACTAAATGTTAAAGAGAATTGACTGATAAACAACATACTATAGAGAAAAATTACATATTTTGGTCACATCAAGCGTCACGATGGCCTGGAAAGAACAATATTAGAAGCTGGGTCCCAGGACGCAGAGGCAGACCAAGAAGAAGATGGCTACAAGATATTAAAGAAACCATGAACATGACCACCAACGAAGTGGGTGAACTGGCTAGAGACAGAGTGAATTTCAGATGTGCTGCAAAGAGAACAACGTCCTATAAAGGATACGCACCTTGATGATGTTGTAGATTGTCAATGTTGTAGATTGTCAATGTTGTAGATTGTCAATGTTATAGATTGTCGATGATGTTGTAGATTGTCAATGTTGTAGATTGTCAATGTTCTAGATTGTCGATGATGTTGTAGATTGTCAATGTTGTAGATTGTCAATGTTGTAGATTGTCGATGTTGTAGACTGTCAATGTTGTAGATTGTCAATGTTGTAGATTGTCAGTGTTGTAGACTGTCAATGTTGTAGATTGTCAATGTTGTAGATTGTCAGTGTTGTAGACTGTCAATGTTGTAGATTGTCAATGTTGTAGATTGTCGATGATGTTGTAGATTGTCGATGATGTTGTAGACTGTCAATGTTGTAGATTGTCAATGTTGTAGATTGTCGATGTTGTAGACTGTCAATGTTGTAGATTGTCAATGTTGTAGATTGTCGATGTTGTAGACTGTCAATGTTGTAGATTGTCAATGTTGTAGATTGTCAGTGACAGTGTTAGTGGTGAACCTTGTCAGAAGATTTCTTTACCTTACAGGCTCATAAGTAAATTACTTTCCAAAAGAAAAAACAAACTAATTCAGAATATCATAAAAGAGTCCATTCTAACAAATAATCAGCGGGGTTCGCCATTAAGGGCCAGTGGAGCTGAGCCACATAAAAAATCATGTGTAAGGTGTATTTATTATTTGATAAATTGTTTATTCATAATTATTACGTTTAACGTGATACTGATTAACTTTGAAATTTGAATATATAGCGCTAACATATCGTATACAATCTGAAATTCTATTCTGCGTATTTCATTCCAAATTAGTATACTTCACACATTTCCAGCAGCGTACTATTTTTTAGGGCCAGTAGAAATGTGATCTATTTAGACAATCTATTAACATATTAACCTCCGACCTCTCTCTCGACTTGGCACAGACAAATATATGATATTCATTCATTCATTCATTAGGGAACTTATTACGCGGCCAAGCCAGTACTCAGTTAGTCGGTGTTATTGGGCTAAAAATAGTCGGGGTGTGTAAATACCGAAGGATATATACAAATAATATAAATAGTTAAATAACCATCATATAATAGTTTACGGTAATCGCTCGTTCCATCAATATACATCTGTTTAAAACAATGCACGTTTAGACAAGATGACGAGTTGTGACCAACTTTATAAAGGGGTTATACTTTAGTTATATGCTAGATCTTTCTAGTAAAGTGGGTTGCGGGGTGGCGGAGGGTGTGGGGGAGGGAGGTAACTACCGGAAATGACAAATAATAGTAAATACTAAAATATATAATCTAACCCAAAACCATGATTTTTCGAACAATTTTGATCACGAGCCGCCGCTGCAACTAATGATGATTATACTATATTCCGAGAGGGCAGATCTCCATTCTCCGCGACTTAAGAGAAGTTGTATACAGTTAAACAAACATATCCACGGATTATCGGATTATCGGCTATGCTCTTGTGGTACGAGTGAACAAACCTCAGAGAATGTTCTATAGAGCTGTACTTGGTACAGATAATATAGAGAGAAATACTTGGTACAGATAATATAGAGAGAAATACTGGTACAGATAATATAGAGAGAAATACTGGTACAGATAATATAGAGAGAAATACTGGTACAGATAATATAGAGAGAAATACTGGTACAGATAATATAGAGAGAAATACTGGTACAGATAATATAGAGAGAAATACTGGTACAGATAATATAGAGAGAAATACTGGTACAGATAATATAGAGAGAAATACTGGTACAGATAATATAGAGAGAAATACTTGGTACAGATAATATAGAGAGAAATACTGGTACAGATAATATAGAGAGAAATACTGGTACAGATAATATAGAGAGAAATACTGGTACAGATAATATAGAGAGAAATACTGGTACAGATAATATACCATATACAAAATTATATAGTCAATTAAAACAACCCAGTGCTTCATCAATTGAACATGTCTAACTGTGCAACAATTGAACATGTCTAACTGTGCAACAATTGAACATGTCTAACTGTGCAACAATTGAACATGTCTAACTGTGCAACAATTGAACATGTCTAACTGTGCAACAATTGAACATGTCTAACTGTGCAACAATTGTAAGCGATAACTATATAATTCTGCAATTAGTCAGCTATATGGTCCAAGAAAACATGCACAAGAACTGTAGCAAGAGAATTGAAAGATTGTGGCCAGACATGGGAACAACAAGAAGAAAGGCAGCAGAACGACAACTAGAAGAAAGACATCAGAACAGCAACAAGAAGAAAGGCATCAGAACAGCAACAAGAAGAAAGGCATCAGAACAACAACAAGAAGAAAGACATCAGAACAGCAACAAGAAGAAAGGCATCAGAACAGCAACAAGAAGAAAGGCATCAGAACAGCAACAAGAAGAAAGGCATCAGAACAGCAACAAGAAGAAAGGCATCAGAACAACAACAAGAAGAAAGGCATCAGAACAGCAACAAGAAGAAAGGCAGCAGAACGACAACAAGAAGAAAGGCAGCAGAACGACAACAAGAAGAAAGGCAGCAGAACGACAACAAGAAGAAAGGCAGCAGAACAACAAGAAGAAGAAAGGCATCAGAACAGCAACAAGAAGAAAGGCATCAGAACAGCAACAAGAAGAAAGGCAGCAGAACAACAAGAAGAAGAAAGGCATCAGAACAGCAACAAGAAGAAAGGCATCAGAACGACAAGAAGAAGAAAGGCATCAGAACAACAAGAAGAAGAAAGGCATCAGAACGACAAGAAGAAGAAAGGCATCAGAACAGCAACAAGAAGAAAGGCATCAGAACGACAACTAGAAGAAAGGCATCAGAACGACAACTAGAAGAAAGGCAGCAGAACAACAAGAAGAAGAAAGGCATCAGAACAGCAACAAGAAGAAAGACAGCAGAACAACAAGAAGAAGAAAGGCATCAGAACGACAAGAAGAAGAAAGGCATCAGAACGACAAGAAGAAGAAAGGCATCAGAACGACAAGAAGAAGAAAGGCATCAGAACAGCAACAAGAAGAAAGGCATCAGAACGACAAGAAGAAGAAAGGCATCAGAACAACAAGAAGAAGAAAGGCATCAGAACGACAAGAAGAAGAAAGGCATCAGAACGACAAGAAGAAGAAAGGCATCAGAACAGCAACAAGAAGAAAGGCATCAGAACGACAACTAGAAGAAAGGCATCAGAACGACAACTAGAAGAAAGGCACAGAACAACAAAGAAGAAAGGCATCAGAAACAACAAGAAGAAAGGCACAGAACACAACAAGAAGAAAGGCACAGAACGACAAAAGAAGAAAGGCATCAGAACAGCAAGCAAGAAGAAAGGCACAGAACAACAAGCAAGAAGAAAGGCATCAGAACGCAACAAGAAGAAAGGCATCAGAACAGCAACTAGAAGAAAGGCATCAGAACGACAACAAGAAGAAAGGCATCAGAACGACAACTAGAAGAAAGGCATCAGAACGACAACTAGAAGAAAGGCATCAGAACGACAACTAGAAGAAAGGCATCAGAACAACAAGAAGAAGAAAGGCATCAGAACGACAAAGAAGAAGAGCATCAGAACAGCAACAGAAGAAAGGCAGCAGAACACAACAGAAGAAAGGCAGCAGAACGACAACTAGAAGAAAGGCATCAGAACGACAACTAGAAGAAAGGCAGCAGAACGACAACTAGAAGAAAGGCATCAGAACAGCAACAAGAAGAAAGGCAGCAGAACGACAACTAGAAGAAAGGCATCAGAACGACAACTAGAAGAAAGGCAGCAGAACGACAACAGAAGAAGGCATCAGACAAACTGAAGAAAGGCAGCAGAACGACAACTAGAAGAAGGCAGCAGAACAACAACAGAAGAAAGGCATCAGAACAACAACAAGAAGAAAGGCAGCAGAACGACAACTAGAAGAAAGGCATCAGAATGACAACTGAAGGCAGGAACAGCAAAGAGAGAAGGCATCAGAACGACAACTGAGAATGGTCAGGATTACTAGAAAATCAGAACGACAAAGAAAGGCAGAACAACAACAAATGGATAATTTCAGATGAAGAAGTTTGATGATAAGACTGACAGGATTCGGATAATGAATTACTGTGTCAATTTGATTTCCACAATGATGAACTAGAGAAAAGTTATTAGCTCTCAAGAAAATCATCTCCTCGTAAGGCGACGAAGGCGTAAGGCTGCGAGAATGGCAAAGAGTACGACAAGCCGGGGATGGAAGAAGTATAGAGGAGAACTATGTGCTAGTAGCTTTAATATACTGATGAGTGATAGCGGATAGGCGTAAGGTGTTGAGTAGCGTAATGTCAAGAAAGTTGACACAAGTAGTGGAGATGTGAGAAGTAAAACGAATAGAAGGGTTGAAAACATTAATGAAATTAATGAAGCGTGACAAATCGGCTTCAGGCATATCAGTGATGCCAATACAGTCATCAATGTATCTGTGATAGACAGACGGAAGGGGCCATCATATGTAGTCCATACTAGGTGTTCAAGATAACCCATGAATAGACAAGCATAACTAGGTCCCATTTTAGTACCCATGGCAACCCCACTGATCTGCTCAAAGAATTGGTCATTAAACTGAAAGGAGTTAAGAGTGAGAACTAGTTCCGCAAGACGAAGGAGAGCAGAAGTTGACACAAGTGGATTAGTTCTCCTATCGAGAAAGAACTGGAGAGCTTTAATGCCGTCAGGATGAGGTATAGAAGTGTACAATGAGCACACATCAAGGAGGAAGAGACGGTAGGTTCTCTCAGGTAGCAACTCAATGGTAGAAAAGACAGACAAAGCGGTATACATGGTCAGAATTTCGTCTCAAGACCTCCAGAAAGCAAGGTATACATGGTCAGAATTTCGTATCAAGACCTCCAGAAAGCAAGGTATACATGGTCAGAATTTCGTCTCAAGACCTCCAGAAAGCAAGGTATACATGGTCAGAATTTCGTCTCAAGACCTCCAGAAAGCAAGGTATACATGGTCAGAATTGTGTCTCAAGACCTCCAGAAAGCAAGGTATACATGGTCAGAATTTTGTCTCAAGACCTCCAGAACGCAAGGTATACATGGTCAGAATTTTGTCTCAAGACCTCCAGAAAGCTAGGTATACATGGTCAGAATTTCGTCTCAAGACCTCCAGAAAGTTAGGTATACATGGTCAGAATTTCGTCTCAAGACCTCCAGAACGCAAGGTATACATGGTCAGAATTTCGTCTCAAGATCTCCAGAGCGCAAGGTATACATGGTCAGAATTTCGTCTCAAGACCTCCAGAACGCAAGGTATACATGGTCAGAATTTCGTCTCAAGACCTCCAGAACGCTAGGTATACATGGTCAGTATATATATATGGAACTGCAGTAAAACTATTTGATTGGCAAAACACGTAATTACAAAGTACTGTAGTTTTACAAATTACAAAAACAATGACAAAATACAGCAACGTTTCGACCAACAAGGCCTTTATCAAGCAAACGAACAAACAGGAGTGACAAATTAAAATGAAACACAAATGGACGACCAAATACAAACGTATCTAAGGAAAATCTGGAATAAAAACGAATAACGAAATAAATGTAACACAAAAACACGCATAAAAACTAGAAATAGAACGGAAAAGAAACAATGAAACATCTAGTAAATATATAACTTGAATACATGCAACATATACCCATATAGATTACAAAGCATGGGAAGAGAAAGTACTAAGAAGCATATATGTAATGTGTTGAGCCCGCGTGGTCGCAAGGTACCATACAAAGAAATCAACCGATTCTCCAGAGCAAATCGACTGCGATCATCCGAGGAACATGATCGGATGTCTGTGATCTGGACATCGTGAGCTCCTAAATGGCCAGTATCATTTAAATGGGTGGCTACAGGGTCACAGAGCATTGGCGTATGTCGCGCAAGTGTTGGGCGAATCGGTCACTGAGCCTCTTGCCTGTCTCGCCGATATAAGCCTTGTTACACCGCTTACAGATAATGGCATAGATAAGATTACGGGACTCGCATGTGAACCCATAGTCAATACGAAATGTGCCTAAAGGAAAAAATACAGTACGCGTCTGTATCACATAAACACACGTGTTGCAACGCCGACGGCCACACTGGACAGTGCCAAAATGAGTCTGGATATTGGACTTAAGGCGACTGTGTACCAACATATCCTTAAGACTTCTGTCCCGTCTGTAAGCCACCAAAGGATAGTTGGGGAAGACAGAACGGGTCTCAGGATCTGACCTAAGGATAGACAGATGACGGAATAAAACATTTTACACCAGGGAACTATGGGGGTGGTAAGTTAAGATAAGTTTTACTCTGTCAGATTTAGTAGTCCTATGCTGGCTGGTAAGGGCCTGCTGGCGAGTGATTTTCTGAACGCGATGCATAGCCGAGACAAGCACCCTCTCCGGGTATAGGCGCCTACGAAAGAAATCCAGCATCTCGCGAGCTCTCTCAAGAAAATCATCGTCCTCGCTACAAAGGCGACGAAGGCGTAAGAGCTGCGAGAATGGCAAAGAGTCACGACAAGCCCGGGGATGGGAAGAAGTATAGAGGGGAAACTATGTGCATCAGTAGGCTTGTAATATACTGATGTAGTGATAGCGGATAGGCGTAAGGTGTTGAGTAAGGCGTAATGTCAAGAAAGTTGACACAAGTAGTGGAGATGTGAGAAGTAAAACGAATAGAAGGGTTGAAAACATTAATGAAATTAATGAAGCGTGACAAATCGGCTTCAGGCATATCAGTGATGCCAATACAGTCATCAATGTATCTGTGATAGACAGACGGAAGGGGCCATCATATGTAGTCCATACTAGGTGTTCAAGATAACCCATGAATAGACAAGCATAACTAGGTCCCATTTTAGTACCCATGGCAACCCCACTGATCTGCTCAAAGAATTGGTCATTAAACTGAAAGGAGTTAAGAGTGAGAACTAGTTCCGCAAGACGAAGGAGAGCAGAAGTTGACACAAGTGGATTAGTTCTCCTATCGAGAAAGAACTGGAGAGCTTTAATGCCGTCAGGATGAGGTATAGAAGTGTACAATGAGCACACATCAAGGAGGAAGAGACGGTAGGTTCTCTCGGTAGCAACTCAATGGTAGAAAAGACAGACAAAGCGGTATACATGGTCAGAATTTCGTCTCAAGACCTCCAGAAAGCTAGGTATACATGGTCAGAATTTCGTATCAAGACCTCCAGAAAGCAAGGTATACATGGTCAGAATTTCGTCTCAAGACCTCCAGAAAGCAAGGTATACATGGTCAGAATTTCGTCTCAAGACCTCCAGAAAGCAAGGTATTCATGGTCAGAATTTTGTCTCAAGACCTCCAGAAAGCAAGGTATACATGGTCAGAATTTTGTCTCAAGACCTCCAGAACGCAAGGTATACATGGTCAGAATTTTGTCTCAAGACCTCCAGAAAGCTAGGTATACATGGTCAGAATTTCGTCTCAAGACCTCCAGAAAGCAAGGTATACATGGTCAGAATTTTGTCTCAAGACCTCCAAACATAATAAATTATAACAAAATATGAAGTCGGAGATAGCACGCCTGTATAGCCAGGAACACGTATAATAAGCAAAGCAAGCTTTCACGCAAAAATTAGTTAGAAGTATCAAGCGCCCTGACTACGTCTGAAGTCATAGCGGACGAACGCAAGAAGAAGAACTGATTACAACAACGAACAAAAATACCACACCACTTACCAGTTCGATAAAAATCAATAATTGAATTGAACACAGCTGGATGTCTGTCAAAGAAATATTCTTGTTTCCCCCGCCCACTTGATATGTGGATATCTGCAAGGCGGCACAGCCTGGAGTCTGGAACATTCTTCAGGGTGCTAACATGTGTTTCATGTCTAACACCACCCACATTGAGCAACACCCTTGTCTCTTCTTCCGAAGCATCTAACGTTCTGAACTTTCTTAGAGGCGTGTTATTGTGTGAACGTACTACGTGTTTGGTTGGTTCGTTGTTCGAAGCTCCGCCCATCGTGTCGTTCCAAACATGAACCTGATGTGTTTTGCCATTTGTTGAGTTCTGATGATCATCGAGAAGACCTTCCTGCCAATGAAGACGAGGTTTGTTATGAGGTTCTGTCTTTATCTCCATTTCCCAGGTGACATCATTGCTTGGACCAGCAACGGCTGAGATCAGCCCGGTCTGTGATTCATCTCTTGGAGGCGTTCTGCCTGTTCTGACTGACTGTCTATCGGAAAAAATCAACCCTTTCAACTTGGAGGCCAGTTTGAAGAGGATTGAGCCCGACTGGAGACTCCTCTGTGGAAGACATTATAGTGGATTAGCAATCAATTGTCTCGATGATATGCCAAGATTATAATTCAGAAAACTATGTTTTAGTATGAGAAATATCTATACCAAGGAAAGTAATTTCAAGAAGATGTTTCTGTTCGGGAATACTCGAAGATATGGTGTGTTCGCACCTGTTAAATATATACGGTGTGTTCGCACCTGTTAAATATATACGGTGTGTTCGCACCTGTTAAATATATATATATATATATGTTTTTTATGGTTTTTCTTATTTTTCCACTTCCAGTTTCTTGTATTTATTTCGTCATTCATTTTCAGTGACAGATTTTCATTTTAGGGCCGTTAGGATTTTATTGTTGCATTCTTTATGTAATGTACTGTGAGTGAGATTCTATGTAATGTACTGTGAGTGAGATTCTATGTAATGTACTGTGAGTGAGATTCGTCACTTCTGTTGTATTTTTACTTGTTAAAGGCATTTTGGTCGAAACGTTGCTGTGTATTGTTATTGTTTTTGTATTTTGTAAAACTATAGTACTTTGTTTTTATGTGTTTCGACATTGCTACATAGTTTTACTACAGTCTTCCCTTATATCGACATTGCTACATAGTTTTACTACAGTCTTCCCTTATATCGACATTGCTACATAGTTTTACTACAGTCTTCCTTATATCGACATTGCTACATAGTTTTACTACAGTCTTCCCTTATATCGACATTGCTACATAGTTTTACTGCAGTCTTTCCTTATATCGACATTGCTACATAGTTTTATTGCAGTCTTCCCATATATCGACATTGCTATATAGTTTTATTGCAGTCTTTCCTTATATCGACATTACTACATAGTTTTATTGCAGTCTTTCCTTATATTGATAAAGCTATTCGCCTTTTTTTACAGTATAATTTTTGTTTGGGTCGGTCGTTGTTTATATTATTTTGTTTGGATATGTCAGATGTGTGTATCAAATATGTCAGAGGTGTGTATCAAATATGTCTTACGAGAAGAGTGCTCCGTATATCTTCAAATATGTGTTACGAGAAGAGTGCTCCGTATATCTTCAAATATGTGTTACGAGAAGAGTGCTCCGTATATCTTGGACAGAGAAGAGAACAAATAGATATATCCAGAAAGAACTCAAAATCAAAGAAAACTGACTGATGTTACAAATAAGAAAGAGAAAATTGAGATATTTTGGACATATAAAAAGACATGAAGGGCTTGAGAAGACCATCATGGAAGGTGGCATCCCGGCAAAGAGAAGAAGAGGAAGATCACGGAGAAGATGGATTCAGGATGTAACTGATAGTTTGAACATGACAACTGCAGAGGCAGGACATCTGGTCTATGAGAGAGAGAAATTCTGGAGGAATGTTAGAGTGGTAAAGTTCTGCTCAGGACAAGTTATTGATGATGATATATATATATTCGTACTTAGATTCTCTGTAAAGAGTTCATTCTTATTGTTCACGTTTGTTTGCCTACAAGCTGTGGTACAAGCTGTGGTACAAGCTGTGGTACAAGCTGTAGTACAAGCTGTGGTACAAGCTGTGGTACAAGCTGTGGTACAAGCTGTGGTACAAGCTGTGGTATAACCAAAAGATGCTTGTCCGTAATTTGAAAGTATCATGCCTTGGTTTCAAGAGTCTTTTATTCCCTACATTACAAACAAACCAATGTGTGTCCCATTTGACATATACAGCTTCCACAAGATATTTCCAATGTTGCCTGTTCTGTTGTCGTTCAATCAATTCCTTCCCGCGTCAGACATCAATAGTTCAACTCTCTGTCCACATTCTTCTCAATGTTTCCCTTGGAAGTCCAGGTATTTTGCCATCTGCTGTCCATCAGATAGATAGTGTATACCAATGTCCTTACTGGTATTGTGTTACTAATATTAAATACAATTTTCGTAGTTTTTCAGACGTTAGTGTATGGAGTGCCTGTTACTTCATATTTGTAAATCATAGTGTGCAGTTGGTAGAAGGATCAATTCCTTTCCTCACGTGTGGAACGTCGAGTGTGTAATTGAATTCACAACCCTCTTGTGTTCAAGTCGATAGGTGAAAGCTTACTCATAAGCTAATCTGTTCCAGGTGTTACTAATGCTCAAAATAAAATGGTTATATTTGTATGTACACTCATCATCATCATCAGGTGCAGTGCCGGCTGTCGAAGGCGATTATGAGTCTCCACAAGTCTCTGGTATTTTCTATAATTTCAGATATTGACGCTCTTCCATGTCATGAAGTCAGGCTATCCAAAATTTTCTCCCTCTGTCTCGTCTCCCCTCGATTTTACCAGTTGTTATAATGTGTTCTCATCTCATTTTCTCATCGCATGTCCGAATTTTCTCATCGTATGTCCGAATTTTCTCATCGCATGTCCGAATTTTCTCATCGTATGTCCGAATTTTCTCATCGCATGTCCGAATTTTCTCATCGTATGTCCGAATTTTCTCATCGCATGTCCGAATTTTCTCATCGCATGTCCGAATTTTCTCATCGCATGTCCGAATTTTCTCATCGTATGTCCGAATTTTCTCATCGCATGTCCGAATTTTCTCATCGCATGTCCGAATTTTCTCATCGTATGTCCGAAAAACGATGACTGTCTCTTTCTTATATTGATTGTAAGCTTTATGTGCCTTGATCTCATTCAACATCTCCTCATTAGTCATGTTACTGTAAAAGCCCTCCTCTGTGGCCCTCATAGATTTTACGATCTGTTTGTTTATTGTCCATAACTTGCATCAATATGTCATTATTGTGTAGCACTGTATAACTCTCATTCTGATATCAGTTGACAATGACTTGTTGCATATGATTGCTTCGCATTTTCTGTAATACTGCTTCGGCCTGTCCTACACTAGCATACACATATTACTCTCGTATCGTTATAAGTTACATAGGGCCTGTGAGCAATTTATCTGTACCGCTCTGTCTTGGGCAACTCGCTCAATCTTTTTCATGGAATTGTGTCCCAAATTTCTTGCCTTTTTCAGCAAAGTTCGTTTCAAGTTTTTCCTTTGCCGTTCTCTCTCTCTCTCTCTCTCTTAAACCTTTGCCCCCACTTCAATGTCTGCTTTGTTATTCTTTGATCATTTCTTCTCAAGGTGTGTCCAACATATCTCCATCTTCTCTTTCTTATAACAGTAGTTACTAGTAGCTGACCAGACATTTCTTCTCAAGCTGTGTCCAACATATCTCCATCTTCTCTTTCTTATAACAGTTGTTACTAGTAGCTGACCAGACATTTCTTCTCAAGGTATGTCCAACATATCTCCATCTTCTCCTTCTTATAACAGTTGTTACTAGTAGCTGAACAGACATTTCTTCTCAAGGTATGTCCAACATAGCTCCATCTTCTCTTTCTTATAACAGTTGTTACTAGTATTTGACCAGACATTTGTTCTCAAGGTATGTCCAACATATCTCCATCTTCTCTTTCTTATAACAGTTGTTACTAGTGGCTGACCAGACATTTGTTCTCAAGGTATGTCCAACATAGCTCCATCTTCTCTTTCTTATAACAGTTGTTACTAGTGGCTGACCAGACATTTGTTCTCAAGGTATGTCCAACATAACTCCATCTTCTCTTTCTTATAACAGTTGTTGCTAGTATTTGACCAGACATTTGTTCTCAAGGTATGTCCAACATATCTCCATCTTCTCTTTCTTATAACAGTTGTTACTAGTGGTTAACCAGACATTTCTCTGATTTCATCACTTCTCTTGAATTCGTCCCATTTTATATTCATTATTGTTTGTATATTTATCTTGTTTCAAATTCACTTAACTTACTTTCAATTAGTTGTAAAACTATATAATTTGAATTTCCATATTTTATTTAGACTTTTAATTAAAAGCTGATGTTACTTTGACAATTTGTTATGCTAACATGGCCGACACAGTAATGTATCTATAAAATGAGTAACACTTCACATTTTCTTTCCATCACCAATGTCTTATCAAGATGGAGACAGTATAAAACTATTGCAAAATCTGAAAATATAATTAGTTCTATCATCATTGTTTTATCATACTAAACATCTAACGGTCAACGTCGCAGAAACACATCGTCATCAAACCACTTTATCAATAACGCGTAAAAAACTTACCATTCCCAGAATACGGAGCCATCCAAATCTGCACCATACAGTTGGTGTTTCTCTAATCCTGTTTTACCTCCCACTGTCAAGATAAGAAGCTATATCTAGAACGGGCTTTTGTGTGCACTTCATAAATAGTGTTTTCGTCGCTTTAGTTATCCCTGAGTTCCCTTTTGCGTGGACGCCTTTTGAGTTGTATCCACTGTATCCACTGTATGGGAGTAACATTGTATCCACTGTATGGGAGTAACATTGTATCCACTGTATGGGAGTAACATTGTATCCACTGTATCGGAGTAACATTGTATCCACTGTATGGGAGTAACATTGTATCCACTGTATGGGAGTAACATTGTATCCACTGTATGGGAGTAACATTGTATCCACTGTATGGGAGTAACATTGTATCCACTGTATGGGAGTAACATTGTATCCACTGTATGGGAGTAACATTGTATCCACTGTATGGGAGTAACATTGTATCCACTGTATGGGAGTAACATTGTATCCACTGTATGGGAGTAACATTGTATCCACTGTATGGGAGTAACATTGTATCCACTGTATGGGAGTAACATTGTATCCACTGTATGGGAGTAACATTGTATCCACTGTATGGGAGTAACATTGTATCCACTGTATGGGAGTAACATTGTATCCACTGTATGGGAGTAACATTGCTCTTTGAGGCTCACTGTTACAATAATACAAACATTAATACTCACATATGTTAATTTAGGTTTTGGGTAGATAGAGAACAGGTCCAGGTGAGCTTGTAATCGATACTATTTATCATGTCAAGAAAGTCACTAGGGCTTGAACATAAACAATACTATAAAATCATATCGCATTGTACAGTAGTGTTATTGTATCATATGTACAGTAATGTTATTGTATCATATGTACAGTAATGTTATTGTATCATATGTACAGTAGTGTTATTGTATCATATGTACAGTAGTGTTATTGTATCATATGTACAGTAATGTTATTGTTTCATATATACAGTAGTGTTATTGTATCATATGTACAGTAATGTTATTGTATCATATGTACAGTAGTGTTATTGTATCATATGTACAGTAATGTTATTGTATCATATGTACAGTAATGTTATTGTATCATATGTACAGTAGTGTTATTGTATCATATGTACAGTAATGTTATTGTATCATATGTACAGTAATGTTATTGTATCATATGTACAGTAATGTTATTGTATCATATGTACAGTAATGTTATTGTATCATATGTACAGTAATGTTATTGTATCATATGTACAGTAATGTTATTGTTTCATATGTACAGTAATGTTATTGTATCATATGTACAGTAATGTTATTGTATCATATGTACAGTAATGTTATTGTATCATATGTACAGTAGTGTTATTGTATCATATGTACAGTAATGTTATTGTTTCATATGTACAGTAATGTTATTGTATCATATGTACAGTAGTATTATTGTATCATATGTACAGTAATATTATTGTATCATATGTACAGTAGTGTTATTGTATCATATGTACAGTAGTGTTATTGTATCATATGTACAGTAGTATTATTGTATCATATGTACAGTAATATTATTGTATCATATGTACAGTAATGTTATTGTATCATATGTACAGTAATGTTATTGTATCATATGTACAGTAATGTTATTGTTTCATATGTACAGTAATGTTATTGTATCATATGTACAGTAATGTTATTGTATCATATGTACAGTAATGTTATTGTTTCATATGTACAGTAATGTTATTGTATCATATGTACAGTAATGTTATTGTTTCATATGTACAATAATGTTATTGTATCATATGTACAGTAATGTTATTGTATCATATGTACAGTAATGTTATTGTTTCATATGTACAGTAGTGTTATTGTATCATATGTACAGTAATGTTATTGTATCATATGTACAGTAATGTTATTGTATCATATGTACAGTAATGTTATTGTATCATATGTACAGTAATGTTATTGTATCATATGTACAGTAATGTTATTGTATCATATGTACAGTAATGTTATTGTATCATATGTACAGTAATGTTATTGTATCATATGTACAGTAATGTTATTGTATCATATGTACAGTAATGTTATTGTTTCATATGTACATTAATGTTATTGTATCATATGTACAGTAGTGTTATTGTATCATATGTACAGTAATGTTATTGTATCATATGTACAGTAATGTTATTGTATCATATGTACAGTAGTGTTATTGTATCATATGTACAGTAGTATTATTGTATCATATGTACAGTAATATTATTGTATCATATGTACAGTAGTGTTATTGTATCATATGTACAGTAGTGTTATTGTATCATATGTACAGTAGTATTATTGTATCATATGTACAGTAATATTATTGTATCATATGTACAGTAATGTTATTGTATCATATGTACAGTAATGTTATTGTATCATATGTACATTAATGTTATTGTATCATATGTACAGTAATGTTATTGTTTCATATGTACAGTAATGTTATTGTATCATATGTACAGTAATGTTATTGTATCATATGTACAGTAATGTTATTGTTTCATATGTACAGTAGTGTTATTGTATTATATGTACAGTAATGTTATTGTATCATATGTACAGTAATGTTATTGTATCATATGTACAGTAATGTTATTGTATCATATGTACAGTAATGTTATTGTATCATATGTACAGTAATGTTATTGTTTCATATGTACATTAATGTTATTGTATCATATGTACAGTAGTGTTATTGTATCATATGTACAGTAATGTTATTGTATCATATGTACAGTAATGTTATTGTATCATATGTACAGTAGTGTTATTGTTTCATATTGGTAATTTTTGGTGCTCATGTTTACCAGATCAGATCGTACCACGAGTCATCTCTGACGGTATGTCAAATGACTAGTCACAGTCATCTCTGACGGTATGTCATATGACTAGTCAGTTCCGATAAAGAAAGCTCAAGATATTCAGCTCAAATGTGAAATCTGTGTTGCTGTATGTCTTGGAAACGTGACGAGTCACCAAGTTGAATACAAATAAGATTCAGATCTTTGTTAACTGATGTTTTTGGCGGATTCTCAGACTAAGATGGTATGATAGAGTTGGATTCTCAGACTAAGATGGTATGATAGAGTTGGATTCTCAGACTAAGATGGAATGATAGAGTTGGATTCTCAGACTAAGATGGTATGATAGAGTTGGATTCTCAGATGGTATGATAGAGTTGAAAACACAGACTTGTAGATAAGAACAAGACAGGAACCCATGATGACCCAGGTTAAGAGGAGAAAATGACGATGGGTGGGGAATATCCTACGGAAGACACAGTCGAGTGTCACAAGACAAGCACTTGAGTGGAACCCGCAAGGAAAACGGAAAAGAGGACGTCCTAAACAGAAAGGAGCTCGACTGTCCTGGAAGATCATAAAGAAAACCGCTAGAGACCAGGAAAAGTGGCGAACAACAGTTGAGGCCGTATGCTCCACGAGAAGCAGAGAGCAATAAGTCAAGTGAGATCAGTCATTCAGTTCTGACACAATACCACAGTCTAAAATCTGATTGATTTGATTGATTAATTGATTGATTGATTGATTGATTGATTGATATGACCATTATCATTGTACTTCGGTAAATAACCATGTGTGTACTACGATGTCTTTCTATGGAAGATCTCAGAGCAGTGCACCAACTCTTTAGCACCCACCAGGGCTTTGGTGTAACTTTGAAGATGAGGGCCTTGGTGTAGCTTTGAAGATGAGAGCCTTGGTGTAGCTTTGAAGATGAGGGCCTTGGTGTAACTTTGAAGATGAGGGCCTTGGTGTCACTTTGAAGATGAGGGACTTGGTGTAACTTTGAAGATGAGGGCCTTGGTGTAACTGTGAAGATGAGGGCCTTGGTGTAACTGTGAAGATGAGGGCCTTGGTGTAACTGTGAAGATGAGGGCCTTGGTGTAACTGTGAAGATGAGGGCCTTGGTGTAACTGTGAAGATGAGGGCCTTGGTGTAACTGTGAAGATGAGGGCCTTGGTGTAACTGTGAAGATGAGGGCCTTGGTGTAACTTTGAAGATGGGAATAATATTTTGTAGGAATATTATTTTTAATTTTTTAAAATTAATTGAGCTCTGAGAGCACCTGCTGTTATCTATTTTTGAACTCTAAATGTTTCTGTTACATGCTCAACTTTTATATGAGAACTACGCTTTATCGTCTGTCTCCGATATGACTAGGAACTAGATCTCACCTACACTGAGATAAGGGACTACTGGAAAAATATCCTGATCGCTTTATGAGGGAGCGAGTCGAGTACCTTTATAACGAGATGCGAGTAGGTTACCTTCAGGCCACAGAGACAACTCCGAATCGAAATCTCTTAAGTCGAAGTATTGGCGTAAGTGCACCAGGTTGTCCCATATAACTCGGCAGTGGCGGCTCGTGGTTATTTTTGGTGGTGGGGCCAGACAAATATTTCGGAAAAATCATGGTTTTGGGCTCGGTTTATATTTTAGTATTTACTATTATTTTTCTATTCCGTGAAGTTATTCCCCCTTTACTATAATGATTTGACGCCGCATGCGCAAATAACAAACGGACAACGTTGCGCCAGGGTAAGTGAGCTGGCACTGATCAAGACACTACTCCACCACCTCGTGGTGACCCTGAAAATAGACAAAAGATCATGTCTGGCTAAATGAGTAAGGATCGAGAGAGAGCTACTCTGGTATAGGTAATAAAGCAAACGCAGACACGCCTTGGGTCCTAAATACTAGTGAATGCACGCATCTTCTGCCGATGTCTAATGAAAAAGTTGCATAAATGCAAAGCAAATGTAAGAAGTAACAACGTACGAGTCGCGTGTAAGCGTAAACTCTCCTCCTAAATCAATGGTCAACCATAATTGCCAGCTCTCATTGCAAGAAAGCCGGGCACTCTCCCCACGCACTATAGGCAAAATGGTGAAAACTCATAATTCCTGGGGTTCAACTACAACTAAAATATATACCATATAACTAAGGTACAAAAGATATCCCTGCAACCTACCGTTGACCACAGTCCTTCACCATGAAATAGCAAACAATAAAAACAAAAACACTTTGCTTTTCTTCACTGACAGTTAACCACGATTTTTACTAAACCACTTATTATTGAAAGTCCTCTTTTCTTGCCATCTTGTTGCACATATACAAAGCTATTTGGCTGATGTGCACCTAGCCGTTTAATTTCAAGCTTTTCTTCTATCTTTAACGAAGGAAACGGATTTCGTAATAAATAATCAACTTGATTCATTTTGAATTTCGAGTAAGCCACAACTTCAAAAGTAGGTCACAGCTTGTCAATCGCAAACTTGTAGAAGCCATATATATTGAATACGAAACGGACGATTACCGTTAACGATTATAATAATAGTTAGTTACATATTTATATTATTGCATATCCGTTTCTACTATTTTATATATAATTTTTGATTCAATCGATAATTATACAAAGTACTATTTAATCAAGAGCTGTCTTTTAACTGTTAATTGGTTGATTGCGTAGGAATTTAGCTTCCGGTGAATACAATGTCATAAATTGTTTGGCACATATTATTAAAGTTAGCGGTCAAAGGTCAGAGGTCGCAATGTTACATCGTCAGTAGAGAATTTTAAAACGACCCAACAAAACATAGTGCGCTGATATATACGTCAAACATTATAGAGAGAAGCTGAATTTGAGACCGTATATAATAGTTTTTAAATAATAATATTTATATATTATTAAGATTGTTATATTATTATAACATTCCCAAAAAAGGCGATTTGTCAAATTGCAACAACTGGCGCGGAATAACTCTGCTATCAACACCTGGCAAGCTATTCTGCAGTATTTTGATGGAGAGGCTGAAAAAGCCGTCGACGCAAGGCTAAGAGAAGAACAAGCTGGCTTTCGTCCACATCGTTCTTGTACCGATCATATCTTCACGCTGAGATCCATTATAGAAGAATCAATTGAATTCCAGTCACCACTAGTGATAAATTTTATAGACTTTCAGAAAGCGTTTGATAGTCTTCATCGTTCTACTCTCTGGGAGATTCTTAAGACCTACGGCTTCCAGGAAAAGTACATCAATATTATAAAAGCCTTCTATTCTGAAGCATCCTTCTGTGTAAGAACAGATGCAGGAAACTCAGACTGGTTCACAGTCAATTCGGGTGTGAAGCAGGGCTGCGTTATGTCACCTATGCTTTTGGGATAGCTATAGACTGGATCATGCGCAAATGCACCCAAGATGATCAACTAGGCATCAAATGGCTTAATAACAGAAAGACTATTTGATCTTGACTTTGCCGATGACGTGGCCATATTGAATTCAACTACACAAGCAACCCACAAACTAACGAGCAATCTTTGCACACTTGCAGAACAGGTTGGTCTCCAGATTAATTCTGCCAAGACCAAAATTATGAACCTCACAAACTCGACAGACAACATCGTAATAAATGGCCAAACACTGGAGAAAGTTGAACATTTTACATATTTGGGTAGTAAAGTGTCAAACAACGGAGACACGATGAAAGAAAAACTCTCGTATTGCTATAGCCGCTAGTGTCTTCACTAAATTAACGAATATCTGGCAATCTCAAGACTTTAGTATATGCACAAAAGTTAAATTATTTAGGTCATGTGTGATTCCTGTACTGACCTACGGTTGTGAAAGTTGGAAATCAACAAAGAAAATTGATAAGAAACTGGACAGCTTTGAGAATAAATGTCTACGAAAATTATTAAAAGTCAAATGGAGTGATTTCGTTTCTAACAACACAGTGAGAGATAGAACACACCAACAACCCGTATCAAATATTATAAGGAAACGAAGGTGGAAATATTTAGGTCATGTTCTTAGATCAGACGAAAAGAGACTAAATCGACAAGTCCTTATGTGGTCACCAGTTGGGCAAAGAAAACTTGGAAGACCAAAGACCACTCTTCGAAGAACCACCCAACAAGAAAGTAAACTATTGGGATGTAAAACCATACAAGATCTGCAACTGCTAGCAAAGAACCGTATCACATGGAGATCTAAAACCTCTGCCCTATGTGCCGCCTTTGGCTTGAAAGGAATAAAATAAACTAACTAAACTATATTATTATGATATAATATTTATATTTTAGTGTTGAATATTCAACTTTCAAAGCTAATCAGTGTCAAGTTAACAATAGTAATTACGAACAAAAGTTTTTAAACAATAAGTACACGTTAATTATTTTTGGTTTGGTAGGCCTGTTCTTACTGGCCCCTAATGACCATGGGTGTATACTAATCAGAGGAAAAAAACTGCTGAATTTCAGATCTCAAAATGTGTGTGATATTTTAGCGTTATATATCAACTTTCAAAGCTAATCAGTATCTCGTTGAAAGTAATAATTATAAATAAATAATGTCTGAAATAATAAGTACACGTTACTCAATATTTTTGGTGGGGCCTGGCCCCACTGGCCCTAATGACGAGCCGCCCTGTAACTCGGTTAATCTTCACATAAATGGCCCACGGCCTACCGACATAGTTTCATAAATCATCAACTCCGTAGCTCCAGTAACAATCCAAAGACAGAGAGAGAAAAATGCACTTATGAGCGACACGGTCTGTATTCGAGTCCACAGCCTTTAGAAGGATAGGCTATCACCACAGGGACCGAAACCCACCCCACCCTCTGTCCCAGGATTAGGAACTTGACGTCACAAACATTGAGATTAGAGATCTGTCATAGATCCGATCGCACCACATGGGGAACACATGGGGAACACATGGGGAACACATGGGGAACACATGGGGAACAAATCGAGAATCTTTGCATCTAGAGGCGAGCAACGTACATTCACGATACACAGACCCGTCTAGGACGTGATAATCCTCTCCTCTTGAGAAAACATAGATTCGTTTAGGACGTGATAATCCTCTCCTCTTGAGCACACATACCAGTCTAGGACGTGATAATCCTCTCCTCTTGAGCACACATACAAGTCTATGACGTGATAATCCTCTCCTCTTGAGCACACATACCAGTCTAGGACGTGATAATCCTCTCCTCTTGAGCAAACATAGATCCGTTTAGGACGTGATAATCCTCTTCTCTTGAGCAAACATAGATCCGTTTAGGACGTCATAATCCTCTCCTCTTGAGCGCACATACCAGTCTAGGACGTGATAATCCTCTCCTCTTGAGCACACATACCAGTCTAGGACGTGATAATCCTCTCCTCTTGAGCAAACATAGATCCGTTTAGGACGTGATAATCCTCTCCTTTTGAGCAAACATAGATCCGTTTAGGACGTGATAATCCTCTTGAGCACACATACCAGTCTAGGACGTGATAATCCTCTCATCTTGAGCCTACATACCAGTCTAGGACGTGATAATCCTTGAGTACACATACCAGTCTAGGACGTGATAATCCTTGAGTACACATACCAGTCTAGGACGTGATAATCCTCTCCCCTTGAGCATACATACCAGTCTAGGACGTGATAATCCTTGAGTACACATACCAGTCTAGGACGTGATAATCCTTGAGTACACATACCAGTCTAGGACGTGATAATCCTTGAGTACACATACCAGTCTAGGACGTGATAATCCTTGAGTACACATACCAGTCTAGGACGTGATAATCCTCTCCTCTTGAGCATACATAGACCCGTCTAGGATGTGATAATTCTCTCCGCTTGAGCATACATCATATGTCTAGAGATAAGCATATTTTGACATGACCAACATGCTATCTGGTGGCGGGCAATGAGCACAGTGAACCTTACCTTGGCTGCTGTATCCTTAAGTAGCACATAGATCCTCCTAGTCCTCTAGTGCTTGTGCAGTCCAATTTTGCTTCCTGTCCAGAGTGGGTCGAAAATTAACGACATTCAATTCTTCAATGCTATGTTCACAACATGGCGGACATGGAGTGGAAAGACAGGAATCCAAGCACCGCTGGATCGTTGAAGGATAAAAAGGACAGGTCAGATGGAATACCGTCTTGATACAAACAATTAGTTATAATCAATATTTTACAATTTTAATCTTAGGTCTTCTTCTTCATCTTCCAACGCTCCATATCCACCACCTGTTAACCACTTAGTCTATTGTCTATTCCCAGGTGGAAGATGTAGTTGGCTGTCCACTTTGTCTATTGTCTATTCCCAGGTGGAAGATGTAGTTGGCTGTCCACTCTTGTCTATTGTCTATTCCCAGGTGGAAGATGTAGTTGGCTTTCCACTCTTGTCGTTAAGCGGAGGGATGGGAGCTTTAATTTGCGTTCTAGGGTCAGATGAGTCGCCCTTGTTGTGTTATATCCGTGTTTATATAGTGTGGTCTTGATATTATCTATCCATCTTTTTCTTGGTCTTTCCTTAGCTCTAGTACAAGATCTCTTTTTATTGTATGCTGTTATTGGTGGTTGGTTGTATTTCATTCCCATTAAATGTCCAAAAAATTGCATTTGTTGTCTTTCGATGTATTCGGTGCATGAAGTTATGCCCACTCTGCTTCTGGTGTCCTCATTTCGTAGTCTGTCTTTCCTGGTGACTCCCACTGCTTTCCTCAAGCATTTCATTTTACACGTGGTGAGCTTTCTGTGGTGTGTTGCTGTAAGAGACCAAGTTTGGCACTGGCAACAAAGTGTTGGTAGGAAAATACTTTTATCATCTGTCTTTTCACTTCCATCTTGATCTTTGGGTGTTGTCGTAATGGTGCCAGCTGGTAGGCCACTGCATTTGCTTTTTGACACCTTGTATCTATTTCTATATCAAGTTTTCTGTCCTGTGTGAAAATGCTATCTAAATATTTGAATTCAGAAACTTGCTTTACTCTGGTGTTATCTATTTGTATCTTCTTCGCAGTCCTTTTGAACCACGCCTTAGGGGACGCTGATGGTGATGTTTTCATCCGCACTAGATCTGATGGTTCACTGTTTAACTTGGCTCGCTTAAGAGCCAAGACAAAAACAACGGAAATACTTCTCAAGGACCTTCTTTTCGCTGATGATGCTGCTGTAGCCGTCAAGGCTTGGCTACTGTAATCCTGTGTTCTATCCTTGGGTCAACGGCAACATTATGTAGCCGTCAAGCTTGCCTAGCTACTGCTTCTTGGCTCTGATATCCTCGGTCACTGCACCATAATGTAATAGTCTAATCTGAGTTACTGCTTCTGGTCTGACCTATTATCTTTTATCTTTCGTCACTGCAACATAAACACTACTAACTCGACAACTATCACACTCTAACATAGAATATAATCCAATTTAAAACGACCGTCAAAGATATTATACCTCTATGTGAGAATCAATCTGATTCTCAACTTTTATTTATTCATTTGCTTATTTCAATACAAAAATATACATTCATATATATAAACATGCAAATCAGTTGATTATTTATGGTTCTGTTTAGCATTTGTCAATTTTCTCCATATCTAAATTTAAAACAACCAATCTTCCTGAAAAAATATATATATAAAGTATATTACCTCATCATATTAAGACACCTCTATATAAAAAATACAACCGTAAATATAATCGTATTAAATATTATGGTCTACTTATCTCTTCTGCCAAAAAATATGAACATGAATGTTTCTGTTCAGAAGTCCTTGAGTATGTCCCTTTTATTTGAAATGTCTCCTTTTCGATCGAACCGCCTTGAATATTTCTTGTTTGTGTCTTTTTTTTTCTATTTAGTTGCAACTGTCTCTCTATTTAGGTCAAAGTCAACCCCTCAGGGCTGTCTTGTTGATAATACTAAGTTCTGGCGTGGTCACCAACTGTAGACTACCAAGCACTGGTTAGCTTGAATGATGTCACTATCTGTAGACTACCAAGCACTGGTTAGCTTGAATGCTGTCACCAACTGTAGACTACCAAGCACTGGTTAGCTTGAATGATATCACCAACTGTAGACTACCAAGCACTGGTTAGCTTGAATGCTGTCACCAACTGTAGACTACCAAGCACTGGTTAGCTTGAATGATGTCACCAACTGTAGACTACCAAGCACTGGTTAGCTTGAATGATGTCCCTATCTGTAGACTACCAAGCACTGGTTAGCTTGCATGATGTCACTATCTGTAGACTACCAAGCACTGGTTAATCTTTCCTCCTATCAATTAACTGTCTGTTACTGTCTCGGGACTACCTAACTGCCTGTTCCTGGGTACCTATCTGCCCCTCCGTCTCTGTGAAGTGTGTGTGCGAAGTCCCTTGACCAACTGTCCCTCTACCAAGTCTGTGCGAAGATGATCTCTTTGAATCTACAATAAGCCTTCTATTTAACCACTGGAAATTTTCTTTGTATCCAAATCAGTCATTGTCCTAGAATATAATTCTCGCGGTCAAATCTAGTTGCTGGTTGGGAGAATCCCAGCTAATTTGATATTTGTGACCTATGGAATTTCTAGAAAAACAAGAATACAATTAACCCTAAGTTGACTGCAGGAGAAAGAAAGGCAGGGCATAAGTTCAAACCTAGTTAAGGAAATACCCACCAAATTTATATTTGTGGCCGGACACTCACCCAAACGTTCAAAAAAAAGAATACAATTAACCTCAACTTAGCTGCATGAGAAAGAAAACAGGGGCATAAATCTTCTTCTAGTTAAGAAGAAGTCTCATTGCTAACATATCTGGTCTGTAATGATATGTTCCACCGCCCAGGTATATTGTTACCCTTTGGTTAATTGAAAAGGAGCAAGGGGAAAACATGGTGTCATATTCCCTGCTACACTGCCTTAGTCGCTCACAGTGAGACTACACTGCAATGCCTAATTAATAATTTGTCAAAGGCATGCGACCTCTTTTCTCTGACAATAAGTGTCTCCAAAACAGTTGTATTATGTCAGGAGGTAAGACATCAAATATCACTTTAAATGGCGACCATCTAACACCAGTGCAAAAATTCTGCTATCTTGGGTCCACGGTCACTGCCAGCCTTTCTCTTGACGAAGAAATCAACGCTCGTATAGGGAGTGCGGCTACTACATTCGGCATACTATCAAAGCGAGCGTGGGAAAACAAAAAATTGACATTGCAGACGAAGACTCAAATATATCGAGCCTGTGTAATTAGTTCTTTACTATATGGCTCAGAAACATGGACAGCCTACTCAAGACACGAGAGGAGACTTAACATCTTTCACCTTCGATGTCTCCGCAAGATTATGAACATCAGGTGGTACGACAAGATAACCAACTCTGAAGTACTGCAACGTGCAAATCTGCCTTCCATCATGGGCATGCTCAGCAGTAGACGACTAAGATGGTTGGGACATGTGAGAAGAATGGAAACTTATCGCATACCAAAACAAATGTTGTTCTGTAAACTTTCGGAGGAGAAGAGGCACCAGGGCAGACCACTGCTCAGATATAAAGATGTCTGCAAAACCTCAATGAAAAACTTTTCTATAGATCCCAGCACATGGGAGGGACTAGCAGATGACAGAGTTGTGTGGAAAGCCAAATTACGGAAGGGCGCAGAGTCTTTTGAGAAGAGACTTATGTACGAGCTGAACAACAAGAGAGAAAAGCGAAAACTCAGAAGTTGTCACAGTAAAACACTTGCCTATTGACCGTCTGTAAAGATGAAAAGGGCCATATATCTATTTGTATGTTTGCTTGATTTGGTGTTCTGCTGATTTTCATGGTCTCAGTCTTTTGTTTGTTGATTTTCATGTTGTACTTTCTACATGCTATTAGCAATGAATTCATGTGATGTTGTAGCTGATCTTCATCTTCATAGATTAAACTTTGATCGTCCGCAAAAAGCAATTCGTTGATTTGATTGTTTAATTGGTCGTCGTGATCATTGTCTATGTCAATAAGGTCTTTTTCGCACTGTGCCTCTTTCACTATTCTGTCTATATATACGTTGATATATGTTGATATATGTTGATATATGTTGATATATGTTGATATATGTTGATATATATATATATGTTGATATATGTTGATATATATATATGTTGATATATGTTGATATATGTTGATATATATATATATATATGTTGATATATGTTGATATATGTTGATATATGTTGATATATGTTGATATATGTTGATATATATATATATATATATATATATATATATATACCACTAAGTGTAACCACTTAGTTAAGAGCAATTCTACGTTATGCCAGTTATGCGCATACAAGAAGGCCAGCACATCCGATTTCGTTGATGCTTTTTATTTACTAGGTAGCTTCCCAATGGCGGATGTAAGAACATGTGATCATACATCAGACTGGTTTGACATAAGGCAGGGAGTCAGACAAGGCTGTATTCTGTCGCCTTGTCTGTTTAACATATATGCAGAAAACATCATGAGGAATGTTACAGAAGATAGCGGAAAAGAACAATACGATCCTTTTATAATCGGAGGAAGAGAAATACCTGAACTACGATACGCTGACGATACAGTGTTACTGTCAACATCACAAAAGGGATTGAGAAATTATAGAAGAAGTGAAAGATAAAAGCGAAAAACAAAATCTATATCTCAATGTGGCAAAAACAAAAATAATGTCAACGGGTAAAACGAACATGGCAAATGATATTTTTATCAATGGAGAGAAAGTAGAAAATGTGAACAGTTTTGAATATCTTGGTTCACTGCTAACAACAGATGGAAATGGGATGAAGGAAATTAAAAGAAGAACAAACATGGCTTTACACAAAATTAAACAACTAAAAAACAGTATGTAACGGAACTGATAAGAAAACAAAGATCAGAATACTAAGAGCATGCATATTTTCTGTGTCAACGTATGGGTGTGAAGCATGGACATTTAATAAAGCAGTGAAAAACATATATGTGCTTTTGAATATAAGTGTTACAGAAGAGTCCTTCATATATCTTGGACAGAGAAGAGAACAAATAGATCTATCCAGAAAGAACTCAAAATCAAAGAAAACTGGCTGATGCTACAAATAAGAAAGAGAAAATTGAGATATTTTGGACATATAAAAGACATGAACGGCTGGAGACCATCATGGAAGGAGGCATACCGGCAAAGAGGAGAAGAGGAAGACCACGGAGAAGATGGATTCAGGATGTAACTGATGGCTTGAAGATGACGACTGCAGAGGCAGGACATCTGGCCTATGAGAGAGAAATTCTGGAGGACTGTTGGGGTGGCAAAATTCTGCTCAGGACAAGCTATTTGATGATGATGAGCTTCCCTAGGCCCCTACATTAATCGCTTCGTATAACATGTCTTATAGGTAGCGGTGGTACTATTCTTTGCTTCTTTTGTAGGCCCCCGGCACCACACGGGAGAATGTTTTGTAGGCCCCCGGCACCACTCGGGAGAATGTTTTGTAGGCCCCCGGCACCACACGGGAGAATGTTTTGTAGGCCCCCGGCACCACACGGGAGAATGTTTTGTCAATGTTGTACATGGATAAAGAATGTGTTTGATCCCAAAAGGAGGAAGACTGCAGTAAAACTTGGTAAATAGCGAAACAATTTCTGAATTTGTACGTGTTTCACTGTTTTATCCAATCTCTTGTTGTTTCTATACCAGCTTGCGGTAACTTTCTGTCAGTACTACTATTACTTTGGCTACAGTACTACTATTACATCGGCTACAGCACTACTATTACATCGGCTACAGTACTACTATTACATCGGCTACAGTACTACTATTACATCGGCTACAGCACTACTATTACATCGGCTACAGCACTACTATTACATCGGCTACAGTACTACTATTACATCGGCTACAGTACTACTATTACTTTGGCTACAGTACTACTATTACATCGGCTACAGTACTACTATTACATCGGCTACAGCACTACTATTACATCGGCTACAGCACTACTATTACATCGGCTACAGCACTACTATTACATCGGCTACAGTACTACTATTACTTCGGCTACTCTAAACATATCCAGTACAGGACTTTGCGAATCAATCCCAGATCAATCATAACGCTGTTTGTGATTTTTCTAGGCATTATTACGTTCAGTAGTTTGTCATTGCTTTCTGAACAGGTGGTGCCATCATCTTACTTTTGCTTTTACTACAGCTAATGTTTCTTCTACTACTAACACTACAACTAACACTACTACTACTACCACTACTACTACTACTACTACTAACACAACTACTACAACTAACAATACTACTACTACTACTACTACTACAATTAACACTACTACTACTACTACAACTAACACAACTACTACTACTACTACTACTACTACTACTACTACAACTAACACTACTGTTATCGATATAAGGAGAAAGACTCACAATGTCACATAGAACACAAACAAAACGATTAGTCATCATTTCAATAACCACCTTAACATACTTTCTGAATTTATCTATTTCTCTCACTTTCTCTCTCGTTCTCTCTCTTCTCTTCTCTCTCTCTTCTCTCTCTCTCTCTCTGGCTGATACCACTACTGCTGTTATCTTTACTAAACTGTCCGTTTCCCAGAGAAACATAAGGCAGAAGATGTCGTTCTCTATCGACTTATTTTCTAGTCGTCTTCTGAAACTATGACCATGAAGCTTTCACAACTCTGATTTTCTTTCTTGTTCTGTTCTTGTTTAGGTATTATTTGAACATCCTTCCCCTTCTTCACTTCAGTAGCCGCCCGAGTGGTTACCGGGGCCCAAATTTGGGGTGTAAAGAATATAGAACCACTGTTACCTGCCACGCATGTCGTAAGAGGCGAATAATGAGGTGTGGCTGAAATCGGATGCATGTGACCTAAATGTTTAGAATTCTATGCATTTAGGGGCCTACCAAACCAATGTGCAACATATACACGTTCTTGGCAAAGATCAAACATATCACAAAGAGTGATTGAAATTGGTCGTAAAGAACGAACGCAAAGGAGAAGAAGAAGTTCCAGTCGAAATGCATATCTAACTATGTTGTTTAGTTGTTTACCGAGAGTGTGTCAGCTCAATACATCGCCATCATCAAGTGCCGTGCTTGTCGGAGTAGATGCTCATGTCTCTCCACAACTCTCTCTCTCTCTCTCTCTCTCTCTCTCTGTGGTATAACGCCTCAGTCCTGATCTCGATCTCTTGCAGAACCAAGATGTCAAACAAACCATCAAATATATTTTCTGTCTGTCTTCCTTGATATCTCTTTCCCTGTATATTACCAGATATTTTCTTTCTGTCTTCCTTGATATCTCTTTCCCTGTATATTACCAGATATTTCTAGAGGCGTTTAACAACTTTCCATTTGCATTTTGTCTTCGATGACCTTCAAGAAGTCTGTGTGTCATAGAGGTCTCTCGTGCCAAGATACCAGGTTCGCTCCCTCGTGGAGACAGATTCCTGATTTCAGTGTAGGTGAGATCGAGTTCCTAGTCCTATCGGAGACGGACGATAAAACGTAGGTCCCATGTTCAATTTGAGCACATAAAAGAACCCTTGCCAGTTTAAAATCACAAAGATCAGGCTGGAAAGCTACTGCCCAGGCAAAATTTATTAGAAAAAAATTAAAACTAAAATTTCTACAAAAATATCTTCACCCTCTTCAAAATTAATTAGGGGATCCTCGCCGTTGCTGCGGAGTACGTGTACTGCAGCTGAGATCTTCCTGTGTAAGAAAGAGATGGAAGAACACATAGTTACACAGAAGTTCAATGATGATGGTCCTATCAAGCAACACTTGGTATAATTAATGTTACTTGTTACCAGCAAACCGAGGTATTCAAAACCGTTCATATTTTTCCTGTTTACATTTATTTTTCAATGTCGAAGTAAATGCAATACTGACGGTTCCTGAAGGACATGCAAACTGACGGTTCCTGTAGCTTGCTGGTTAAACACACTCCTCACTTTGCCCCTCTGGCATCCAGTTCTACTTGTACAACGAGTAACTACAAGCTTCTTATATCGATGGATTGAGGATTCAACATCTATTTTAGTGTCCTCACTATATTTGTCCTTTGTCTTTTTATTGCATTGATAAATTTATCTTTTATCATGTTTGTCTTTTTATTGCCTTCATAAATTTATCTTTTATCATGTTTGTCTTTTTATTGCCTTGATACATTTATCTTTTATCATGTTTGTCTTTTTATTGCCTTGATAAATTTATCTTTTATCATATCTTTTTATTGCCTTGATAAATTTATATTTTATTATGTTTGTCTTTTTATTGCCATGATAAATTTATCTTTTATTATGTTTGTTTTATCAGTTGTCATTGTTTTTGTTGTTGTCACATTAAGATATAGATTTTGTTGTTGTCACATTGAGATATAGATTTTGTTGTTGTCACATTGAGATATAGATTTTGTTGCTGTCACATTGAGATATAGATTTTGTTGTTGTTACATTAAGATATAGATTTGATATTTCATATTTCTCTTGGGCTGTTGTCATTAATTTCCGAATTTCGTTTTGTGATGGTGATAGTGACACTGTGTCGTCAGAATCCCTTAGTTCAGGTGTGATAGTGACACTGTGTCGTCAGAATACGTTAGTTCAGATGTGATAGTGACACTGTGTTGTTAGTATCCCTTAATTCAGATGTGATAGTGACACTGTGTTGTTAGAATACCTTAGTTCAGGTGTGATAGTGACACTGTGTCGTCAGAATACCTTAGTTCAGGTGTGATAGTGACACTGTGTCGTCAGAATACGTTAGTTCAGGTGTGATAGTGACACTGTGTCGTCAGAATACGTTAGTTCAGGTGGCTCTAGTTCCCGATTAAGAAAAGATTGTATTTTAAGTTTACGCTGTCTTCTGTAACATTTCTCATAAACATAATACACACGTAAACACGTAGAACACACGTAAACACGTAGCACACAAGATACACGCACAGCACACAAGCAAACTTATAAAACACAAGCAGGCCCACATAGAACACAAGTAGATACATAGACCACAAGCAGGCCCACATAGAACACAAGTAGACAGGTAGAACACACGTAGATAGTTAGAACACCGTACACAAGTAAACGCATAGAACACAAGCAGGCCCACATAGAACACAAGCAGGCCCACATAGAACACAAGTAGACACATAGAACACAAGCAGGCCCACATAGAACACAAGCAGGCCCACATAGAACACAAGCAGGCCCACATAGAACACAAGCAGGCCCACATAGAACACAAGCAGGCCCACATAGAACACAAGTAGACACATAGAACACAAGCAGGCCCACATAGAACACAAGTAGACAGGTAGAACACAAGCAGGCCCACATAGAACACACGCAGGCCCACATAGAACACAAGCAGGCCCACGTAGTATACACGTAGACAGTACAATGAATACCATCTCAATGGCCATACATTGAAATATAACAGGGTGTTCAAGATAAAAGCAGTCTCGTCGTTAAGGAAGCATCGTCGTCAAGGGAGCTAATTTGGCATATGTTTATGAAAATGAGAATGTTCAATTATGATGTAGTATAGGTCAAGGTTGTGTAATCGTGTGTAATTGTAGTGCGGGAAGAGGCGATGAACAAATGTGACGTAAGACGAGCTTGTCAGAACCGGTTTAAATAGTAAATAGACACAACGGCAATAAGTAACCGGCAACTTTCGATTTGTCAGTCGGGCTGCTTTTATCTTGAACACCCTCTAGAACACCCGTATGTTGTCGGGACCGCGGGGAAGCAAGGAATAGTAACACTGCGACCTCAAAGCATGTCGTAGTAGTCGACTGAAGTAGTGGCCCAGGAAGCCACCTAGTAAATAAAAAGCATAGCATAAATCGGATGTGCCACCCTACTTGTAGGGGCATATCTGGCACACCGTACAATCGCTCTTAGGTTCAGATCACATACAAATCACAAAGTGATTAACAAGTGGTCGATATGGAGCGTTGGAAGAAGAAGAAGAAGAAGATATACTAGAGCACAATTTCGATAATACAGCTGACAATTGTAGCCTTATTTATAATGTTACACAGAGAACACAAGTAACACGGTACAGCTAATAATGTTACAGAGAGAACACAAGTAACACGGTACAGCTAATAATGTTACAGAGAGAACACAAGTAATCAGGTACAGCTAATAATGTTACAGAGAACACAAGTAACACGGTACAGCTAATAATGTTACAGAGAGAACACAAGTAATACAGTACAGCTCATAATGTTACAGAGAGACACAAGTAATACAGTACAGCTCATAATGTTACAGAGAGACACAAGTAATACAGTACAGCTCATAATGTTACAGAGAGAACACAAGTAACACATGTGTTAATCTGACATATAACGTGTCCTACAGCAACACAAACTCACAGAAATGTAGCATCAATGTCCTAGTACTCCAGCATTTGATGGAAAATCCCAACGAATCATTTATTAAGAAGAAGATAACCTTACACAGCCTGGTTTCACTGGAACGTTGTCGTCACGCTGTCTGTGTAACATTGATTTCATCTGCAGTTTAAATACAGCACAACACGTCACATGACGTTTAGATTGTCTACAAGAATTGAATTCAATCTAACGGTTTAAAAATAAAACATATTTCACGTTATTGACATCTACAGCTCTCAGAATAATGGTGGCCCGTGTTGTCCGTGTGGTACCGGGGCCCGCAAGGAACGCAAAGAATAGTACCACTGCGGCATTCAAGTCATGTCGTAAGAGACGACTGAGGTAGAGGCCTGTTGAAACTATCTTAGTTAATAAAAAGCGTCGCAGAAAACGGATGTGCTAGCCTACTTCCAGGCGCATAAGTGGCACAACATACAATCACTCCTGGCTCTGATCACATACCAATCACAAAAAGTGGTTAACAACTGGTCAATGTGTAGAGGTGGAAGAAAATGAGTTTCAATACAGAACTTCTGAAGGTAAACAGGCCAGTTTCAATTATTCAGACCTACTATAATTTTCAACATTATTTATCATAATATTAACATATTCCAAATATAATAAACACAAAAACCGAGTTGTTATTATATCGATAAATATTAAACTCGGTCGAAATTTTATTGTTGTTGTCACATGGCGAACCAAACTTAAACTAAAACAAATCACATACTTCTTGCGTGATTAAATGTAACAGAATAACAATCAACCAACCTGGCAATATATCCGATTAGCTTCATTCCTCAAACAAGAAGACGAGACGAAGACAAGTTAGATTCTTCATTTGTACACAAGAAAACACGAGTTGGTGGAGGGCACCGTGATAGAAAAGATATCGTCTGGAACAGAGTGCTGGTATGTGGGCTGCTTTGGGCTAGAGTTCGGGAAAAGAGAGCAGAAAGGGAGAGCATGCTGAAAATTAGAACGAAGAGGGGAAGAAAACGAGGAGAAAGTGTGAATAATCTTACAATGGTGGAAAGGAAACAAGTTAAAAAGATTACCAGAAGTGTTGAGTAAAAGATGTTGGACCTTTGACGGATTTCCTGTTTTTTATTAGCGGAGAACAATCTAACGAGAAACAAAATAATTGAGGAAAATGAGAAAAGAAAAACGTCGAATAAATCAACATGAGAAACATGCGAAATAATGAATGCTATATGGTAACACACACATCCAACAACGCGTGTTGTTAATGTGTAGTAATAAATAATCCTAGCACACTTGAAATAACATAAGGGTGAGTTCAATATAATATAACAACAGCTGAGAACGAATCGTTGAAATCCGACAAGATGTTGAACAGTTTGTGAGATTAGCTGCAACCTTTCATGACGATGTGAGCTGCATGTGGATATCCCCCAGCATACAGCAGTGTGTGATATGTGAGTCAAGTATGACTCGTCGTTGGGAGTCATGCTGCTCTTATCAATTCTTTGCTCGAGTGAACCTCTACAATACAACTACTCGTGTACTTATTGATACGGTTGGGAAAGTAGTATCGCGCTGTCTTAATCAGACAGCTATTACATTCAATTAATTCTAAAAGTACAATCCTTGTATTCTGTGTCACATCATACACACAACACAGATGAGTGATAATGTGTGTATATATATATGCATATGTCGCAGTACTCATCTCAAATAGTGCCACCGGCTTGAAACATCTAGTTCGGTCTGTCAAGAAGCACAGCGAAGATCATAATTTTTTTCTGAATATAAAGAAAACTAAAATTATGTCCACCGACAAAGCAAAATCTCAATCTAAAATTATCATCAATAATGAAAACATTGAGAACGTCACATATTTTAAATATCTTGGCTCTATAATTACTAAGAATGGAGATTGTAAGAAAGAAGTTAGAAGAAGACTAGCCATGACTTTCCAGAGGTTGGTCAGCATGAAGAAACTATGGCATGACACGAGCAAAGAAACAAAAGTAAGACTTCTGAGAACATACATATTCCCTGTGGCAACATATGTATGTGAATTATTGTGGGCCATAACATAAACATTTTTTTAAAAATTGAAGCTTTTGAAACAACGTGCTATAGAAAAGTTCTTAGAACATCCTGGACAGAGAAGAGAAGAAACAAAGATATCCTACCCGACCTGAATATCAAGGAGCATTGGTTCATAAATAACATCATATCTTGGACAGAGAAGAGAAGAAACAAGAAGCATTAACTCATAAATAACATCATATCTTGGACAGAGAAGAGAAGAAACAAGAAGCATTAACTCATAAATAACATCGTATCTTGGACAGAGAAGAGAAGAAACAAGAAACATTAACTCATAAATAACATCATATCTTGGACAGAGAAGAGAAGAAACAAGAAGCATTAACTCATAAATAACATCATATCTTGGACAGAGAAGAGAAGAAACAAGAAGCATTAACTCATAAATAACATCATATCTTGGACAGAGAAGAGAAGAAACAAGAAGCATTAACTCATAAATAACATCATATCTTGGACAGAGAAGAGAAGAAACAAGAAACATTAACTCATAAATAACATCATATCTTGGACAGAGAAGAAACAAGAAGCATTAACTCATAAATAACATCATATCTTGGACAGAGAAGAGAAGAAACAAGAAGCATTAACTCATAAATAACATCGTATCTTGGACAGAGAAGAGAAGAAACAAGAAGCATTAACTCATAAATAACATCATATCTTGGACAGAGAAGAGAAGAAACAAGAAGCATTAACTCATAAATAACATCATATCTTGGACAGAGAAGAGAAGAAACAAGAAGCATTAACTCATAAATAACATCATATCTTGGACAGAGAAGAGAAGAAACAAGAAACATTAACTCATAAATAACATCATATCTTGGACAGAGAAGAGAAGAAACAAGAAGCATTAACTCATAAATAACATCATATCTTGGACAGAGAAGAGAAGAAACAAGAAGCATTAACTCATAAATAACATCATATCTTGGACAGAGAAGAGAAGAAACAAGAAGCATTAACTCATAAATAACATCATATCTTGGACAGAGAAGAGAAGAAACAAGGAGCATTGGTTCATAAATAACATCATATCTTGGACAGAGAAGAGAAGAAACAAGAAGCATTAACTCATAAATAACATCATATCTTGGACAGAGAAGAGAAGAAACAAGAAGCATTAACTCATAAATAACATCGTATCTTGGACAGAGAAGAGAAGAAACAAGAAGCATTAACTCATAAATAACATCATATCTTGGACAGAGAAGAGAAGAAACAAGAAGCATTAACTCATAAATAACATCATATCTTGGACAGAGAAGAGAAGAAACAAGAAGCATTAACTCATAAATAACATCATATCTTGGACAGAGAAGAGAAGAAACAAGAAGCATTAACTCATAAATAACATCATATCTTGGACAGAGAAGAGAAGAAACAAGAAGCATTAACTCATAAATAACATCATATCTTGGACAGAGAAGAGAAGAAACAAGAAGCATTAACTCATAAATAACATCATATCTTGGACAGAGAAGAGAAGAAACAAGAAGCATTAACTCATAAATAACATCATATCTTGGACAGAGAAGAGAAGAAACAAGAAGCATTAACTCATAAATAACATCATATCTTGGACAGAGAAGAGAAGAAACAAGAAGCATTAACTCATAAATAACATCATATCTTGGACAGAGAAGAGAAGAAACAAGAAGCATTAACTCATAAATAACATCATATCTTGGACAGAGAAGAGAAGAAACAAGAAGCATTAACTCATAAATAACATCGTATCTTGGACAGAGAAGAGAAGAAACAAGAAGCATTAACTCATAAATAACATCATATCTTGGACAGAGAAGAGAAGAAACAAGAAGCATTAACTCATAAATAACATCATATCTTGGACAGAGAAGAGAAGAAACAAGAAGCATTAACTCATAAATAACATCATATCTTGGACAGAGAAGAGAAGAAACAAGAAGCATTAACTCATAAATAACATCGTATCTTGGACAGAGAAGAGAAGAAACAAGAAGCATTAACTCATAAATAACATCATATCTTGGACAGAGAAGAGAAGAAACAAGAAGCATTAACTCATAAATAACATCATATCTTGGACAGAGAAGAGAAGAAACAAGGAGCATTGGTTCATAAATAACATCATATCTTGGACAGAGAAGAGAAGAAACAAGAAGCATTAACTCATAAATAACATCATATCTTGGACAGAGAAGAGAAGAAACAAGAAGCATTAACTCATAAATAACATCGTATCTTGGACAGAGAAGAGAAGAAACAAGAAACATTAACTCATAAATAACATCATATCTTGGACAGAGAAGAGAAGAAACAAGAAGCATTAACTCATAAATAACATCATATCTTGGACAGAGAAGAGAAGAAACAAGAAGCATTAACTCATAAATAACATCATATCTTGGACAGATAAGAGAAGAAACAAGAAGCATTAACTCATAAATAACATCATATCTTGGACAGAGAAGAGAAGAAACAAGAAGCATTAACTCATAAATAACATCATATCTTGGACAGAGAAGAGAAGAAACAAGAAGCATTGGTTCATAAATAACATCATATCTTGGACAGAGAAGAGAAGAAACAAGAAGCATTAACTCATAAATAACATCATATCTTGGACAGAGAAGAGAAGAAACAAGAAACATTAACTCATAAATAACATCATATCTTGGACAGAGAAGAGAAGAAACAAGAAGCATTAACTCATAAATAACATCATATCTTGGACAGAGAAGAGAAGAAACAAGGAGCATTGGTTCATAAATAACATCATATCTTGGACAGAGAAGAGAAGAAACAAGAAGCATTAACTCATAAATAACATCATATCTTGGACAGAGAAGAGAAGAAACAAGAAGCATTAACTCATAAATAACATCATATCTTGGACAGAGAAGAGAAGAAACAAGAAACATTAACTCATAAATAACATCATATCTTGGACAGAGAAGAGAAGAAACAAGAAGCATTAACTCATAAATAACATCATATCTTGGACAGAGAAGAGAAGAAACAAGGAGCATTGGTTCATAAATAACATCATATCTTGGACAGAGAAGAGAAGAAACAAGAAGCATTAACTCATAAATAACATCATATCTTGGACAGAGAAGAGAAGAAACAAGAAGCATTGGTTCATAAATAACATCATATCTTGGACAGAGAAGAGAAGAAACAAGAAGCATTAACTCATAAATAACATCATATCTTGGACAGAGAAGAGAAGAAACAAGGAGCATTGGTTCATAAATAACATCATATCTTGGACAGAGAAGAAACAAGAAGCATTAACTCATAAATAACATCATATCTTGGACAGAGAAGAGAAGAAACAAGAAGCATTAACTCATAAATAACATCATATCTTGGACAGAGAAGAGAAGAAACAAGAAGCATTGGTTCATAAATAACATCATATCTTGGACAGAGAAGAGAAGAAACAAGAAGCATTAACTCATAAATAACATCATATCTTGGACAGAGAAGAGAAGAAACAAGGAGCATTGGTTCATAAATAACATCATATCTTGGACAGAGAAGAGAAGAAACAAGAAGCATTAACTCATAAATAACATCATATCTTGGACAGAGAAGAGAAGAAACAAGAAGCATTAACTCATAAATAACATCATATCTTGGACAGAGAAGAGAAGAAACAAGAAGCATTAACTCATAAATAACATCGTATCTTGGACAGAGAAGAGAAGAAACAAGAAGCATTAACTCATAAATAACATCGTATCTTGGACAGAGAAGAGAAGAAACAAGAAGCATTAACTCATAAATAACATCATATCTTGGACAGAGAAGAGAAGAAACAAGAAGCATTAACTCATAAATAACATCATGTCCTGGCAAATGCAATATTTTGGCCACATTAAACGCTACAGTGGTCTGAAGAGAAAGGTCCTGGAAAACGAGGCAGGGGACGACCAAGACGAAGGTGGCAGCAGGACATCAAATAAACCTTGAACATAACGCTTTAAGAGGCAGGAGAACTTGCAAGAGACAGAGAGCTTTTCAAGCAGGCTGGGATGAATGCGACGCTCTGCAAGGGACAAGCTACTACTTGAGTTGATATATAACTATGTCTTAATATCAGGAGCCTGATGAATTTAATGGTGGTCGCATGGCTAGTGCAGTCATCACGAAACTGTTCAGGTTATGATGTTTCTTATTCCCTTGACAGAACAAACTCCTTGTCCGAGAAGATGGAGATATGTTGAACATACCTTGAGAATAAATGTCTGGTCAGCTACTAGTAACAACTGTTATAAGAAAGAGAAGATGGAGATATGTTGAACATACCTTGAGAAGAAATGTCTGGTCAGCTACTAGTAGCAACTGTTATAAGAAGGAGAAGATGGAGATATGTTGAACACACCTTGAGAAGAAATGTCTGGTCAGCTACTAGTAACAACTGTTATAAGAAGTAGAAGATGGAGATATGTTGGACATACCTTGAGAAGAAATGTCTGGTCAACCACTAGTAACAACTGTTATAAGAAGGAGAAGATGGAGATATGTTGGACACACCTTGAGAAGAAATATCTGGTCAACCACTAGTAACAACTGTTATAAGAAAGAGAAGATGGAGATATGTTGGACATACCTTGAGAATAAATGTCTGGTCAACCACTAGTGACAACTGTTATAAGAAAGAGAAGATGGATATATGGTGGACGTGATGAAAGAATCACCAAGCAGACACATTGAAGTAGAAGATGAAGATATGTTGGACGTGATGAAAGAATCACCAAGCAGACACATTGAAGTAGAAGATGGAGATATGTTGGACGTGATCAAAGAATCACCAAGCAGACATTGAAGTAGACATTGAAGCAGACATTGAAGTAGACATTGAAGCAGACACATTGAAGTAGACATTGAAGCAGACATTGAAGCAGACATTGAAGCAGACATTGAAGTAGACATTGAAGTAGACATTAAAGTAGACATTGAAGCAGACACATTGAAGTAGACATTGAAGCAGACATTGAAGCAGACATTGAAGCAGACATTGAAGCAGAAGATGTAAAAGGATCAAGAAAGAAAGGACGCACTAGGGAAACGCAGAAACGAGAGAGGAGAAATATCAGACAAGTCCGTAGAAGAGATTGAAGGAGTTGCCTAGGATAGAACGGTATGGAGAAATTACTTGAAGGTTTAATAATACTTTCTGATTGTCTATTGTCTTTCCCAGGTGGATGATAGAATTGGTTGTCCACTCTTGCCATTAAGCGTAGGGGTGGGAGCTTTAATTTGTGTTCCAGGGCCAGATGAGTCACCCTTGTTGTGTTATATCCGTGTTTATGTATCTTTCTTTCTTTCTTTCTCGAATCCTGTATGCCTCACAGCGTCAGGTCAGGAAGAGATTTCTAAAACGGGCCCTAGTATGCGCTTCGTAGATAGTCTCTTTCGTCGCCTCTGTTATCTCTGAGGTCCATCTTTGCGTGGCCGGCCTTTTGCTTTGTACCCATTGTATCGGAGCAGCATTGCTCTTTGGGGTGCACTGTCTGATGGTAATCTGCTTACGTGACCGAACCATTTAATTTGTTGTTTCTTGATGAAGTCTAGTACTGATGTTGTACCTACTTTTTCCTGATGTCTTCATTTTCATTTCTCAACCGGTCTCTTCTTGTTACACCCAGCATTCTGCGTAGACACTTCATCTCTGTTGTGACTAGTTTTCTTCTATCGTTTGTTGTCAGCGTCCAGGTTTGGCACTGGTAACATAATGTGGGGAGAAAGATTGTGTTGAACATTGCTCTTTTGTGTTCATGGTGACGTGTTTGCATCTTAAAATTGGCGCCATTTGCCCTATCATTTGATTTGCTTTGTTGCATCTGTGTTGAATTTCATTAGTTATTCTTCCATTTGCTGAAAAATGCTCCCCAGGTATGTGAAATCTTTGCTTGATTTAGTAGATGATTATCGATGGAGATGTTGGTAGTGTTTTCCTCTCTGGCGAATGTCATTACTTCTGTTTTGTCGATGTTTATTCTCATGTTGTATTCGTTACATGCTAACTGGAGTCTGTTGATGTGTTGTTGTAGCTGTTCTTCTGTTGTTGATATGATTGCCTGATCGTCTGCAAAAGAAATTCATTTAAGAGTTCTCCGAGGTTGTTTCCTTCGCTGGTGTTAGCTATTTTACAGATGTGGTCAATGTACGTGATGAATAGCAGCGGGGATAGTACGCAACCTTGTCTTACTCCTGACCCTACATGAAACTTTTCTGATAATCCTGTATTATGTATCGTGGTCTTGAAAAACAAAATTCAAACAAATATGGAGAGAGACATAAAAAGAGAGATAGAGAGGGATAGAGCGATAGAGATAAAGATAGAGATAGATAGAGAGATAGATAGAAAGAGATATATATAGAGATAGAGAGATAGAGAGAGAGACACACAGAGAGATAGATAGATAGAGATATATAGATAGCTTTGCAATACGTGTTTTTAAATAATCAACAGAACATATTCTTATTAATATTTTCATATAAGTTGATACACAAGAGCTGAATAATGCCCGTAACTTATTTATTGTCACAAATCTTATTCAGGGGGCACTTGAAAAGAGGAATGTTTGGAATAAGGTTAGAATACCAGGATATTTGAAAACAAGGCGGGACTGTCCCGTACGGGACAAATAGAAACCTTACTGTACTCCACACGTCACCACTAGAAGTAACAGAAGTTCGGTCTAATTTCAGCTTATTTCTTTCACTCTCACTTCTCCCTGTTTGTCTGGTATCTCTGTCTCTAGTTTCAGCTTATTTCTTTCACTCTCACTTCTCCCTGTTTGTCTGGTATCTCTGTCTCTAGTTTCATCTTCTTTCTTTCACTCTTACTTCTCCCTGTTTGTCTGGTATCTCTCAATCTCTAGTTTCAGCTTCTTTCTTTCACTCTTACTTCTCCCTGTTTGTCTGGTATCTCTCAATCTCTAGTTTCAGTTTCTTTCTTTCACTCTTACTTCTCCCTGTTTGTCTGGTATCTCTCAATCTCTAGTTTCAGTTTCTTTCTTTCACTCTCACTTCTCCCTGTTTGTCTGGTATCTCTCAATCTCTAGGTTCAGTTTCTTCTTTCACTCTTACTTCTCCCTGTTTGTCTGGTATCTCTCAATCTCTAGTTTCAGTTTCTTTCTTTCACTCTCACTTCTCCCTGTTTGTCTGGTATCTCTCAATCTCTAGTTTCAGCTTCTTTCTTTCACTCTTACTTGTCCCTGTTTGTCTGGTATCTCTCAATCTCGTATTATAATTGGGTCAAAGCTGTGATGACATTTCTGTACTTAATCTGACCTACTTTGTTGTACTTATAAAAAACATCCTGACTATGACGTCATCAGAAGCCGTGATGCAATACTGTTGTCCTTGACATTCTGGTTACAACCTTCTTAACAATTTAATTATGTCCTTGACATCTAAAATATTCAGGTATTCTTATTAATGGGATGGGAGTGGGCGATTGATCAAATCCCATACATAACTCCATTTTCTCTCGATGTGCTTTTTAAAAAGTGTCTAAACATAAATAATATCACTATTAACAGTTTAGACCATGATGCAATTGTCTTCTCCTTGAAATTAGTCCATTTCACAGCTCATTTTTTTTCCCATGATGTCACAACATTCACGTGCAGCGTAAATATTGAAAGAGATGTGTCCTTGACATAATAAGTAGTTGCTACATAGTTCAGTTACATTGAACTTACTTAAATTCTTCGTATGTGACGGATGGGGTGAATTGGTACTACCTGCCTGCTCCCGGCTATCATCTTGCAACTGTCAAATATAAATAATGAAATATTTTTGTCCTCCAAAAACATTGAACACGAATATATTTGATTTTGTATAAACGTATTCTATTCTATTTTAGGGCCGTTAGCAACTTGTTTGACTATACATGTTTGTTGTGCGAGACGTGACAGTCTTCACCCCTCTTGTATCCTTTGCTTGATAAAGTCCTTTTGGTTGAAACGTTGCTGTGTATTGTTATTGTTTTTGTTTATTGTGTAAAACTATAGTACTTTGTTTTTATGTGTTTGGCCATTGCTACATAGTTTTACTGCAATCTTCCCTTATATTGCCATTGCTACATAGTTTTACTGCAATCTTCCTTTATATCGCCATTGCTACATAGTTTTACTGCAATCTTCCCTTATATTGCCATTGCTACATAGTTTTACTGCAATCTTCCTTTATATCGCCATTGCTACATAGTTTTACTGCAATCTTCTATAGAGATTATTCTATTCTCTACGGAGTCAGTGATACTTGTAGTAGTGTTCGAAAGGGAACTGGGTCACATGCGCAATAAAATAAAGTGACATGGATACGCCAGGGTCAACTGTCTGGCACTGACCAAGATCATACTCTACCTCCACGAGGTGACTCTGGAAACAGAATGCTACACTGTAGTCTGGCAAAGCAGGTAGGGATCGAAAGAGATTTACCGCGCTATAAGGTGCATGCGCAGTCACGAATGATATGAGATCTGTTCGCACTACAGACAAACAAAATCTCAGAGTAGATGCGTCTGCACTAGTCTCCTAGCCGATGTCTAGAGGGGAATAATAGGCACACAAGTTGTGCATGTATCTAAGAAACTGATTTTGAAAATTGTACCAATGAATCGTCTGTAAGTGGAAAAATCATGTCCCCGAGAGTCAAACTAGTTGATCATACCAGAATTGCCCTGTTCGGTAAGATTCTGTAAATGGCTGATGTAACCTGTCTGCTCAGTGTCGACGCAAGGTAATACCTCAGTAAACTTTGTACCAGAGGTGTAACACGTGAGCCTGGTGTGGACAGGACGGTTGATCCACAGTCAACTCTAGATAACTAGACCAGAAAACTGACCGGGGATTCCTTGACCTAGATCAGAAAAGGGGGTTGGAAATTACAGATGTTTGATAGAACACTGCCCGATTTTTTGCAATTTTAATCAATTATATGAGTCTATGGTTATTTATTGGTGAAAATATTCATAATACTGATATTCCTTATTGTTAAACTTAACTTGTTGGATAATATAACTTGTTCGATTTAGCATTTTGTGTTGATTTTAAAATGAATTCGTCTATATACACCAATACTGGAATGCGAGGTCACATGGTGTTGTTGTGGTCTGATTTCCCATAATTCTTACCTAAGTCCGAAGGCCCATAAATTTATAGTTGGCTTTGGTTGATCACAAGATCGAAACTTTTGTTCTTTCACCTAGTAAAGTTGCCCTCTTTGACTTGAGTCTCAGTCTAACAGTTCTGCTTCATTTGTGAGAATGTACATTGTGCATCCGTCGTCTGTGTCGTTTCTGCCAGGCTGTCTTCTGCAACTTTGACTCTCCCTGTCGACCTACAAGCCAGCAGGCTGAATTCGCTCTCAGTCGGTCATTAGACAACGTGTGACCTCTTGGTTGCAGGCCACGCTACTTTTCGATACAGAGATGACACACACACTCACTGGCCACAAAGTATGGCAGACTTCTTTTCTGGCCGTACATACACAAACACTAACACTATACGTATCTCACATTTTATCCGTTCTACGTAACGAGAACTCGTTTTAGTCTCATACAAAACACAAGAAACAGCGCTCAGACTATCCCGTTAGAATGAACACACCGATCATGTTCTTTAAATAATATGAAAACGAACGATTGACACTATTGTACCGAATTTCTCAATATCTCTCCGTCTCTATTTGGCAGAGATGGCACATCATCTACTGAAAGTGTACACATATTGTGTTACAATACAAGTGGAGTTGTGCTGGTTTTTTATGGAAATGTACACAACGTTGACCGATACCTACTTTCACTGTTGACCATTAACTACTTGCAATGTTGACCACTACCTTACAGTTAATGCTGACAACTACCTACTTTCAATGTTGACCACTAACTACTTTCACTGTTGACCACTAACTACTTTCAATGTTGACAAATACCTACTTTCAATGTTGACCACTAACTTCTTTCACTGTTGACCACTAACTACTTTCACTGCTGACCACTAACTACTTTCACTGTTGACCACTACTTACTTTCAATGCTGACCACTAACTGCTTTCACTGTTGACCACTAACTACTTTCACTGTTGACCACTACTTACTTTCAATGCTGACCCCTAACTACTTTCACTGTTGACCACTAACTACTTTCACTGTTGACTACTAACTACTTTCACTGTTGACCACTACTTACTTTCAATGCTGACCACTAACTACTTTCACTGCTGACCCCTAACTACTTTCAATGTCTAAATAGTATAAAGACAAAGGATTGACCTCATTCCATCAAGATGTACCACATAAGACTCGGTTAATCTCAGTAGAAATAGCCCCCCCTTCTGCCGTGAGTATTGGAGAAAGCACAAGCTCTGTAGCTCCGGCAAGCAACCTATTGCTCTCTGGAAAAAATAACCCGTGAACAGAACGACGCAGTCCGGATTCGAATCCACAACCTTCAGAACGCAAGGCAACAGTTTAACCACTAAACCGCACAGACTCCTACACTTCTGAAATCTACAAATCGATGTCTGAAAAAGTTAAAAGATGTGCACAAAGGAAACTGATGTTGCTGACCTGTCTATCATATTTACACAGGAATCACATATCAAGTGCTAGAATTATGGGATTGATTTCTCCTTGAATATAGCTCTCGCTTGCGACTCCAGTATTCAGCATTAGAAATTCATGCGTTTTCTACAACTGACAGTTTCAATTGATTATGCACTCAATCTAACTAGTCATCACAGAGTTTAAGAAAAAGTTGGCAGAATTCATTTTCCAGATGTCAAATGGTGATCATTTTCATTTTATGCAAGCTCTGAAAGTGTATAGTCTTCTATATCATCAATATCTTCTTCTTCTTTTCTTCCTCAATTGTACACTCATCATTATCAAGGTGCGTATCCTTTCAGGACGTTGCTCTCTTTGCAGCGCATCTGAAATTCACTCTGTCTCTAGCCAGTACACCCACTTCGTCGATGGTCATATTCATGGTTTCTTTAATATCTTGTAGCCATTTTCTTTTTGATCTGCATCTGTGTCTTGAGATCCTGCCCTCTAATGCTGTTTTCTCTAGACCATCATGATGCTTGATGTGATCAAAGTATGTAATTTTTCTGACAGTTTCTTTCTGATTGACAGGTTGATTGACAGTTTATCAGCCAATTCTCTTCAACATTCAGTTCTTTCAGGACATTAGTGTTCTTTCTTTTTCTGTCCATGGTATTCGTAGGATCTTTCTGTAGTATTTCGTTTCGAAGAACTGGATTTTCACTAGCGTGGTGTTAAGGGATGGGGAGGGGGTATAAGCTTCTTATGTGTGGCCTTATCTATAAGACTTTCAAAGTTGGTACGCATTTATCTAATGTTGTTTTTTATACTGTCTCATTCCATCATTAGAACCAGGCTCCCATGTGATACTCTCTCTCATTCCATCATTAGAGCCAGACTCCCATGTGATACTCTCTCTCATTCCATCATTAGAACCAGGCTCCCATGTGATACTCTCTCTCATTCCATCATTAGAGCCAGACTCCCATGTGATGCTCTCTCTCATTCCATCATTAGAGCCAGACTCCCATGTGATACTCTCTCTCATTCCATCATTAGAGCCAGACTCCCATGTGATGCTCTCTCTCATTCCATCATTAGAGCCAGACTCCCATGTGATGCTCTCTCTCATTCCATCATTAGAGCCAGACTCCCATGTGATGCTCTCTCTCATTCCATCATTAGAGCCAGACTCCCATGTGATGCTCTCTCATTCCATCATTAGAGCCAGACTCCCATGTGGCAGACCCGTGTTCAATCTACGGTAAGACCAAGGATTTTTTTTCTGTTGTGGGCATAAAGAAAAATCTTAACCGAAACAGTCTCGCTGCGACTGCACTAGCCATGCGGCTATTAAATTCTTCAAGCTCTCATTCCACCTGTCCTACACTGTCCTACACTGTCCTACACTGTCCTACACTGTCCTACACTGTTCTACATCGTGCTACATCGTGCTATATCGTGCTACATCGTCCTACATCGTCCTACACTGTCCTACACTGTCCTACATCGTCCTACATCGTGCTACATCGTGCTACATCGTGCTACATCGTGCTATATCGTGCTACATCGTGCTACATCGTCCTACATCGTGCTACATCGTGCTACATCGTGCTACATCGTCCTACATCGTCCTACATCGTGCTACATCGTGCTACATCGTCCTACATCGTGCTACATCGTGCTACATCGTGCTACATCGTGCTACATCGTCCTACATCGTGCTACATCGTCCTACATCGTCCTACAAGGTGGTACTACATGCAGTAACGACAGTTCTTGTGTGTGTGTTTTTAAATTCAATCTTTTAAGTATGAAGTAGTTCTGTAACTTAAGTAGTTCTGTCACTTAAGTAGTTCTGTCACTTAAGTAGTTCTGTCACTTAAGTAGTTCTGTCACTTAAGTAGTTCTGTCACTTAAGTATGAAGTAGTTCTGTCACTTAAGTAGTTCTGTCACTTAAGTATGAAGTAGTTCTGTCACTTAAGTAGTTCTGTCACTTAAGTATGAAGTAGTTCTGTCACTTAAGTATGAAGTAGTTCTGTCACTTAAGTAGTTCTGTCACTTAAGTAGTTCTGTCACTTAAGTAGTTCTGTCACTTAAGTATGAAGTAGTTCTGTTACTTAAGTATGAAGTAGTTATGTCACTTAAGTATGAAGTAGTTCTGTCACTTAAGTATGAAGTAGTTCTGTCACTTAAGTAGGAAGTAGTTCTGTTACTTAAGTAGTTCTGTCACTTAAGAATACAACTGAATTCCACAGTAAACGGAGTGTTGTCAACAACATCTGGAAAGAAGGCGAGAGAAAGACTACGAAAAAGATGTTTAGATGGCATAGCAGAGTCCTGTCAAAAAAAGCAAACTTACTTTCACCCAAGCCACTAGATCAGCGCAAGACAAAAACAAAAACCACGACACTGGACAACAACCCGGTAGCAGTGTGACGACACTGGACAACAACCCGGTAGCAGTGTGACGACACTGGACAACAACCCGGTAGCAGTGTGACGACACTGGACAACAACCCGGTAGCAGTGTGACGACACTGGGCAACAACCCGGTAGCAGTGTGACGACAAAAGATGAAACCATTTCTGTGTGGTATTCCCTTTCTTCTGTATTCATTATTTATATTTACAATGTAACTCTCTGTGGTAGATGAGACCCGGACATACTTGTCTTATGTACAATGTGACTCTCTGTGGTAGATGAGACCCGGACATACTTGTCTTATGTACAATGTGACTCTCTGTGGTAGATGAGACCCGGACATTCTTGTCTTATGTACAATGTGATTCTCTGTGGTAGATGAGACCCGGACATTCTTGTCTTATGTACAATGTGACTCTCTGTGGTAGATGAGACCCGGACATTCTTGTCTTATGTACAATGTGACTCTCTGTGGTAGATGAGACCCGGACATACTTGTTAGGTGACCAAACTATTTCATCTGTTGTTGTCTTATGAATTAAAAGACTGGTTTTATACATTGTCTTCTTTTCATTACTTCCATTTCAAATTGCATCTCTCATTGTATCTCTCATTGTATCTCTCATTGTATCTCTCATTGTATCTCTCATTATATCTCTCATTGTTACTTCCATTTCTAATTGTATATCTCATTGTTACTCTTGCAGCAGCTCTTCTAAGACATCTTATATCTGTTGTTATGATTACCCACTACGGGGCACAGTGCATCATTGACTATGAGACATCAGACAGGCTGACAGGCTCTGCCAACAGATCAGGTGGTCAGCCAATGGATATAGCTGACATTTTGAACGTTCTCATAGAGTGTGACCGCAAAAAACTATTTCCATTTAAACGGAACACATATGGACATATCTGAACTGCAGGAACACATATGGACATATCTGAACTGCAGGAACACATATGGACATATCTGAACTGCAGGAACACATATGGACATATCTGAACTGCAGGAACACATATGGACATGTCTGAACTGAAGGAACACATATGGACATGTCTAAACTGCAGGAACACATATGGACATATCTGAACTGCAGGAACACATATGGACATGTCTGAACTGCAATGATTGTTTTCCAAACTGAACCTGAAACTAATTACCCTCTCATTAGCTGTAGTGAGCGTCTAGTATCTATGTTTAGCTGTAGTGAGTGTCTATCTATGTTTAGTTGTAGTGAGCGTCTAGTATCTATGTTTAGTTGTAGTGAGCGTCTAGTATCTATGTTTAGTTGTAGTGAGCGTCTATCTATGTTTAGTTGTAGTGAGCGTCTAGTATCTATGTTTAGTTGTAGTGAGCGTCTAGTGTCTATGTTTAGTTGTAGTGAGCGTCTATTTATGTTTAGTTGTAGTGAGCGTCTAGTATCTATGTTTAGTTGTAGTGAGTGTCTAGTATCTATGTTTAGTTGTAGTGAGCGTCTAGTATCTATGTTTAGTTGTAGTGAGCGTCTAGTATCTATGTTTAGCTGTAGTGAGCGTCTAGTATCTATGTTTAGCTGTAGTGAGCGTCTAGTTTCTATGTTTAGCTGTAGGGAACGTCTAGTATCTATGTTTAGCTGTAGTGAGCGTCTAGTTTCTATGTTTAGCTGTAGGGAACGTCTAGTATCTATGTTTAGCTGTAGTGAGCGTCTAGTATCTATGATTAGCTGTAGTGAGCGTCTATCTATGTTTAGTTGTAGTGAGCGTCTATTATCTATGTTTAGCTGTAGTGAGTGTCTAGTATCTATGTTTAGCTGTAGTGAGTGTCTAGTATCTATGTTTAGTTGTAGTGAGCGTCTATCTATGTTTAGCTGTAGTGAACATCTAGTGTCTATGTTTAGCTGTAGTGAACATCTAGTGTCTATGTTTAGCTGTAGGGAACGTCTAGTATCTATGTTTAGTTGTAGTGAGCGTCTAGTATCTATGTTTAGCTGTAGTGAGTGTCTATCTATGTTTAGCTGTAGTGAGCGTCTAGTATCTATGTTTAGTTGTAGTGAGCGTCTAGTATCTATGTTTAGTTGTAGTGAGCGTCTATTTATGTTTAGTTGTAGTGAGCGTCTAGTATCTATGTTTAGTTGTAGTGAGTGTCTATCTATGTTTAGCTGTAGTGAGCGTCTAGTATCTATGTTTAGCTGTAGTGAGCGTCTAGTTTCTATGTTTAGCTGTAGTGAGTGTCTAGTATCTATGTTTAGCTGTAGTGAGCGTCTATCTATGTTTAGTTGTAGTGAGCGTTTAGTATATATGTTTAGCTGTAGTGAGCGTCTATCTATGTTTAGCTGTAGAGAGCGTCTAGTATCTATGTTTAGCTGTAGTGAGTGTCTAGTATCTATGTTTAGCTGTAGTGAGTGTCTAGTATATATGTTTAGTTGTAGTGAGCGTCTAGTGTCTATGTATAGCTGTAGTGAGCGTCTAGTATCTATGTTTAGCTGTAGTGAGCGTCTAGTTTCTATGTTTAGCTGTAGTGAGTGTCTAGTATCTATGTTTAGTTGTAGTGAGCGTCTAGTATCTATGTTTAGTTGTAGTGAGCGTCTAGTATCTATGTTTAGCTGTAGTGAGTGTCTAGTATCTAAGTTTAGCTGTTGTGAGTGTCTAGTATATATGTTTAGTTGTAGTGAGCGTCTAGTATCTATGTTTAGCTGTAGTGAGCGTCTAGTTTCTATGTTTAGCTGTAGTGAGTGTCTAGTATCTATGTTTAGTTGTAGTGAGCGTATATCTATGTTTAGCTGTAGTGAGTGTCTAGTATCTAAGTTTAGCTGTAGTGAGTGTCTAGTATCTATGTTTAGTTGTAGTGAGCGTCTAGTATCTATGTTTAGTTGTAGTGAGCGTCTAGTATCTATGTTTAGCTGTAGTGAGCGTCTAGTATCTATGTTTAGCTGTAGTGAGCGTCTAGTTTCTATGTTTAGCTGTAGTGAGCGTCTATCTATATTTAGCTGTAGTGAGCGTCTAGTTTCTATGTTTAGCTGTAGTGAGCGTCTAGTATCTATGTTTAGCTGTAGTGAGCGTCTATCTATGTTTAGCTGTAGTGAGCGTCTATCTATGTTTAGCTGTAGTGAGCGTCTAGTATCTATGTTTAGCTGTAGTGAGCGTCTAGTATCTATGTTTAGCTGTAGTGAGCGTCTAGTATCTATGTTTAGTTGTAGTGAGCGTCTGTCTATGTTTAGTTGTAGTGAGCGTCTAGTATATATGTTTAGCTGTAATGAGCGTCTAGTATCTATGTTTAGCTGTAGTGAGTGTCTAGTATCTATGTTTAGCTGTAGTGAGTGTCTAGTATCTATGTTTAGCTGTTGTGAGTGTCTAGTATCTATGTTTAGCTGTAGTGAGTGTCTAGTATATATGTTTAGTTGTAGTGAGCGTCTAGTGTCTATGTATAGCTGTAGTGAGTGTCTAGTATCTATGTTTAGCTGTAGTGAGTGTCTAGTATCTATGTTTAGCTGTAGTGAGCGTCTAGTATCTATGTTTAGCTGTAGTGAGCGTCTAGTTTCTATGTTTAGCTGTATATATGGCCCTTTTCATCTTTACAGACGGTCAATAGGCAAGTGTTTTACTGTGACAACTTCTGAGTTTTCGCTTTTCTCTCTTGTTGTTCAGCTCGTACATAAGTCTCTTCTCAAAAGACTCTGCGCCCTTCCGTAATTTGGCTTTCCACACAACTCTGTCATCAGCTAGTCCCTCGCATGTGCTGGGATCTATAGAAAAGTTTTTCATTGAGGTTTTGCAGACATCTTTATATCTGAGCAGTGGTCTGCCCTGGTGCCTCTTCCTCCGAAAGTTCACAGAACAACATTTGTTTTGGTATGCGATAAGTTTCCATTCTTCTCACATGTCCCAACCATCTTAGTCGTCTACTGCTGAGCATGCCCATGATGGAAGGCAGATTTGCACGTTGTAGTACTTCAGTATTGGTTATCTTGTCGTACCACCTGATGTTCATAATCTTGCGGAGACATCGAAGGTGAAAGATGTTAAGTCTCCTCTCGTGTCTTGAGTAGGCTGTCCATGTTTCTGAGCCATATAGTAAAGAACTAATTACACAGGCTCGATATATTTGAGTCTTCGTCTTCAATGTCAATTTTTTGTGTCCCACGCTCGCTTTGATAGTTTGCCGAATGTAGTAGCGGCACTCCTTATACGAGCGTTGATTTCCTCGTCAAGAGAAAGGCTGGCAGTGACCGTGGACCCAAGATAGCAGAATTTTTGCACTGGTGTTAGATGGTCGCCATTTAAAGTGATGTTTGATGTCTTACCTCCTTGACATAATACAACTGTTTTAGAGACACTTATTGTCAGAGAAAAGAGGTCGCATGCCTTTGACAAATTATTAATTAGACTTTGCAGTGTGGTCTCACTGTGGGCGACTAAGGCAGCATCATCAGCGAAAAGGAGATCCTTGAGAAGTATTTCCGTTGTTTTTGTCTTGGCTCTTAAGCGAGCCAAGTTAAACAGTGAACCATCAGATCTAGTGCGGATGAAAACATCACCATCAGCGTCCCCTAAGGCGTGGTTCAAAGGACTGCGAAGAAGATACCAAAGAGAGTGGGGGCAAGGACACAGCCCTGCTTGACTCAACTCTTAACCTCGAAACTATCAGATGTGCTGCCATCGAACTGTATGCTGGCTTTCATGCCCTCATGGAAGGAAACAATCAATTGGAGCAACTTTGGGGGACAACCAATATACTTCAATATTTTATAAAGACTTGGCCTGCTGACTGTGTCGAATGCCTTAGTCAGATCCACGAAAGCAATACATAGAGGCTTGCTCTGCTCTCTGCACTTCTCTTGTAGCTGTCGAAGGGTAAATATCATGTCAGTTGTTGACCGTCTAGCTGTAGTGAGCGTCTATCTATATTTAGCTGTAGTGAGCGTCTAGTTTCTATGTTTAGCTGTAGTGAGCGTCTATCTATGTTTAGCTGTAGTGAGCGTCTATCTATGTTTAGCTGTAGTGAGTGTCTAGTATCTATGTTTAGCTGTAGTGAGTGTCTAGTATCTATGTTTAGCTGTAGTGAGCGTCTAGTATCTATGTTTATTTGTAGTGAGCGTCTGTCTATGTTTAGTTGTAGTGAGCGTCTAGTATATATGTTTAGTTGTAGTGAGTGTCTAGTATATATGTTTAGCTGTAGTGAGCGTCTATCTATGTTTAGCTGTAGAGAGCGTCTAGTATCTATGTTTAGCTGTAGTGAGCGTATATCTATGTTTAGCTGTAGTGAGCGTCTATCTAAGTTTAGCTGTAGTGAGTGTCTAGTATCTATGTTTAGCTGTAGTGAGCGTCTATTTTCTATGTTTAGTTGTAGTGAGTGTCTAGTATCTATGTTTAGTTGTAGTGAGTGTCTAGTATCTATGTTTAGCTGTAGTGAGCGTATATCTATGTTTAGCTGTAGTGAGCGTCTATCTAAGTTTAGCTGTAGTGAGTGTCTAGTATCTATGTTTAGCTGTAGTGAGCGTCTATTTTCTATGTTTAGTTGTAGTGAGTGTCTAGTATCTATGTTTAGTTGTAGTGAGTGTCTAGTATCTATGTTTAGCTGTAGTGAGTGTCTAGTATCTATGTTTAGCTGTAGTGAGTGTCTAGTATATATGTTTAGCTGTAGTGAGTGTCTAGTATCTATGTTTAGCTGTAGTGAGTGTCTAGTATCTATGTTTAGCTGTAGTGAGCGTCTAGTTTCTATGTTTAGTTGTAGTGAGTGTCTAGTATCTATGTTTAGTTGTAGTGAGCGTATATCTATGTTTAGCTGTAGTGAGTGTCTAGTATCTATGTTTAGCTGTAGTGAGCGTCTAGTATCTATGTTTAGTTGTAGTGAGCGTCTAGTATCTATGTTTAGTTGTAGTGAGCGTCTAGTATCTATGTTTAGTTGTAGTGAGCGTCTAGTATCTATGTTTAGCTGTAGTGAGCGTGTAGTATCTATGTTTAGCTGTAGTGAGCGTCTAGTATATATGTTTAGCTGTAGTGAGCGTCTATCTATGTTTAGCTGTAGTGAGCGTCTAGTTTCTATGTTTAGCTGTAGTGAGCGTCTATCTATGTTTAGCTGTAGTGAGCGTCTATCTATGTTTAGCTGTAGTGAGCGTCTAGTTTCTATGTTTAGCTGTAGTGAGCGTCTATCTATGTTTAGCTGTAGTGAGCGTCTATCTATGTTTAGCTGTAGTGAGCGTCTAGTATCTATGTTTAGCTGTAGTGAGCGTCTAGTATCTATGTTTAGTTGTAGTGAGCGTCTAGTATCTATGTTTAGCTGTAGTGAGTGTCTATCTATGTTTAGCTGTAGTGAGCGTCTAGTATCTATGTTTAGTTGTAGTAAGCGTCTATCTATGTTTAGATGTAGTGAGCGTCTATCTATGTTTAGCTGTAGTGAGCGTCTAGTATCTATGTTTAGCTGTAGTGAGTGTCTAGTATCTATGTTTAGTTGTAGTGAGCGTCTATCTATGTTTAGCTGTAGTGAGTGTCTAGTATCTATGTTTAGCTGTAGTGAGCGTCTAGTATCTATGTTTATTTGTAGTGAGCGTCTAGTATCTATGTTTATTTGTAGTGAGCGTCTGTCTATGTTTAGTTGTAGTGAGTGTCTAGTATATATGTTTAGCTGTAGTGAGCGTCTATCTATGTTTAGCTGTAGTGAGCGTCTATCTATGTTTAGTTGTAGTGAGTGTCTAGTATCTATGTTTAGCTGTAGTGAGCGTATATCTATGTTTAGCTGTAGTGAGTGTCTAGTATCTATGTTTAGCTGTAGTGAGCGTCTAGTATCTATGTTTAGTTGTAGTGAGCGTCTAGTATCTATGTTTAGTTGTAGTGAGCGTCTAGTATCTATGTTTAGTTGTAGTGAGTGTCTAGTATCTATATTTAGCTGTAGTGAGTGTCTAGTATCTATGTTTAGCTGTAGTGAGCGTCTATCTATGTTTAGCTGTAGTGAGCGTCTATCTATGTTTAGCTGTAGTGAGCGTCTATCTATGTTTAGCTGTAGTGAGCGTCTAGTATCTATGTTTAGCTGTAGTGAGCGTCTATCTATGTTTAGCTGTAGTGAGTGTCTAGTATCTATGTTTAGCTGTAGTGAGCGTCTAGTATCTATGTTTATTTGTAGTGAGCGTCTGTCTATGTTTAGTTGTAGTGAGCGTCTAGTATATATGTTTAGCTGTAGTGAGCGTCTATCTATGTTTAGCTGTAGAGAGCGTCTAGTATCTATGTTTAGCTGTAGTGAGTGTCTAGTATCTATGTTTAGCTGTAGTGAGTGTCTAGTATCTATGTTTAGCTGTAGTGAGCGTCTATCTATGTTTAGCTGTAGTGAGCGTCTATCTATGTTTAGTTGTAGTGAGCGTCTAGTATCTATGTTTAGTTGTAGTGAGCGTCTAGTATCTATGTTTAGTTGTAGTGAGCGTCTATTTATGTTTAGTTGTAGTGAGCGTCTAGTATCTATGTTTAGTTGTAGTGAGTGTCTATCTATGTTTAGCTGTAGTGAGCGTCTAGTATCTATGTTTAGCTGTAGTGAGCGTCTAGTATCTATGTTTAGCTGTAGTGAGCGTCTAGTTTCTATGTTTAGCTGTAGGGAACGTCTAGTATCTATGTTTAGCTGTAGTGAGCGTCTAGTATCTATGTTTAGCTGTAGTGAGCGTCTATCTATGTTTAGTTGTAGTGAGCGTTTAGTATATATGTTTAGCTGTAGTGAGCGTCTATCTATGTTTAGCTGTAGCGAGCGTCTAGTATCTATGTTTAGCTGTAGTGAGTGTCTAGTATCTATGTTTAGCTGTAGTGAGTGTCTAGTATATATGTTTAGTTGTAGTGAGCGTCTAGTGTCTATGTATAGCTGTAGTGAGCGTCTAGTATCTATGTTTAGCTGTAGTGAGCGTCTAGTTTCTATGTTTAGCTGTAGTGAGTGTCTAGTATCTATGTTTAGTTGTAGTGAGCGTATATCTATGTTTAGCTGTAGTGAGTGTCTAGTATCTATGTTTAGCTGTAGTGAGCGTCTAGTATCTATGTTTAGCTGTAGTGAGCGTCTATTATCTATGTTTAGCTGTAGTGAGCGTCTATCTATGTTTAGCTGTAGTGAGTGTCTAGTATCTATGTTTAGTTGTAGTGAGCGTCTAGTATCTATGTTTAGTTGTAGTGAGCGTCTATCTATGTTTAGTTGTAGTGAGCGTCTATTTATGTTTAGCTGTAGTGAGCGTCTATCTATATTTAGCTGTAGTGAGCGTCTAGTATCTATGTTTAGCTGTAGTGAGCGTCTATCTATATTTAGCTGTAGTGATTGTCTATCTATGTTTAGTTGTAGTGAGCGTCTAGTATCTATGTTTAGCTGTAGTGAGTGTCTAGTATCTATGTTTAGTTGTAGTGAGCGTCTAGTTTCTATGTTTAGTTGTAGTGAGTGTCTAGTATCTATGTTTAGCTGTAGTGAGTGTCTAGTATCTATATTTAGCTGTAGTGAGTGTCTAGTATCTATGTTTAGCTGTAGTGAGTGTCTAGTATCTATGTTTAGTTGTAGTGAGCGTCTAGTTTCTATGTTTAGTTGTAGTGAGCGTCTAGTTTCTATGTTTAGCTGTAGTGAGTGTCTAGTATCTATGTTTAGCTGTAGTGAGCGTCTAGTTTCTATGTTTAGCTGTAGTGAGTGTCTAGTATCTATGTTTAGCTGTAGTGAGCGTCTATCTATGTTTAGCTGTAGTGATTGTCTATCTATGTTTAGTTGTAGTGAGCGTCTAGTATCTATGTTTAGCTGTAGTGAGTGTCTAGTATCTATGTTTAGTTGTAGTGAGCGTCTAGTTTCTATGTTTAGTTGTAGTGAGTGTCTAGTATCTATGTTTAGCTGTAGTGAGTGTCTAGTATCTATATTTAGCTGTAGTGAGTGTCTAGTATCTATGTTTAGCTGTAGTGAGTGTCTAGTATCTATGTTTAGTTGTAGTGAGCGTCTAGTTTCTATGTTTAGTTGTAGTGAGCGTCTAGTTTCTATATTTAGCTGTAGTGAGTGTCAAGTATCTATGTTTAGCTGTAGTGAGCGTCTAGTTTCTATGTTTAGCTGTAGTGAGTGTCTAGTATCTATGTTTAGCTGTAGTGAGCGTCTATCTATGTTTAGCTGTAGTGAGCGTCTAGTATCTATGTTTAGTTGTAGTGAGTGTCTAGTTTCTATGTTTAGTTGTAGTGAGTGTCTAGTATCTATGTTAGCTGTATAGGTCTAGTATCTTTCTAGTATCTATTTTTTTAGCTGTAGTGAGTGTCTATTCTATGTTTAGCTGTAGTGAGTGTCTAGTATCTATGTTTAGCTGTAGTGAGTGTCTAGTATCTATGTTTAGTTGTAGTGAGTGTCTAGTATCTATGTTTAGTTGTAGTGAGTGTCTAGTATCTATGTTTAGTTGTAGTGAGTGTCTAGTATCTATGTTTAGTTGTAGTGAGTGTCTAGTATCTATGTTTAGTTGTAGTGAGTGTCTATCTATGTTTAGTTGTAGTGAGGTCTATATCTATGTTTAGTTGTAGTGAGTGTCTAGTATCTATGTTTAGCTGTAGTGAGTGTCTAGTATCTATGTTTAGCTGTAGTGAGTGTCTAGTATCTATGTTTAGCTGTAGTGAGTGTCTAGTATCTATGTTTAGCTGTAGTGAGTGTCTAGTATCTATGTTTAGCTGTAGTGAGTGTCTAGTATCTATGTTTAGTTGTAGTGAGTGTCTAGTTTCTATGTTTAGCTGTAGTGAGTGTCTAGTATCTATGTTTAGTTGTAGTGAGTGTCTAGTTTCTATGTTTAGTTGTAGTGAGTGTCTAGTTCTATGTTTAGTGTAGTGAGTGTCTAGTATCTATGTTTAGCTGTAGTGAGTGTCTAGTATCTATTTTTAGCTGTAGTGAGTGTCTAGTATCTATGTTTAGCTTTTAGTGAGTGTCTAGTATCTATGTTTAGTTGTAGTGAGTGTCTAGTATCTATGTTTAGTTGTAGTGAGTGTCTAGTATCTATGTTTAGTTGTAGTGAGCAGTTCATGAGTATCATATGTTTAGCTGTAGTGAGTGTCTAGTTCTATATTTAGTTGTAGTGAGTGTCTAGTATTATGTTTAGTGTAGTGAGTGTCTAGTATCTATATTTAGTTGTAGTGAGTGTCTAGTATCTATGTTTAGTTGTAGTGAGTGTCTAGTATCTATGTTTAGTTGTAGTGATTGTCTAGTATCTATGTTTAGCTGTAGTGAGTGTCTAGTATCTATATTTAGCTGTAGTGAGTGTCTAGTATCTATGTTTAGCTGTAGTGAACATCTAGTGTCTATGTTTGACATTGATAGGTAATTCTTATGGGATATGCTTTAGGATTCGCAAGTGGCTTTTTATATGTCAGGAGTGGTGTTAGTTGTCCCATTACCTGGTTCGTCTGTTCCCATCGTATGTTGATTTCTCTATCCATCCCCCCTCCTGCCATCCCACATTTGAACACACTTGTTCGTGTGGTGATTGTTTGTTTTTGTTTGATTAAAATGGTTTCTGCATGCCTTGTCTATCATCAACTGTAGAATCTCTTTGTCTATCATCAACTGTAGAATCTTATTGTCTATCATCAACTGTAGAATCTTCTCGTCTATCATCAACTGTATAATCTCAAAAACAAACAGACAATATTCCACAGGTATAAAGATGATAAGACAACATTCGACAGGTATAAAGTCGATAAATGAACAAACAGACAGGTATAAAGTCGATAAATGAACAAACAGACAGGTATAAAGTCGATAAATGAACAAACAGGCAGGTATAAAGTCGATAAATGAACAAATAGGCAGGTATAAAGATGATAAATGAACAAACAGACAGGTATAAAGATGATAAATGAAGCATCTGGAAATGAGAAAAATAAACACATACACACGGCTGTATAATTTGTCACAAGTGTCAGGTTCAACTGAGTTTTCAAACACGTGCAAATTGACAAATTTTCCTCGTTATGCCTAGGTCACACAGACATGTAATTTAACAACAGTGCCTAGTTATACCTGGGTCACAAAGACATGTAATGTTGCAATTGATACAGGTTATACCTGGGTTACACGGACAGGCAATTTAACAACAGTGCCTAGTTATGCCTGGGTCGCACGGACAGGTAATGTAGCAAATATGCAGAGTTATATCTTGGCGGACGTCTGAGATGTGTTAAAAGTAAAACAAGTAAAGGAACCCGTTTTAATACCATGAGGTTTATTGGTTAATACGATATTAGAAACATTAACTGACAATTCTCATTGTGGAATTGAAGCCTGGATCACCAGTCTACGAAGCAAGAAGTGTAGACGCTGGACTCTTTCCTTGAAAATATCTATCTCTGATCAGTCAATGATGTGTTTGTCTCTCTCTCTCTATCTCTCTCTCTCTCTCTAATGTCCCCCAGTGCATTCTGTCTTTCTGATATCACCCAGTGCATTCTCTCTCTCTCTCTCTGATATCACTCAGTACATTCTCTCTCTCTCTCTCTCTCTGATATCACTCAGTGCACTCTGTCTCTCTCTCTCTCTCTGATATCACTCAGTGCACTCAGTCTCTCTTTCTTTCTCTCTCTGATATCACTCAGTGCATTCTGTCTCTCTCTCACTGATATCACACAGTGCATTCTGTCTCTCTCCCCCTCTAATCTGAAATCTGCACGTGCGGTTTTATATTCTCTTTATTCATCTAGCATATTCATTTTCTCTTTATTCATATAGATTCTAGCATGTTCATTTTCTGTGCAAAAGTAACACTCTAAAACTAGACATATCCAAGATGATATTTACTGGTTAACATCTTTGCTTCTACACCGGTGTCAGATGTTCCCTAAACTCAACGCCTTCTATTTCATTTTGGGAACACTTTCCTTGGGTTAACAATCAGATCAACACCGCCATCTCTCCGCCATGATTTAACCTAAGATACGATTAGCAAACAATCTCACAGTTTGGTGTTTGTCTGAAATTCAATTTAAAACTAGGCTGGCCATTTTATTTGAAATACGAAACTACCATTGTTTTTGGTTTATCAGGCTGCAAATAACATTAGAATATCAATTTAGTCAAGGCACAGTGAAGTTTAGAACATCAATTTAGTCAAGGCACAGTGAAGTTTAGAACATCAATTTAGTCAAGGCACAGTGAAGTTTAGAACATCAATTTAGTCAAGGCACAGTGAAGTTTAGAACATCAATTTAGTCAAGGCACAGTGAAGTTTAGAACATCAATTTAGTCAAGGCACAGTGAAGTTTAGAACATCAATTTAGTCAAGGCACAGTGAAGTTTAGAACATCAATTTAGTCAAGGCACAGTGAAGTTTAGAACATCAATTTAGTCAAGGCACAGTGAAGTTTAGAACATCAATTTAGTCAAGGCACAGTGAAGTTTAGAACATCAATTTAGTCAAGGCACAGTGGAGTTTAGAACATCAATTTAGTCAAGGCACAGTGAAGTTTAGAACATCAATTTAGTCAAGGCACAGTGAAGTTTAGAACATCAATTTAGTCAAGGCACAGTGAAGTTTAGAACATCAATTTAGTCAAGGCACAGTGAAGTTTAGAACATCAATTTAGTCAAGGCACAGTGAAGTTTAGAACATCAATTTAGTCAAGGCACAGTGGAGTTTAGAACATCAATTTAGTCAAGGCACAGTGGAGTTTAGAACATCAATTTAGTCAAGGCACAGTGAAGTTTAGAACATCAATTTAGTCAAGGCACAGTGAAGTATAAGGATGACCTGCTTCTTTGATGGAAACGGATGTAACGACATTCTCTAGCCCTTTATCTACTAAGGACGTGTATAGACGTTTTCCCCATTCACTGCTAAAGACGCATTAATACGTCTGTTATTTTCTCTCCTCTGAGGACTAAAGACGTGTTAACACGTTATACATTGCTACTGTCACTGCTATAGGCGTACAATGACGTTTGTGACCTAGAAACAAAAGAGTAGCTATTTGTAACTCCGTCTTCAGAAAGTATGTAGCAGCGAAAGGGTTAGAGATGAAAGCTATGTCAGTAAAACATCTGCTAGAAAAGTTCTCAGTAAAATGTCTGTTGGAAAAACTGTTAGTAAAACTTCTTTTGTAAAAACTCTCAGTAAAGCGTATGCTGGAAAAGCTGTCAGTAAACTTTCTCTTGGAAAAAATGTCAGTAAAGATTCTCTTGAAAAAACTGCCAGTAAAACGTATGTTGGAAAAGCTGTCAGTAAAACTTCTCTTGGAAAAGCTGCCAGTAAAACGTATGCTGGAAAAGCTGCCAGTAAACCTTCTCTTGGAAAAGCTGCCAGTAAAACTTCTCTTGGAGAAGCTATCATTAGATCACTTTTGCTGGAAAAACTTTCAATGAAACTTCTGCTTGAGTAGTTCTATCGCTAAAACTTCTGATAGAAAAAGGTATAGGAATGGTTAGAGCAGTTAAGGAATGGTCCCACCTCAACAAGACGAAAGTGATGATAATTCGCTGATTTCAGGAACGAACATTTAGCAGAAGAAAACAAAAAGAATTAGTAATCTCACTTCCAAATCTTAAACTATACCAATCCTAGCACTGTCAGACCTCCAACACTGCATGCCACTATGTCATTATAACAACCTCACCTCCAAATCTTAATCTATACCAATCCAAGCACTGTGAGGCCTCCAACACTGCATGCCACTATGTCATTATAACAACCTCACCTCCAAATCTTAATCTATACCAATCCTAGCACTGTGAGGCCTCCAACACTGCATGCCACTATGTCATTATAACAACCTCACCTCCAAATCTTAAACTATACCAATCCTAGCACTGTCAGGCCTCCAACACTGCATGCCACTATGTCATTATAACAACCTCACCTCCAAATCTTAATCTATACCAATCCAAGCACTGTGAGGCCTCCAACACTGCATGTCACTACATCATTACACTTTTAAAAATATATATTCCTCTGGTACCGTTATACGTCATAAAGAGCCTGTAAGTAATTTCTCCATACTGTTCTGTCCTGGACAACTCTCTCAATCTCTTTCATGGAATTGATAGGAGCTTTTTTGCATCTCTCAGCAAAGTTCGTCTAGGGGTTTCCTATGGCGTCCTCTCTTTCTTTAACCCTTTGCATAAAGTTCGTCTAGGGGTTTCCTATGGTGTCATCTCTTTCTTTAACCCTTTGCATCCCAATTCAAGCATCACAAAATTCAAGCATCACAAAATCACTACACCCCCATCCCCCATCCCCATCTATAAAGAAATAAATGGTGAAAGAGAAGAAGAAGATTCCCAATTAAATGTCTGTTATGTTAGTCTTTAATGATATCTTCTCGGGGTATGTCCAACATATCTCAATCTTCTAACTTCTTATAACTTACTTATTATACGCTCGTGTGGTGCCAGGGCCCGCAAGGAAAGCAAAGAATAGTACCACTGCGACCTACAATGCAAATAGTAAGAGGCGACTAATGTAGGCACTAGGGAGGCTACCCTAGTAAGTAAAAAAGCATCGCATAAGTCGGATGTGCTGGCCTACTTGTAGGCGCAAAACTGGCACAACGTACAATCGCTCTTAGGCTCAGATCACATACAAATCACACAGAGTGGCTGACAGGTTGTCGATATGGAGCGTTGGAAGAAGAAGAAGAATTTATTATAGATTTATCTTGACGTTTCTGTGGACATAAACTGTATCACGTGATAACACTCACGTGACTCTTGGAATTAAGTCAGTTTTTATTTTAAAAAACAGTAGAATGCGTACAAGACTGCACAATAAAACAAACATAAATAATGACAAAATAAATAATTGCAGAAGATGGTGACATTTCCACTGGCTTCTGTAAACTGTCAAGATAGTAGGCTCGATCTTCTGGTTAGTTGGTATCGATCTACTTAGACATGAGCAGTGTTCAGTTAGCGATGGAAGGGTTTTTATTCGTTGTTTTGATGAATATGTGAACCAAAGTTGTATGTTATTTACACGTGACACCCGTGTGGGGACGGGGCCAACAAAGAAAGCAAAGAATAGTACCACTACTAATTCAAGGCATGTCGTAAGAGGCGACTGATGTAGGACCTAGGGATGCTACCCTAGTAAATAAATAGCGTTGAAGAAATGGGATGTGCTGGCCTACTTGTAGGCGCATAACTGCCACAACGTACAATTGCTCTTAGGCTCAGATCATATACTAATCATAAAGAGTGGTTAACAAATAGTCGATATGAAGCGCTCGAAGAAGAATTTACAAGTGAAAGATGTTCTAAAGTCGATGTTCTAAAGTCGATGTTCTAAAGTCGATGTTCTAAAGCCGATGTTCTAAAGTCGATGTTCTAAAGCCGGTGCTCTAAAGTCGATGTTCTAAAGTCGATGTTCTAAAGCCGATGTTCTAAAGTCGATGTTCTAAAGTCGATGTTCTAAAGTTGATGTTCTAAAGTCGATGTTCTAAAGTCGATGTTCTAAAGCCGATGTTCTAAAGTCGATGTTCTAAAGCCGATGTTCTAAAGTCGATGTTCTAAAGTCGATGTTCTAAAGTCGATGTTCTAAAGTCGATGTTCTAAAGTCGATGTTCTAAAGTCAATGTTCTAAAGTCGATGTTCTAAAGTCGATGTTCTAAAGCCGGTGCTCTAAAGTCGATGTTCTAAAGTCGATGTTCTAAAGTCGATGTTCTAAAGTCGATGTTCTAAAGTCGGTATTCTAAAGTCGATATTCTAAAGTCGGTATTCTAAAGTCGGTGTTCTAAAGTCGATGTTCTAATGTCGATGTTCTAATGTCGATGTTCTAAAGTCAGTGTTCTAAAGTCGGTATTCTAAAGTCGATATTCTAAAGTCGGTATTCTAAAGTCGGTGTTCTAAAGTCGATGTTCTAATGTCGATGTTCTAATGTCGATGTTCTAAATTCAGTGTTCTAAAGTCGGTGTTCTAATGTCGGTGTTCTAAAGTCGGTGTTCTAAAGTCGATGGATTGACTTTATTGCACCGGAATTTAACCCATATGATGCCGTCCCTCTTCGCAGCAATGACACGCCACCTGCTGATAGTATTGCACAATGCATGAACTCCGTAGCTTCGGCAACAATCCTAGAGGTCTCTGGAAAAAATGCACTTGTGAACAGAACGAAGTGGTCCGGATTCGAACCACGACTTTCGACTCGCAAGGCAAGGGCGTAACCATTTAGTCACAGAGACCTTCGACTCGCAAGGCAAGGGCGTAACCATTTAGTCACAGAGAGCCCCAAGTGAAAGGTGTTTGATTCTCAACTAAAGATGGTTCCTTTGTCATTGATTGATTGATTGATTGATTGATTGATAGGACCATCATCATTGCACTTCGGGAGTAAACATGTGTGCACCGATCTCTTTCTTTACACAGGAAGATATCAGTGGCAGTGCACGAGCTCCGTAGCACCGGCGAGGGTCCCTGATATAATTTAGAAAAATGTGAAACTATTTTGAAGAATTTTATTTTGTATTCTTTCTAACGAAATTTGTCTGGATATCGATTTTCCTGTCCTCTCTTCTCTAAGACTATTTGGAACTGTCTAAGGTTCTTTTAAGTGCTTAACTTAAGAGAGCGGGACCTACGTTTTATCGTCCGTTTCCGATAGGACTAGAAACTCGATCTCAACTATACTGAGATCAGGGATCTCTGGACAAATATCCCGATATCTCCCTGAGGGAGCTAGCCGAGTACCTTTGGAAGGAAAGACGAGCACATAACTCGTACGTCTTAGAGAACCAATAACTCGTACGTCTTAGAGAACCAATAACTTGTACGTCTTAGAGAACCAATAACTTGTACGTCTTAGAGAACCAATAACTCGTACGTCTTAGAGAACCAATAACTCGTACGTCTTAGAGAACCAATAACTCGTACGTCTTAGAGAACCAATAACTTGTACGTCTTAGAGAACCAATAACTTGTACGTCTTAGAGAACCAATAACTCGTACGTCTTAGAGAACCAATAACTTGTACGTCTTAGAGAACCAATAACTTGTACGTCTTAGAGAACCAATAACTTGTCGTCTTAGAGAACCAATAACTCGTACGTCTTAGAGAACCAATACTTGTCGTCTTAGAGAACCAATAACTGACGTCTTAGAGAACCAATAACTGTACGTCTTAGAGAACCAATAACTCTGTACGTCTTAGAGAACCAATAACTCGTACGTCTTAGAGAACCAATAACTTGTACGTCTTAGAGAACCAATAACTTGTACGTCTTAGAGAACCAATAACTTGTACGTCTTAGAGAACCAATAACTCGTACGTCTTAGAGAACCAATAACTTGTACGTCTTAGAGAACCAATAACTGTACGTCTTAGAGAACCAATAACTCTACGTCTTAGAGAAGGCTCAATAACTTGTCGTCTTAGAGAACCAATAACTTGTACGTCTTAGAGAACCAATAACTTGTACGTCTTAGAGAACCAATAGACGTCTTGAGACAAAGTACGTCTTAGAGAACCAATAACTTGTACGTCTTAGAGAACCAATAACTGTACGTCTTAGAACCAAACACGTCTTAGAGAACCAATAACTTGTACGTCTTAGAGAACCAATAACTTGTACGTCTTAGAGAACCAATAACTTGTACGTCTTAGAGAACCAATAACTTGTACGTCTTAGAGAACCAATAACTACTCTTGAGACTAACGTACGTCTTAGAGAACCAATAACTGTACGTCTTAGAGAACCAATAACTTGTACGTCTTAGAGAACCAATAACTTGAACGTCTTAGAGAACCAATAACTTGTACGTCTTAGAGAACCAATAACTTGTACGTCTTAGAGAACCAATAACTTGTACGTCTTAGAGAACCAATAACTGTACGTCTTAGAGAACCAATAACTTGTACGTCTTAGAGAACCAATAACTGTACGTCTTAGAGAACCAATAACCTTGCTACGTCTTAGAGAACCAATAACTCGTACGTCTTAGAGAACCAATAACTTGTACGTCTTAGAGAACCAATAACTGTACGTCTTAGAGAACCAATAACTTGTACGTCTTAGAGAACCAATAACTTGTACGTCTTAGAGAACCAATAACACGTCTTAGACCAATCGTCTTAGAGAACCAATAACTGTACGTCTTAGAGAACCAATAACTTGTACGTCTTAGAGAACCAATAACTTGAACGTCTTAGAGAACCAATAACTTGTACGTCTTAGAGAACCAATAACTGTACGTCTTAGAGAACCAATAACTCGTACGTCTTAGAGAACCAATAACTTGTACGTCTTAGAGAACCAATAACTTGTACGTCTTGAGAGAACCAAAACTCGTACGTCTTAGAGAACCAATAACTGTACGTCTTAGAGAACCAATAACTTGTACGTCTTAGAGAACCAATAACTCTGTACGTCTTAGAGAACCAATAACTGACGTCTTAGAGAACCAATAACTTGTACGTCTTAGAGAACCAATAACTGTACGTCTTAGAGAACCAATAACTTGTACGTCTTAGAGAACCAATAACTTGTACGTCTTAGAGAACCAATAACTTGAACGTCTTAGAGAACCAATAACTTGTACGTCTTAGAGAACCAATAACTTGTACGTCTTAGAGAACCTACAGTAACTTGTACGTCTTAGAGAACCGTAACTTGTACGTCTTAGAGAACCAATAACTTGTACGTCTTAGAGAACCAATAACTCGTACGTCTTAGAGAACCAATAACTTGTACGTCTTAGAGAACCAATACACTTGACGTCTTAGAGAACCAATAACTTGTACGTCTTAGAGAACCAATAACTCGTACGTCTTAGAGAACCAATAACTTGTACGTCTTAGAGAACCACAATACTTGTACGTCTTAGAGAACCAATAACTGTACGTCTTAGAGAACCAATACTTGAACGTCTTAGAGAACCAATAACTTGACAGTCTTAGAGAACCAATAACTTGTACGTCTTAGAGAACCAATAACTCTTACGTCTTAGAGAACCAATAACTTGTACGTCTTAGAGAACCAATAACTGTACGTCTTAGAGAACCAATAACTTGTACGTCTTAGAGAACCAATAACTTGTACGTCTTAGAGAACCAATAACTTGTACGTCTTAGAGAACCAATAACTTGTACGTCTTAGAGAACCCCTTGTACGCTTAGAGAACAATAAGTACGTCTTAGAGACCCAATAACTTGTACGTCTTAGAGAACCAATAACTTGTACGTCTTAGAGAACCAATAACTTGTACGTCTTAGAGAACCAATAACTTGTACGTCTTAGAGAACCAATAACTTGTACGTCTTAGAGAACCAATAACCTTGCGTCTTAGAGAACCCAATAACTTGTACGTCTTAGAGAACCAATAACTTGTACGTCTTAGAGAACCAATAACTTGTACGTCTTAGAGAACCAATAACTTGTACTTCTTAGAGAACCAATAACTTGTACGTCTTAGAGAACCAATAACTTGTACGTCTTAGAGAACCAATAACTTGTACGTCTTAGAGAACCAATAACTTGTACGTCTTAGAGAACCAATAACTTGTACGTCTTAGAGAACCCAGAACTTGTACGTCTTAGAGAACCAATAACTTGTACGTCTTAGAGAACCAATAACTTGTACGTCTTAGAGAACCATAACTTGTACGTCTTAGAGACCCAATAACTTGTACGTCTTAGAAAAAACTGTACGTCTTAGAACCAATAACTGTACGTCTTAGAGAACCAATAACTTGTACGTCTTAGAGAACCAATAACTGTACGTCTTAGAGAACCAATAACTTGTACGTCTTAGAGAACCAATAACTTGTACGTCTTAGAGAACCAATAACTTGTACGTCTTAGAGAACCAATAACTTGTACGTCTTAGAGAACCAAAAACTTGTACGTCTTAGAGAACCAATAACTTGTACGTCTTAGAGAACCAATAACTGTACGTCTTAGAGAACCAATAACTTGTACGTCTTAGAGAACCAATAACTTGTACGTCTTAGAGAACCAATAACTTGTACGTCTTAGAGAACCAATAACTTGTACGTCTTAGAGACCCAATAACTAGTACGTCTTAGAGAACCAATAACTTGTACGTCTTAGAGAACCAATAACTTGTACGTCTTAGAGAACCAATAACTGTGTACGTCTTAGAGAACCAATAACTTGTACGTCTTAGAGAACCAATAACTGTACGTCTTAGAGAACCAATAACTTGTACGTCTTAGAGAACCAATAACTTGTACGTCTTAGAGAACCAATACCTTGTACGTCTTAGAGAACCAATAACTTGTACGTCTTAGAGAACCATAACTTGTACGTCTTAGAACCAATAACTTGTACGTCTTAGAGAACCAATAACTTGTACGTCTTAGAGAACCAATAACTTGTACGTCTTAGAGAACCTACATGTGAGAACCAATAACTTGTACGTCTTAGAGAACCAATAACTGTACGTCTTAGAGAACCAATAACTTGTACGTCTTAGAGAACCAATGAGACACTTGCAGTCTTAGAGAACCAATAAGTACGTCTTAGAGAACCAATACTGTCGTCTTGAGAACCAATAACTGTACTCTTAGAGACCAATAACGTGTCTTAGAGAACCCTGTAACTTGTACGTCTTAGAGACCAATCAGCTTGCTACGTCTTAGAGAACCAATAACTGCATCTTAGAGAACCAATAACTTGTACGTCTTAGAGAACCAATAACTTGTACGTCTTAGAGAACCAATAACTTGTACGTCTTAGAAGACGTCTAAAAACTTGTACGTCTTAGAGAACCAACTAACTTGATAACGTCTTAGAGAACCAATAACTTGTACGTCTTAGAGAACCAATGTACGTCTTAAGACCTAACTTGTACGTCTTAGAGAACCAATAACTTTGTCACGTCTTAGAGAACCAATAACTTGTACGTCTTAGAGAACCAATAACTTGTACGTCTTAGAGAACCAATAACTTGTACGTCTTAGAAACCAATAACTTGTACGTCTTAGAGAACCAATAACTGTACGTCTTAGAGAACCAATACTTGCTACTGTCTTAGAGAACCAATAACTTGTACGTCTTAGAGAACCAATAACTGTACGTCTTAGAGAACCAATAACTTGTACGTCTTAGAGAACCAATAACTTGTACGTCTTAGAGAACCAATAACTTGTACGTCTTAGAGAACCAATAACTTGTACGTCTTAGAGAACCAATAACTTGTACGTCTTAGAGAACCAATAACTCTGTTATCGTCTTAGAGAACCAATACACGCTTAGCATACGTCTTAGAGAACCAATACTTGTACGTCTTAGTGAACCAATAACTTGTACGTCTTAGAGAACCAATAACTTGTACGTCTTAGAGAACCAATAACTTGTATGTCTTAGAGAACCAATAACTTGTACTCTTAGAACCAATAACTACGTCTTAGAGAACCAATAACTTGTACGTCTTAGAGAACCAATAACTTGTACGTCTTAGAGAACCAATACTCTGTACGTCTTAGAGAACCAATAACTTGTACGTCTTAGAGAACCAATAACTTGTACGTCTTAGAACCAATAACTGTACGTCTTAGAGAACCAATAACTTGTACGTCTTAGAGAACCAATAGCTTGTACGTCTTAGAGAACCAATAACTTGTACGTCTTAGAGACCAATAACAGTCTTAGAACCATACGCGTCTTAGAGAACCAATTTAACTGTACGTCTTAGAGAACCAATAACTACGTCTTAGAGACCAACTGTACGTCTTAGGAACCAAACTGCGTCAGAACCATAACTTGCTCTTAGAGAACCAATAACTTGTACGTCTTAGAGAACCAATAACTTGTACGTCTTAGAGAACCAATAACTTGTACGTCTTAGAGAACCAATAACTTGTACGTCTTAGAGAACCAATAACTTGTACGTCTTAGGGAACCAATAACTTGTACGTCTTAGAGAACCAATAACTTGTACGTCTTAGAGAACCAAACTACTTGCTACGTCTTAGAGAACCAATAATCTTGTACGTCTTAGAGAACCAATAACTTGTACGTCTTAGAGAACCAATAACTTGTGCTTAGAACCAATCACGTCTTAGAGAACCAATAACTTGTACGTCTTAGAGACCAATAACTTGTACGTCTTAGAGAACCAATAACTTGTACGTCTTAGAGAACCAATAACTTGTACGTCTTAGAGAACCGTACGTCTTAACCATAACTTGTACGTCTTAGAGAACCAATAACTTGTACGTCTTAGAGAACCAATAACTTGTACGTCTTAGAGAACCAATAACTTGTACGTCTTAGAGAACCAATACATGCTCTTAGAGACCAATCCGTTTAGAGACCAATACTTGTACGTCTTAGAGACCAATCGTACGTCTTAGAGAACCAATAACTTGTCGTCTTAGAGAACCAATAACTGTACGTCTTAGAGAACCAATACTTGTACGTCTTAGAGAACCAATAACTTGTACGTCTTAGAGAACCAATAACTGTCTCTGAGACAATAGTACGTCTTAGAGAACCAATAACTTGTACGTCTTAGAGAACCAATAACTTGTAGGTCTTAGAGAACCAATAACTTGTACGTCTTAGAGAACCAATAACTTGTACGTCTTAGAGAACCAATAAGCGTCTAGAACAATAACTGTACGTCTTAGAGAACCAATAACTTGTACGTCTTAGAGAACCAATAACTTGTACGTCTTAGAGAACCAAACTGCGTCTTGAGAACCATACTGTACGTCTTAGAGAACCAATAACTTGTACGTCTTAGAGAACCAATAACTTGTACGTCTTAGAGAACCAATAACTTGTACGTCTTAGAGAACCAATAGCTTTGTACGTCTTGAGAACCAATAACTTGTACGTCTTAGAGAAACCAATAACTTGTACGTCTTAGAGAACCAATAACTTGTACGTCTTAGAGAACCAATAACTTGCACGTCTTAGAGAACCAATAACTTGTACGTCTTAGAGAACCAATAACTTGTACGTCTTAGAGAACCAATAACTTGTACGTCTTAGAGAACCAATAACGTCTGTAGTCTTAGAGAACCCGTAACTTGTACGTCTTAGAGAACCAATAACTTGTACGTCTTAGAGAACCAATAACTTGTACGTCTTAGAGAACCAATAACTTGTACGTCTTAGAGAACCAATAATCTTGACGTCTTAGAGAACCAATAAGTGTCTTAGAGACCATACACGTCTTAGAGAACCAATAACTTGTACGTCTTAGAGAACCAATACCTTGTACGTCTTAGAGACAACTAATGAACTTGTACGTCTTAGAGAACCAATAACTTGTACGTCTTAGAGAACCAATAACTTGTACGTCTTAGGAACCAATAACTGTACGTCTTAGAGAACCAATAACTGTACGTCTTAGAGAACCAATAACTTGTACGTCTTAGAGAACCAATAACTCGTACGTCTTAGAGAACCAATAACTTGTACGTCTTAGAGAACCAATAACTTGCACGTCTTAGAGAACCAATAACTTGTACGTCTTAGAGAACCAATAACTTGTCGTCTTAGAGAACCAACTTACTCTTGGACACTTCGTCTTAGAGAACCAATAACTTGTACGTCTTAGAGAACCTAATAGTCTTAGCTAACTGTCTTAAGAACCAATAACTGTACGTCTTAGAGAACCAATAACTGTACGTCTTGAGAACCAATAACTTGTACGTCTTAGAGAACCAATAATCTTGGCTACTGTCTTAGAGAACCAATACTTGGCATGTCTTAGAGAACCAATAACTTGTACGTCTTAGAGAACCAATAACTTGTACGTCTTAGAGAACCAATAACTTGTACGTCTTAGAGAACCAATCACTTGTACGTCTTAGAGAACCAATAACTTGTACGTCTTAGAGAACCAATAACTTGTACGTCTTAGAGAACCAATAACTTGTACGTCTTAGAGAACCAATAATTGTACGTCTTAGAGAACCAATAACTTGTACGTCTTAGAGAACCAATAACTTGTACGTCTTAGAACCAATAACTGTCTTAGAACCAATAACGTCTTAGCATTACGCGTCTTAGAGAACCAATAACTCGTTTGAGCATAAGCGTCTTAGAGAACCAATAACTTGTACGTCTTAGAGAACCAATAACTTGTACGTCTTAGAGAACCAATAACTTGTACGTCTTAGAGAACCAATAACTGCGTCTTGAGAACCAATAACGTACGTCTTAGAGAACCAATACACGTCTTGTACGTCTTAGAGAACCAATAACTTGTACGTCTTAGAGAACCAATAACTGTACGTCTTAGAGAACCAATAACTTGTACGTCTTAGAGAACCAATAATCTTGGCCAATACACGTCTTAGAGAACCAATAACTTGTACGTCTTAGAGAACCAATACTGTACGTCTTGAGCCAATAACTTGTACGTCTTAGAGAACCATAACTGTACGTCTTAGAGACCCAATAACTTGTACGTCTTAGAGAACCAATAACTTGTACGTCTTAGAAAATAACGTAGTGCACTTGTACGTCTTAGAGAACCAATAACTTGTACTCTTAGAGAACCAATAACACGTCTTAGAACCAATAACGTACGTCTTAGAGAACCAATAACTTGTACGTCTTAGAGAACCAATAACTTGTACGTCTTAGAGAACCAATAACTTGTACGTCTTAGAGAACCAATAACTTGTACGTCTTAGAGAACCAACAATCTTGTAGTCTTAGAGAACCAATAACTTGTACGTCTTAGAGAACCAATAACTGTACGTCTTAGAGACCAATAACTGTACGTCTTAGAGAACCAATACGTACGTCTTAGAGAACCAATAACTTGTACGTCTTAGAGAACCAATAACTTGTACGTCTTAGAGAACCAATAACTTGTACGTCTTAGAGAACCAATAACTACGTCGAGCACTTGTCTTAGAGAACCAATAACTTGTACGTCTCTTAGAGAACCAATAACTTGTACGTCTTAGAGAACCAATAACTTGTACGTCTTGGAGAACCAATAACTTGTATGTCTTAGAGAACCAATAACTGTAGTCTTAGAAACCTCTTGTAGTCTTAAGAACCAATAACGTGACGTCTTAGAGAACCAATAACTTGTACGTGACCAATAACTTAGTTAGAACCAATAACTTGTACGTCTTAGAGAACCAATAACTTGTACGTCTTAGAGAACCAATAACGTCTTGAGAACATAAGTACGTCTTAGAGAACCAATAACTTGTACGTCTTAGAGAACCAATAACTGTACGTCTTAGAGAACCAATAACTTGACGTCTTAGAGAACCAATAACTTGTACGTCTTAGAGAACCAATAACTTGTACGTCTTAGAGAACCAATAACTTGTACGTCTTAGAGAACCAATAACTTGTACGTCTTAGAGAACCAATAACTTGTACGTCTTAGAGAACCAATAACTTGTACGTCTTAGAGAACCAATAACTTGTACGTCTTAGAGAACCAATAACTGTACGTCTTAGAGAACCAATAACTTGTACGTCTTAGAGAACCAATAACTTGTACGTCTTAGAGACCAATAACTTGTACGTCTTAGAGAAACCTAACCAATAACTGTACGTCTTAGAGAACCAATAACTTGTACGTCTTAGAGAACCAATAACTTGTACGTCTTAGAGAACCAATAACTTGTACGTCTTAGAGAACCAATAACTTGTACGTCTTAGAGAACCAATAACTTGTACGTCTTAGAGAACCAATAACTTGTACGTCTTAGAGACCCAATACTGTACGTCTTAGAGAACCAATAACTTGTACGTCTTAGAGAACCAATAACTTGTACGTCTTAGAGAACCAATAACTGTACGTCTTAGAGAACCAATAACTGTACGTCTTAGAGAACCAATAACTTGTACGTCTTAGAGAACCAATACCTTGTACGTCTTAGAGAACCTAACTAGTCTTAGAGACCTACTTGAACTGTCTTAGAGAACCAATAACTCGTCTTAGCATACGGTCTTGAGAACCAATAACTTGTACGTCTTAGAGCAACTACATGTACGTCTTAGAGAACCATAACTGTACGTCTTAGAGAACCATAACTTGTACGATCTTAGAGAACCAATAACTTGTACGTCTTAGAGAACCAATAACTGTACGTCTTAGAGAACCAATAACTGTACGTCTTAGAGAACCAATAACTGTGTACGTCTTAGAGAACCAATAACTTGTACGTCTTAGAGAACCAATAACTTGTACGTCTTAGAGAACCAATACTTGTACGTCTTGAGCCAGAAGCCGTGAGAACTAACTTGTACGTCTTAGAGAACCAATAACTTGTACGTCTTAGAGAACCAATAGCTTGTACGTCTTAGAGAACCAATACACGTCTTGAAACATACTTAGTCTAGAACCAATAACTTGTACGTCTTAGAGAACCAATAACTTGAACGTCTTAGAGAACCAATAACTTGTACGTCTTAGAGACCAATAACTTGTACGTCTTAGAGAACCAATAACTTGTACGTCTTAGAGAACCAATAACTTGTACGTCTTAGAGAACCAATAACTTGTACGTCTTAGAGAACCAATAACTTGTACGTCTTAGAGAACCAATAACTTGTACGTCTTAGAGAACCAATAACTTGTACGTCTTAGAGAACCAATAACTTGTACGTCTTAGAGAACCAATAACTTGTCGTCTTAGAGACCAATAACTTGTACGTCTTAGAGAACCAATAACTGTCGTCTTAGAGAACCAATAACTTGTACGTCTTAGAGAACCAATAACTGACGTCTTGAGAACCAACTAACTGTACGTCTAGAGAACCAATACGTACGTCTTAGAGACCAATAATTGTACGCTTAGAGAACCATAACTTGCGTGAACCAATATGAAGTCTTGAGAACCAATAATTGACGTCTTAAGAACAAAACTTGTACGTCTTGAGAACCAATAACTTGTCGTCTTAGAGAACCAACAATACCACTGGTCTTAGAGAACCAATAACTTGTAAGTCTTAGAAACCAATACTTGTGTCTTAGAGAACCAATACTTGTACGTCTTAGAGACCAATAACTTACGTCTTAGAGAACCAATAACTGTACGTCTTAGAGAACCAATAACTTGTACGTCTAGAGACCAATAACTGTACGTCTTAGAGAACCAATAACTGTGTCTGAGAACCAATAACTTGTATGTCTTAGAGAACCAATAACTTGACGTCTTGAGAACCAATAGTACGTCTTGAAACCAAACTTACGTCTTAGAGAACCAATATGTACGTCTTGAATAACGGTCTTGAGAACCAATAATCGACGTCTTAGAGAACCAATAACTTGTACGTCTTAGAGAACCAATAACTTGTACGTCTTAGAGAACCAATAACTTTAGCGTCTTAGAGAACCAATAACATGACGTCTTAGAGAACCAATAACTTGTACGTCTTAGAGAACCAATAACTTGTACGTCTTAGAGAACCAATAACTTGTACGTCTTAGAGAACCAATAACTTGTACGTCTTAGAGAACCAATAACTTGTACGTCTTAGAGAACCAATAACTTGTACGTCTTAGAGACCAATAACTTGTACGTCTTAGAGAACCAATAACTTGTACGTCTTAGAGACCAATAACTTGTACGTCTTAGAGAACCAATAACTTGTACGTCTTAGAGAACCAATAACTTGTACGTCTTAGAGAACCAATAACTGTACGTCTTGAGACCCAATAACTGTACGTCTTGAGAACCAATAACTTGACGTCTTAGAACCAATAACTGTACGTCTTAGAGAACCAATAACTTGTACGTCTTAGAGAACCAATAACTTGTACGTCTTAGAGAACCAATAACTTGTACGTCTTAGAGAACCAATAACTTGTACGTCTTAGAGAACCAATAACTTGTAGGTCTTAGAGAACCAATAACTTGTACGTCTTAGAGAACCAATAACTTGTACGTCTTAGAGAACCAATAGCTTGTACGTCTTAGAGACCAATAACTGTAGTCTTAGAGACAATAACTTGTACGTCTTAGAGAACCAATAACTTGACGTCTTAGAGAACCAATAACCAGTCTTAGAGAACCAATAACTGTACGTCTTAGAGAACCAATAACTATGTACGTCTTAGAGAACCAATAACTTGTACGTCTTAGAGAACCAATAACTTGTACGTCTTAGAGACCAATAACTTGTACGTCTTAGAGACCAATAACTGTCGTCTTAGAGAACCAATAACTTGTACGTCTTAGAGAACCAATAACTTGTAGTCTTAGAAACCAATAACTGTACGTCTTAGAGAACCAATAACTTGTACGTCTTAGAGAACAATAACTTGTAACGTCTTAGAGAACCAATAACTTGTACGTCTTAGAGACCAATAACGTTATGTCTTAAGAACCAATAACGTACGTCTTAGAGAACATAACTGTAGTCTTAGAGAATCCAATAACTTGACGTCTTAGAGAGACCAATAACTGTACGTCTAGAGAACCAATAACTTGTACGTCTTAGAACCAATAACTCGTACGTCTTAAGAACCAATAACTTGTACGTCTTAGAGAACCAACTAACGTGTTCTTAGAGACCAATAATGTCGTCTTGAGAACCAATAACTTGTACGTCTTAGAGAACCAATAACGCTTGTATCGTCTTAGAAACCAATAACTTGGGACGTCTTAGAGAACCAATAATCAGTCGTCTTGAAACCAATAACTTGTACGTCTTAGAGAACCAATACTTGTACGTCTTAGAGACCAATAATTGTACGTCTTAAGAACCAATAACTTGTACGTCTGTAGAGAACCAATAACTTGAGCGTCTTAGAGAACCAATACTTGTACGTCTTAGAGAACCAATAACTTGTACGTCTTAGAGAACCAATAACTTGTACGTCTTAGAGAACCAATAACTTGTACGTCTTAGAGAACCAATAACTTGTACGTCTTAGAGAACCGACAACATGAATGAATGACTAAAGTTTTTGAGATGTGAAAAATTCGGAATCGCTGTTGCGAGTACTTTAGGAGAGCTCTATAATTCAGAGGTGTGAGCGCCTACGGCAGGGATCTAACTGTAGCGGCGTGAATTTATTCTAGTTATGCAATGTTTTTCATAATTTCTCAATATACAATATTTCGCATTTTCCAGTATCTCAATATACAACATTTTTCATTTTCCAGTATCTCAATATACAATATTTCTTGTTTCCCATTTACACAACATACACTGCTGCTGTGTTTCATTTTCCACTTTCTTGTTTTCAAGTTTCTCAACATATATAGTATTGTGTGTTTTCAAGTTTCTCAACATATTTAGTATTGTGTGTTTTCCAAATTCTTAACACATAATTCTCCTTGTTCTCCGTCTTATTCTCTTCTCTAGTCTTGTTTTGTCTCAGAGTTTCAGGATAAGAAGAAATGTAGAGAACGGGCTTTTGTGTGTACTTCGTAAACAGTGTTTTTATTGGTTTTTTGTTTCAAGGAGAAATTCTAGGACAACGCCGCGCCAGGATTAGTGAGCTGACACTAATCAAGATTCTATCCTACCTCCACGTGGTGACCCTGGAAATAGATAGAGGATACTGTCTGGTTAAGCGGGTAGGGAATGAGGGAGAGCTACTCTGATATAAGTAGTGATGCAAGCAGTTATGTTATACGAGATCTAGTCGCAAGATAGACGAGAAGAATCCTCAAGTGACTGTCTCTGCACATCTCTCCAGGCCGACTGCCGAGTGACTGTCTCTGCACATCTCTCCCGGCCGACTGCCGAGTGACTGTCTCTGCACATCTCTCCTGGCTGACGGGAAAAACGAAATAAATTAACAAACGAATCGTATAAAACTGACAAGGTACGAGTCGTCAGGAGGAAAATATACACGTCCCCTCGAAGTTATGACAGCAACGCCTTTGCCAGCTCTCGGCAAGGATCGTCGGAAAAGATGCAATGTGAAGTGACGACGCAAAGGAAGATTGCAGCTAACTCCGTAAAAGAGGCCAAGCGTAGATATATCTATTGGGTAAAGTTGACCAAGTGCAAATCCTAAGGTTGCGTTTTAGTGCCCAACGAAACTACCTTCCCTGAAACAACCGGTCACGGTACTGTTGTTCTTACAACTAACATCCCCGGAGAAACCGTGGCGGGTGATGCTTGCCGAGCTCAAAATTCAAGCTGCGCTGATAGCACATAATGAAACAACCCTCTACATTATTTGTGCACAGCCCCAGTCCAGTATTTTCCTGGGCCAGGGAAAATTCCGAGTAGAAACTACAAATTGCCAAGTGCCGACAAGTGCCTAGAAAAGGCTGAGAATGTGCCTATTCCGGAATAAACTCAACGTGGTCAGAAAAGTAAGGCCGAGATTGTAAAGATTTGACAGGCTGTCCAACTCAGAACAATGACGAAGGCCGACACTTTTCACGGTGTGTTACACGAGTAAGATGCCGTCCAAGGACAAGCTTATGTGCCCCAAGAAGACTGAGAAATGTTCCTAATCCGGAACATAGTCAGAAAGGCTGCACAGCTCTTTGGCGTAGATCATAAAGCCTAAATTTACGGCAAAAGATAATAGTAGATTATAAAGCCCAAATATACGGCGAAAGATGATCGTAAAAGAGCAAATCCTAGGGCAAGCTACCCTAGCAGATACAATGCTGACACTAAATCGGATGTGCTGGCCTAGTCACTATAGGTGCATAATTTGGCACAACGTAAAAACGTTCTTTCAAAGATCAATTATATATCACAATAAGAATGATAAAATTGGCCGCGAAGAAAGAACGCAAAGAAGAAGAAGAACAGAAGAAGTTAAACAGTGTTTTTCCTCGCCTCTGTTATTTCTGTTGTCCACCTTTTGCGTGGACAGCCTTGTGCTTTTTATCACTTGTATCGGAGTAACATTGCTCTTTGAGGCGGATTCTCCAGTTAATCAGCAGACATGGTCCCTTATTCTCTAGTTTTCAGCGCACAGTGCTCCAGCCTAGCACTTGAGTTAGAAGCACAACTCAACCCTTCAATTAGAAGTACAACACAACCATGAAATTGCAAGTACAATTCAGCAACTCAGTTTAGAATTTGAACGATGATTGTGACTATAGGTACAACACGGCCCTGCTGTTAGTAGACAAATTACATCAGCCATAGGAGAATACTTGTACTTTCTATTCGTTAGTTTAATATGTTGTCTCACTTTAGTATATGTTGTCTCGACTTTAGTATATGTTGTCTCGACTTTAGCATATGTTGTCTCGACTTTAGCATATGTTGTCTCGACTTTAGTATATGTTGTCTCGACTTTAGTATATGCTGTCTCGACATTAGAATAGATCTGCTAGCAGTAAGTCAGCAATGTGTAATGGCAGTTTTTCTATTTAAAAATAAAAATAAATATACAAGAGATGAGATGTAATTTATAAATAATATTTCAAGAGTTCTCTCTCTCTCTCTTTCTCTCTCTTTCTCTCTCTTTCTCTCCCTCTCCAGCTGACATGTTCTATTCAACATCTTTCTCTCTCTCTAGCCGACATGTTTTGCTGTCATGTTTTACTGTCATGTTTTACTGTCATGTTTTACTGTCATGTTTTACTGTCATGTTTTACTGTCATATTTTATTGTCATGTTTTACTACTGTCATGTTTTACTGTCATGTTTTACTACTGTCATGCTTTACTGTCATGTTTTACTGTCATGTTTTACTACTGTCATGTTTTACTGTCATGTTTTACTACTGTCATGTTTTACTGTCATGTTTTACTACTGTCATGTTTTACTGTCATGTTTTACTGTCATGTTTTACTGTCATGTTTTTCTACTGTCATGTTTTACTGTCATGTTTTACTGTCATGTTTTACTACTGTCATGTTTTACTACTGTAATGTTTTACTGTCATGTTTTACTGTCATGTTTTACTACTGTCATGTTTTACTGTCATATTTTACTACTGTCACATTTTACTATGTTTTACTACTATCATGTTTTACTGTTATGTTTTGTATGACTAATGTTCAGTCTGTGGTGTATTTTGTTCATTTATTTGTATGTCTGTAAGACTTCAAGTATTAATATAGACAAGAGTATCAGACTATTTCCACCACACATAATCGGAAGAACCAGTGTGTTGCTTCTAGCCTGGAGGAAGTTGTCTGTGCAGCGCTATCCAACTTAGTAGAACTGAAAGAGATGATGGCGTTACATAGGACACGCCTTGAGAAAAGCCAAAGCGAATATAAAAAGAGAGCCCATTTCCTAGAACCCCCAGAGAAAGGGAAATATCTTTCTTTCTTTCTTTCTCGAATCCTGTATGCCTCACAGCGTCAGGTCAGGAAGAGATTTCTAAATCGGGCCCTAGTATGCGCTTCGTAGATAGTCTCTTTCGTCGCCTCTGTTATCTCTGAGGTCCATCTTTTGCGTGGTCGGCCTTTTGCTTTGTACCCATTGTATCGGAGCAGCATTGCTCTTTGGGGTGCACTGTCTGATGGTAATCTGCTTACGTGGCTGAACCATTTAATTTGTTGTTTCTGATGAAGTCTCGTACTGATGTTGTACCCACTTTTTCCTGATGTCTTCATTTCTCAACCGATCTCTTCTTGTTACACCCAGCATTCTGCGTAGACACTTCATCTCTGTTGTGACTAGTTTTCTTCTATCGTTTGTTGTCAGCGTCCAGGTTTGACACTGGTAACATAATGTGGGAAGAAAGATTGTGTTGAACATTGCTCTACACAGGAAATATCAGGAAAATATCAGGAAGCATAAATATAGATGAAGAGATTTGAGGCAAATACTAACAATAAATGCTTGCCTGTGTGTTGCCAGAGCTCACAAGGGGAGCCAATAATAGTAACACTGCGACCTAAGAGGCATGTCGTAAGAGGCGACTCAGGTAGGGGCCTAGGGAAGCTACCCTAGTAAATAAACAGCGTTGCAGAAATCGGATGTGCTGGCCTACTTGTAGGCGCATAACTGGCACACCGTAAATCACTCTTAGGTTCAGATCAGATACAAATCACAAAGAGTGCTTTAACAAGGGGTCGATATGGAGCGGTTGAAGAGGAAGAAAGGAGTCCCCATTCTGTTATGCTTGTTCTGTAAAACTAATACACTTGTACAGCGCTCTGTTATTTCAATGTATCTAAAAATGTTACTTCCCAACTGAAATGTGTAGCGATCGCTGTGGTATCTGTGTGTGAATGTCTGTGTGTGTGTGTGTGCGCGCGCGTGTGTGTGAGTGTGGACGGACTTGATGTTCACGATTTGATCGGTAATCGATATGTGCGGATTGTGACAGAAGTGAACAAATACAGAACTAGGAGGGTGGTTCTCTAAGTGGGTGTGTGTGTGTGTGGGTGTATGTGTTAGACGACAAGAAATACAGAACTAGGAGGGTGGTTCTACAAGTGTGTGTGTGTGTGTTATAATACGCGATGTACAGACACATGAACGTGCTTGTCTATGTGTGTGTGTGTGTGTGTGTGTGTGTGTGTGTGTGTTATAATACGCGATGTACAGACACATGAACATGCTTGTCTCTGTGTGTGTGTGTGTGTGTATTAGAAGACGCGAGGTACAGAACGATTTGTTTTGGTGTTAGCGGTGAGCTCGTGAAGTAACATCATCATCAAGTGCTGTCTCAACGGTTGGCTTTAATCGACCACCAACCGGGCTCACAAGGGGAGCAACAAATAGTAACATTGTGACCTACAACTCATAAGATGCCACTTCTTTATTTGTCTGTTCCTCTTTCCATGACATGCCACCCATTCTTCTGTATATCCACGTCTCGAATGCATTAATTCTGTCTTTCAAGTGATTGTTCATTGTCCATGTTTCTGATTGATTACTTGATTGATTGATTGATTGGTTGATTGCTAGGACAATCACAATTGAATTTGGTGAACAACTATGTGTGCTTCATTTCTTTTCTTAAACAGGAAGATCTCAGCGACGGGGCATGAGCTGCGTAGCTCGGTAAATGTCCCGATGTAATTGTAAAGACTGAGAAATTGTCCATGTTTCTGAACAATATAACAGTAACGAGTAAATATAATCTTTAATTATCTTAATCATTTGTGAACGTCTGTAGCTCAAGCGGTTGTGAGCTCGATCACGAATCCAAGCGTACCTGGTTCAAACCCCACGGTGGGCAAGTTTGGAAGCAAATTGTTTCAGTGGGATTTTACAAAAGGTAAAATAGACTTCATCGTTCAGAAAGCAATGGAAAACTACTGAACGTATATGTGGTGCCTAGAAAATCAACGACTCGTTTACTGTGGTTGATGGCTACGTCCTTTGGGATATGCCAGGATTTTCAATCGATAGCTTATCTGCTGGGTCTCTGTAGCGCAGAGGTTCGATGCTAGCCTCTGGAGTTCAATATCGAGAAGAACAGGCTGGAAAGCCGCTGCCTGGGCAAAATTAATTAGATAAAATAAAAAATAAAATTTCGACAAAATAATTTAACCTAATGTTCCTATCGGAGACGGATCATTCTCATTCTCTGCTCTCTCTTCCCATCCTTTGCTTTCTCTTCCCATTCTCTGCTCTCGCTTCTCGTTCTCTGCTTTCTTATCATTCTCCGCTCTCTCTCAACTCATTCTCTGCTGTCCCTCTCCTCACCCCTCATTCTCTGTTCTCGTTCATCTCATTATCTGTTCTCCCTTTCCATTCTCTGCTCTCTCTCTCTTCTCATTCTCGGCTTTCTCTCTTCCTATTCTCTGCTCTCTTTCTTCTCATTCTCTGCTCTCTCGTCTCCTGCTCTGATCTATCACTTCTCATTCTCTGTTCTTCTCTTCTCTAATCTCTCTCTTCTCATTCTCTGCACTCTCTCTTCTCATTCTCTGATCTATCGCTTCTCATTCTCTGCTCTCTCTTTTATCATTCTCTGCTCTCTCTTTTATCATTCTCTGCTCTCTCTTCCCTTTCTTCCCACTCTCTCTCTCTCATCTCATTTTCTGTTCTCTTTTCCATACTCCGCCTCTCTTTTCTTATTCTCTGCCTCTCTTCTCCTGTCTCTCTTCTCATTATCTACTCGCTCTGTTCTAATTCTATGCTCTGTCTTCTCATTCTCTGCTCTTTTCTCTGCTCTCTCTCTTTTCTCATTCTCTGCTCTCTCTCTTCTCATTCTCTGCTCTCTCTCTTCTCATTCTCTGCTCTCTCTCTCTTCTCATTCTCTGCTCTCTCTCTTCTCATTCTCTGCTCTCTCTTCTCATTCTCTGCTCTCTCTCTTCTCATTCTCTGCTCTCTCTCTCTTCTCATTCTCTGCTCTCTCTCTTCTCATTCTCTGCTCTCTCTCTTCTCATTCTCTGCTCTCTCTTCTCATTCTCTGCTCTCTCTTCTCATTCTATGCTCTCTTCTCATGCTCTGCTCACTCTCTATTTTCATTCTCTGCTCTCTCTCTCTCTCTTCTCATCTCTATCTCTCTTCTCATTCTCTGATCTATCTCTTCTCATTCTCTGCTCGCTCTTCTCATGCTCCGCGCCGCGTTTTCTCTTCTCATTCTAGTAATGAGACATTAGCCACTAGTACACATACAACCTATACAAGTTATAGAAGATTTGAAAAGGGGAGTATAACTCTAGTTTCTGCAGTTGCTTAGTAACCGCTTGTTAGATGAGTACACATGAAATGATGACGCAAATTTTGAAGGAGGATGAAATATTACACGAGTAGGGCTGGCCACCTAAGGGATACTTACAGAGCGTTTAACCAGTGAGTCATGGGAAATATCAGCATGCATTCTCTTAGATGTCTGTAAATGGAAATATCAAGAGGAAGGGGCAGACCAAGAAAAAGATGGATTGATGGAGTTATAGACATCTTAAAACTTGACAATACGGACATCATATCACATAACCAAGTCGTGCACTATCTCGGAAACTGATCATCAGTTAGACCTGTCACGCCTATCGCCCAAAAAAACAGAGAAGGACAAAAGAAAAAAACAATTTTCTATTTGATATTTAGTGGAAGAAACTGTGCATTTATGAACGTGTTGTTGCTGGAGGTACGTAGTGTGTGCTTTGTGCAACACTCTCGACGGCTGATATTTCATTTCTGCTGAGACGGACGGAACCAGATGGGGAATCTTTAGAGTTTTCAGATCTTAATGGGCATGCCACTACACGTTACTAGAACATTGAATACAACAGCTAGTGGAGAGTGACTTGTCATCTTAATGTGTGATGTGTACATGCCACTACATGTTACTAGAACATTGAATACAACAGCCTGTGGAGAACGTCTGGCTAAAGGATTAGAGCGCGCTCCCATGCGGGTGACCTGGGTTCAGTCTACTGGAAGGCAAAAGAAGATTTTTATCTGTTGAGGGCATAAAAAAAAAATCATAACGTGAACAGTATCGCGACTACTGTACTAGCCATGCGGGTATTGCATTTCACAAGATCATGTCCCTCTTGTCCTACACAGCCCTAAATGCGGTATCACCAGACAATGTACGGAAATCTAGAAATCTGATGTGATCAGAGCGGATCAGATAAGATCTGGAGAAAACCGAGGGGAGGCTGCTGTGGTACTTAATAAATTGGCATTTTAGGACAAAGACATGTATGTATGGTTTCACATAAACAAGCAAAGACACGTATGTATGGTTTCACATAAACAAGCAAAGACATGTATGTATGGTTTCACATAAACAAGCAAAGACACGTATGTATGGTTTCACATAAACAAGCAAAGACATGTATGTATGGTTTCACATAAACAAGCAAAGACACGTATGTATGGTTTCACATAAACAAGCAAAGACACATATGTATGGTTTCACATAAACAAGCAAAGACACGTATGTATGGTTTCACATAAACAAGCAAAGACACGTATGTATGGTTTCACATAAACAAGCAAAGACACGTATGTATGGTTTCACATAAACAAGCAAAGACATGTATGTATGGTTTCACATAAACAAGCAAAGACACATATGTATGGTTTCACATAAACAAGCAAAATGAATAATCAAATTACAAAACTAACACCATTAAAAAAAATTTGGGAACAAAAAATATTTAATATTTCTTTTAAAGTGCAGGAGGTAGGTTGGTCAATTCCTTTCTTACCTATGTGGAACGTTGAGTTTAAATTCAACACACACACCTCTAGTATCCGAGTGGATATTTGAAAGTTTATGCGTAACGCTAGTCCGTCCCACTCATGTCTGACTTCTGTTAGAGAAATTAATATAGGAGAAGACTGTAGTAAAACTATGTAGCAATGTCGATATAAGGAAGACTGCAGTAAAACTATGTAGCAATGTCGATATAAGGGAAGACTGTGGTAACACTATGTAGCAATGTCGATATAAGGGAAGACTAGTAAAACTATGTAGCAATATCGATATAAGGGAAGACTGTAGTAAAACTATCTAGCAATGGCGACAACAAGGGAAGACTGTAGTAAAACTATGTAACAATGGCGACACAAGGGAAGACTGCAGTAAAACTATGTAGCAATGTCGATACACCTTAAAAACAAAGTACTGTAGTTTTACAAAATACACAAAAACAATAACGATACACAGCAACGTTTCGATCAAAATATCTTTATCAAGCAAAGGATACAACAGAAGAGGAGACACACAGATAAACATAACGCAACTTCATTTCCTTGGATGAAAATTGTGTGGTCATCATCACCCGTGATGGACGAGTAGAAAATTGTGTGGTCATCATCACCCGTGATGGACGAGTAGAACATTGTGTGGTCATCACGTGATGTACGAGTAACATCACATATAGAATCAGACAATAAAATCCTATTGGCTCTCTCTAAAATGAAAATCTGTCACACCAAAAAAAAAAAAACCAATAATAAAACAAATGAAAAAAGTAGAAGTGGAAAAAAGAAGATAAAACAATAACAATCAAATATAGATATATAAAATATAACATTACATACATTGAACATATATACACATATATAGAATATAGAACATGAGAAGAGAAAGTACTAAGAAGCATAGGAATGTAGTGCCTTGAGTTGATGAAGTAGCAAGGTGCCATATAAAGATGATTTTCTTTAGAGCAAATCGACTTCGATCCTCAGAGGAACATGAGCATATAGCTGTGACCTGGATATCGCGAACTCCAAAAGGTCATTGTCATTAAAATGAGTGGCTACATGGGGTCACATAGCATGTGCGTATATCAGTTAAGTGTTGGCCGAAACGGCCACTCAGCATTTTGCCAATTTCGTCTATATATGCCTTGTCACAACCATTTTAAGAAAATCAACCATTTTAACTTTTGTTTGTATTTGACGTTGCAAAATATTACAGACAATATTTCTTCTCTAAAAGTTGGAGACTGTTCATATTATGACAGAGACACTGACAACAAATCGAGACAAGCAGCCTTTTGAGATTTCAAAGAATCCATTTTGAATTCTACTTTTTTCTTATGTGTTGCTAGGAAACGTCAATTTGGGAGAAATTTTTGTGTGCAAGGAAGAGCTTGTCACAGGAAAAATAAATGTAATTTCGTACTCCGTCGGGGATCAATATCGATCTGTGAAATCAGAGAAAATACTGGATACTCGACTCAACTGTTGCTGTTCAGTGTATATAAGTACAATATTACACTTTAGTTGTACATAGAATTTAAGTACAACATTACATTTTAGTTGTGCAGTGTATATAAATACAACATTACATTTTGGTTGTAGATAGAATATAAATACAACATTACATTTTGGTTGTAGATAGAATATAAATACAACTCTAATATTCGAGTTGAGATGTACAGAAACTGTCACGTTACTGTCTGTAGTATCACTTATTATAGGCCGGTGTAGGACAGGTGGAACGTGTGCTGGAAGAATGTAATGGCTGCATGGCTAGTACAGTCGCAGCGAGAAGCTGTTCATGTCTTTTATTCCCACAACAATAACAAAAATCCGTTGTCTTACCGTGGGTTGAACACGGGTCTCCTGCATGAGAGCCACACTTGAGATGTACAGAGAATAGACTTGAGATGTACAGAGAATAGACTTGAGATGTACAGAGAATAGACTTGAGATGTACAGAGAATAGACTTGAGATGTACAGAGAATAGACTTGAGATGTACAGAGAATAAACTTGAGATGTACAGAGAATAGACTTGAGATGTACAGAGAATAGTTAGACTTGAGATGTACAGAGAATAGACTTGAGATGTACAGAGAATAGTTAGACTTGAGATGTACAGAGAATAGACTTGAGATGTACAGAGAATAGTTAGACTTGAGATGTACAGAGAATAGTAATAATTACAGAAAAGAATTCACAATTCACAATTCTTCAATCTTCAATCCAAGTTCCTGCGTTGTGCTGTTCGCGTCTGGTCACTTTAATCTTCAATCCAAGTTGCTGCGTAGAGACTTGCTGTTGGCGAGGATTGCTTTAGATAATGGGTTCCCAAAGTGAGCGGTACACCCCCCCACCCCAGTGGGTGTTGAGGCCTTCCATGGGGGCTATAGTGTGTTCAGAAGTATTTGGGGGTTTCTTCGTAATTTTGTGATTGAATAATCATAAAGGATTTGAACTCTGCATTTTAATTCATCTTATGTCCATCTTACACGATCCATTTCTTCATCAATTTTCTATTTCATGCACATAATCATTTGAAAACTGACCACGTATGACAGAAATATATATCAATTTTCTATGTCAAAGTGATAATAGAGCATATATATATATGGTTGGGGGTGTGCGGTTGGCAAACTGTTATAATAGCGTGGGGGCGTTACAAAGTTTATGTCGTGCACAGGGAGCGGTGGTGGGGGCGTTACAAAGGAGCGGTGGTGGGGGCGTTACAAAGTTTATGTCGTGCACAGGGAGCGGTGGTGGGGGCGTTACAAAGGAGCGGTGGTGGGGGCGTTACAAAGTTTATGTCGTGCAAAGAGAGCGGTGGGCCGAACAAGTTTGGGAATCTACGATTTAGATGAAAGTCTTCTTTCTCGCAGACCCTATAGACGAAACAATACAGTGCCACTAGACAATCTTCTTTGCTGCAGACCCTGTAGACGAGACAAACCACTAGACAATCTTCTTTGCCGCAGACCCTGTAGATGAGACAATACAGTGCCACTAGACAATATTCTTTGCTGCAGACCCTGTAGACGAGACAATACAGTGCCACTAGACAATATTCTTTGCTGCAGACCCTGTAGATGAGACAATACAGTGCCACTAGACAATATTCTTTGCTGCAGACCCTGTAGACGAGACAATACAGTGCCACTAGACAATATTCTTTGCTGCAGACCCTGTAGACGAGACAATACAGTGCCACTAGACAATATTCTTTGCTGCAGACCCTGTAGACGAGACAAACCACTAGACAATATTCTTTGCTGCAGACCCTGTAGACGAGACAATACAGTGCCACTAGACAATATTCTTTGCTGCAGACCCTGTAGACGAGACAATACAGTGCCACTAGACAATATTCTTTGCTGCAGACCCTGTAGACGAGACAATACAGTGCCACTAGACAATATTCTTTGCTGCAGACCCTGTAGACGAGCTGTAGACGAGACAATCACTTGCGCTTCTTCTTCTTTTCTTCTTCGAACGCTCCATATCAAGCACTTGTGAACCACTCTTTGTGATTTTATGTGATCTGAGCCTACGAACGACTGTACGTTGTGCCAGTTATGCGCCTACAGGTACATAACTGCACATCTGATTTCTACGACGCTTTTTATTTACTAGTATAGCTGCCCTAGACTCTACCCCAGTTGCTGCTTACGACATGCCTTGTAGGTCGCAGTGTTACTATTCTTTGCTCCCTTGTGAGCCCAGACAACACCCACGTGGCACCTGCGCAATATGAGGATTAACTCCTTAACAGGAAAGTAATAATACAACAAACTATTAGTTTGATGACAATCCAAACCTGGTCTTACCCACTACTTGAACCACGATTTACACCCGTGTATTGTCGGGGCTCGTAAGGCGAGCAAAGACTAGTAACACTGCGACCGACAAGGCATGTCGTAAGAGGTGACTAAGGTATGGAGCCTAGGGAAGCTGCCCTATAAATAAAAAAGCGTCACAGAAATCAGATTTGCTAGCCTACTTTTTAATCGCATAACTGCCACAACGTACAATCTCTCTTAGGCTAAGATGGAGGTTTAGCGTGGGTTTAGCTACCCCACACTTAGCTACCCCACACTTAGCTTTTTTTCGATCCAGAAGCACTTGAGTTTTCAGCTCTTCGGCTCGGTACCGTGGATATCATAACCCTTCTGTTCGGTGCCACGAACACCGTAAATCTGGAGAACCTGTGGCTTTTCTACCAGCCCACGGAATTGAACCGCACTCACAGGAGGCTTATCACCCGACTTCCAACGCGCTACGAACACGTTGAGCAGGCGGGCACACTTAGTTTCAAAAACGGCAGCCAAACGCATGGCGCATGAGAACCTGCAAGGCCTTGGTTGTGGACCCATGCCTCCCCGGACGTGAAGGGGTAAGGAAGAGAAGAAGAAGAAGTAAGGACCAGCACGTGATCAGATGTCAGAAAATGGGCACAGCGAACTCAACCTTGGTTATTGCATTATAACACAGCACAGTAATACCCTTTCCTTTCTGCCTATTCGTCTCGTAGTGATATTGTAGTACAATTTCATTTCATGTCCTTGTTGGTAGCACATGCCCAGACACGCTTCGTCTCATGTCCTTGTTGGTAGGACACGTCCAGACACGCTTCATCTCATGTCATGACCCCGGTTCTTTGTTGGTTTACTATTCTTCTTTGTCTTCCAGCATAGTGTTCTTGTCTAGCTACACCACATGTGACTCGGAATTCTTGCAGTCTGGTTAGTGTTGTAGATTCACCACTATTACTTGAATCATAGACATGTCCCATCTCCCTTAGGGAATGTATAATATCAGACTGGTCCATTACTCGCACACTTTGTACAGCAGCCATACCTGCAAGCCTATCTGCACGTTCATTCCCCTTACACCTGCATGCACTGGCACACAAATAAAACTGATATTTGTCAGCGTAGACTTCCACAGCGACTCCATCCTTCCTTCCTTTGCGTTCCCGGCCTAGACTGATGAACCAACTTTTATCATGAATTTTACTGTTGTTTTTAGGGACTCCGTTCCTCCGTACAGCTTTTGAAGCTCTGTGTGTTGTGGCCATGACTCTTTACTTATACCTGCTAACCGTTGACAGTCTTGCAAGACATGTTCTGCCGTCATGTCTGCCATTTTGCAGGGGCACAGGCTAGTTGTGCCAATTTTAAATTTATGGAACATGTGGGCTCGGAGCTTGTTGTGGCCGGTACGGAGGTGAAATATGGCAACTTGTTCACTTCGAGAGAGACCATAGTATCCGTCACTGTCTGTGTACTGAGGGTGGTCTTTTGCCCATTTGCTTCTATAGTGCGAACCGATGGTTGTTTTGACTTCCTCATAACTGATCTCGAGATCAGTCTGAGGTAGTCACCAGCCCTCTTTGGCTAGCTTGTAGGCTGCTTCGTTTCCCCTAACGTTGCAGTGTGACGGTATCCATTGGATGACGGTGCGTTTGAGTGAACTCGTTAGTTCAGCGAGGGACGTTTTGAGCTCATTCATCTCAGTTTTGCCAACGCATTTGAGTGCCGTGATGACCGATAGAGCATCGGTGAATATCACAACCTTGTTGTGTGTAGTGTTTCTTCTCTCCAAGATCATTTCGGTCGCCTCTTTGTTTGCCCCTGCCTATGCTCGGTAGTTATTCGAGTATTTGTCAGTGGCAATCGCTTTCTTGACCGTTACTTTCTTTGAGATTTTAAGCACTATTCCTCCTCCGCCATCGCTTATTGCGTTATTTGCCGATCCGTCCGTGTAGGCGTGCGTCCACTCATTTTCAGGGTACTCTGATTCTATGTACTCTTCTGTTGCCAATGTCTCCTAGCCCATCCTGTTTCAATCTTCCTGAGCATTGAGTCACTCATTGAGTCACTGAGAAAACATGAATGGATAAAAGTCTATGATTCCAGGCAAACCATCGCTATAAGTTTACAAATAAGAAAGAGAAAATTGAGATATTTTGGACATATCAAAAACATGAAGGGCTGAAGAAGACCATCATGGAAGGAGGCATACCGGCAAAGAGAAGAAGAGAAAGACCACGGAGAAGATGGAATCAGGATGTAATTGATTGTTTAAACATGACGGCTGCAGAGGCAGGACATTTGGTCTATGAGAGAGAGAGAAATTCCGGACAACTGTTAGGTTGGCAAAGTTCTGCTCATGACAAGCTATTTCATGACACGATTTCCATAGTTAGACTGCTCGTAGTAACGGCAAAACCACCACTGTCTTCCTTCACAACATCACCTCCGACCTGAGCAGTGAAAGCCCACGAGCTCCGCACATGTCGAATCATCGAACCATCTGTATAAATGATTACATCATGCTCAGATGAGTTCTCAGAAATTAATGCCTGAACTTCTGCCTCCACGATAAGTAGGTTGCCTTGTCTGCCTTTTTTTAAAATCAAGTTTGATGCAAACCGAAAATGATGTATTGATTCATGTCAATGAAAGTGGTGGGTCATAAAATGTTGAAAATCACTGATGAAGGGAATGTACTCTAGCTGGGAATGACTCGATGAAGAGCTAGATTAATTTGTAACGTATTATTCGATATTGTCTCAGCTTTATGTAGGATATCGATATTGTCTCAGCTTTGTGTTCGATATCGATATTGTCTCAGCTCTGTGTTCGATATCGATATAACGGACGTAAGTACGACCTACTTTAAAAATAATAAAGTAGGTCGTGACGTGTGACGTAAGTGTGGTACGTGTCATGTTTCACTGACAATTTATTTGAGGAGCAGATGTCATTTATTTAACCAGATCCAGATCCAGATCCTGATAAGACAATGTTCGCTCTCGATGCTCTTGATGCTCTTGATGCTCTCTATGCTCTTGATGCTCTCTATGCTCTTTATGCTCTTGATGCTTTTGATGCTCTTGATACTCTTGATGCTCTTGATGCCTTGATGCCTCTATGCCTCTATGCCTCTATGCTCTTGATGATCTCTATACCTTGATGCCTCTATGCTCTTGATGCTCTCTATGTTCTTGATGCTCTTGATGCTCTTTATGCTTTATATGCTCTTGATGCTCTTGATGCTCTCTATGTTCTTGATACTCTTGATGCTCTTGATTGTTCTAAAAATGCTTGTTACGAGATCGAGAAATTTGTTCTATTCCGTACAGATCTTCCTATCTATCTATTCTCTAATCCTGTTTTGCTTGTCGGCGCCAGGTTGAAAATAGAGAAATCTGGAGAGAGTCTCCTTATACGCTTTGTACATGGTGCCTCGGATATTCCTTCTTTCCATCGTTTACGTGGTCATCCTCTGGGGCTGTTGCCGTTTTATCTGAGTGCTATTGCTCTTTGTGAGAGAGTATTTTGTTGTAACCTTGATAATGTCTTAACCATTTGACCTGTTATTTCTTGATATAATGTAGCACCGGCAAGGATGACATTCTTCTTCTGATTTCATTGTTTCTGATCTTATCTCTTCTTGTTACATTTAGAATTTGTTGTCAACACTTCATCTCTGTCGTTTAGATTCTTCTTTTCTCATTTGCTGTCAGTGTCCAGGTCTGACACTGATAGCACAGACTTGGTAAGAAAACTGTTGTCTGTGTCCAGGTCTGACACTGATAGCACAGACTTGGTAAGAAAACTGTGTTGTCTGTATCCATGTCTGACACTGATAGCACAGAGTTGGTAAGAAAACTGTGTTGTCTGTGTCCATGTCTGACACTGATAGCACAAAGTTGATAAGAAAACTGTATTGCCTGTATCCATGTCTGACAGTGATAGCACAAAGTTGATAAGAAAACTGTGTTGTCTGTGTCCAGGTCTGACACTGATAGCACAGAGTTGGTAAGAAAACTGTTGTCAGTGTCCAGGTCTGACACTGATAGCACAGAGTTGGTAAGAAAACTGTGTTGTCTGTGTCCAGGTCTGACACTGATAGCACAGAGTTGGTAAGAAAACTGTTGTCAGTGTCCAGGTCTGACACTGATAGCACAGAGTTGGTAAGAAAACTGTGTTGTCTGTGTCCAGGTCTGACACTGATAGCACAGAGTTGGTAAGAAAACTGTGTTGTCTGTGTCCAGGTCTGACACTGATAGCACAGAGTTGGTAAGAAAACTGTTGTCTGTGTCCAGGTCTGACACTGATAGCACAGAGTTGGTAAGAAAACTGTGTTGTCAGTGTCCAGGTCTGACACTGATAGCACAGAGTTGGTAAGAAAACTGTTGTCAGTGTCCAGGTCTGACACTGATAGCACAGAGTTGGTAAGAAAACTGTGTTGTCAGTGTCCAGGTCTGACACTGATAGCACAGAGTTGGTAAGAAAACTGTGTTGTCAGTGTCCAGGTCTGACACTGATAGCACAGAGTTGGTAAGAAAACTGTTGTCTGTGTCCAGGTCTGACACTGATAGCACAGAGTTGGTAAGAAAAATGTTGTCTGTATCCATGTCTGACACTGATAGCACAGAGTTGGTAAGAAAACTGTTGTCTGTGTCCAGGTCTGACACTGATAGCACAGAGTTGGTAAGAAAACTGTGTTGTCTGTGTCCAGGTCTGACACTGATAGCACAGAGTTGGTAAGAAAACTGTGTTGTCTGTGTCCAGGTCTGACACTGATAGCACAGAGTTGGTAAGAAAACTGTTGTCTGTATCCATGTCTGACACTGATAGCACAGAGTTGGTAAGAAAACTGTTGTCTGTATCCATGTCTGACACTGATAGCACAGATTTGGTAAGAAAACTGTGTTGTCTGTGTCCAGGTCTGACACTGATAGCACAGAGTTGGTAAGAAAACTGTTGTCTGTATCCATGTCTGACACTGATAGCACAGAGTTGGTAAGAAAACTGTGTTGTCTGTGTCCAGGTCTGACACTGATAGCACAGAGTTGGTAAAAAAAACTGTTGTCTGTGTCCAGGTCTGACACTGATAGCACAGAGTTGGTAAGAAAACTGTTGTCTGTGTCCAGGTCTGACACTGATAGCACAAAGTTTATAAGAAAACTGTATTGCCTGTATCCATGTCTGACACTGATAGCACAAAGTTGATAAGAAAACTGTTGTCTGTGTCCAGGTCTGACACTGATAGCACAGAGTTGGTAAAAACATGTTGTCTGTGTCCAGGTCTGACACTGATAGCACAGAGTTGGTAAGAAAACTGTTGTCTGTGTCCAGGTCTGACACTGATAGCACAAAGTTTATAAGAAAACTGTATTGCCTGTATCCATGTCTGACACTGATAGCACAAAGTTGATAAGAAAACTGTATTGCCTGTATCCATGTCTGACAGTGATAGCACAGAGTTGGTAAGAAAACTGTTGTCTGTATCCATGTCTGACACTGATAGCACAGAGTTGGTAAGAAAACTGTGTTGTCTGTGTCCAGGTCTGACACTGATAGCACAGAGTTGGTAAGAAAACTGTGTTGTCTGTGTCCAGGTCTGACACTGATAGCACAGAGTTGGTAAGAAAACTGTTGTCAGTGTCCAGGTCTGACACTGATAGCACAGAGTTGGTAAGAAAACTGTGTTGTCTGTGTCCAGGTCTGACACTGATAGCACAGAGTTGGTAAGAAAACTGTGTTGTCAGTGTCCAGGTCTGACACTGATAGCACAGAGTTGGTAAGAAAACTGTGTTGTCTGTGTCCATGTCTGACACTGATAGCACAAAGTTGATAAGAAAACTGTATTGCCTGTATCCATGTCTGACAGTGATAGCACAAAGTTGATAAGAAAACTGTATTGTCTGTATCCATGTCTGACAGTGATAGCACAAAGTTGATAAGAAAACTGTATTGTCTGTATCCATGTCTGACAGTGATAGCACAAAGTTGATAAGAAAACTGTGTTGTCTGTGTCCATGTCTGACACTGATAGCACAAAGTTGATAAGAAAACTGTATTGCCTGTATCCATGTCTGACAGTGATAGCACAAAGTTGATAAGAAAACTGTATTGTCTGTATCCATGTCTGACAGTGATAGCACAAAGTTGATAAGAAAACTGTGTTGTCTGTGTCCATGTCTGACAGTGATAGCACAAAGTTGATAAGAAAACTGTATTGCCTGTATCCATGTCTGACAGTGATAGCACAAAGTTGATAAGAAAACTGTATTGTCTGTATCCATGTCTGACAGTGATAGCACAAAGTTGATAAGAAAACTGTGTTGTCTGTGTCCATGTCTGACACTGATAGCACAAAGTTGATAAGAAAACTGTGTTGTCTGTATCCATGTCTGACAGTGATAGCACAAAGTTGATAAGAAAACTGTGTTGTCTGTATCCATGTCTGACAGTGATAGCACAAAGTTGATAAGAAAACTGTATTGCCTGTATCCATGTCTGACACTGATAGCACAAAGTTGATAAGAAAACTGTGTTGTCTGTATCCATGTCTGACAGTGATAGCACAAAGTTGATAAGAAAACTGTATTGTCTGTATCCATGTCTGACAGTGATAGCACAAAGTTGATACGAAAACTGTGTTGTCTGTATCCATGTCTGACAGTGATAGCACAAAGTTGATAAGAAAACTGTATTGCCTGTATCCATGTCTGACAGTGATAGCACAAAGTTGATAAGAAAACTGTGTTGTCTGTGTCTATGTCTGACAGTGATAGCACAAAGTTGATAAGAAAACTGTGTTGTCTGTGTCCATGTCTGACAGTGATAGCACAAAGTTGATAAGAAAACTGTATTGCCTGTATCCATGTCTGACACTGATAGCACAAAGTTGATAAGAAAACTGTATTGCCTGTATCCATGTCTGACACTGATAGCACAAAGTTGATAAAACTGTGTTGAACATTGCTCTCTTGATATCCATTGTTACGTGCTTGTTTCTTCAGTATTGATGACATTTATCCAATAATCTGGTTTACCTTGTTACATCTGTGTTGTATTTCAGTTGTTATTCTTCCATTGGATGAGATCATGCTGACTAAATATGACAATTCTCTGTTTGAGATGTTGTTATTCTTCCATTGGATGAGATCATGCTGACTAAATATGACAATTCTCTGTTTGAAATGTTGTTTCTCCGGAAAAGAAAAATAAACAAAAAAAACAGAACTCTGTTATTTGACTGTAACAATTGCTGCAAAGTTTCTGTAACTTCTATTTTCTTTAAGTAACTATTGATCATTGACTGACGCTGCTTTGTCAAACGCGGCATCTGGGGGCGCACCTGTGTCATACATTCCTGGCGCCCTATTTTACTTTGCTGGTTTTAATGTTTATCAGATTTCAAGAAAACACCATTTTTATTATTTCGTATCACTTCCGTGAACACAATCTAACCACTTTTTAAATATTGTTTATTTTGTTTTAACCATTCGAGTACTCCCTAAAACCACGCTTTGCTTTTCATTGAAGAAAACCACTTGTATATTGCCGTCCTAGCAAGGGAAGCAAATCATGTACTGACCTACTGTTGTGAAAGTTGGAAATCAACAAAGAAAATTGATAAGAAACTGGACAGCTTTGAGAATAAATGTCTCAGAAAATTATTAAAAGTCAAATGGAGTGATTTCGTTTCTAACAACACAGTGAGAGATAGAACACACCAACAACCCGTATCAAATATTATAAGGAAACGAAGGTGGAAATATTTAGGTCATGTTCTTAGATCAGACGAAAAGAGACTAAATCGACAAGTCCTTATGTGGTCACCAATTGGGAAAAGAAAACGTGGAAGACCAAAGACCACTCTTCGAAGAACCATCCAACAAGAAAGTAAACTATTGGGATGTAAAACCATACAAGATCTCCAACTGCTAGCAACGAACCGCATCAGGTGGAGATCTAAGACCTCTGCCCTATGTGCCGCCTTTGGCACGAAAGGAACAAACTAACTAACTACTACCCTGACAACTCATACAATGTGGAACTTTATCTACTAGCCTTACAAGTGATACAATCAAAACTACTCTAGTAAAGTTCTCAAAACAGGTCATACGTTTATCTGCCTATATCTTATCATCATCAGGTGCCGTGCAGGCTGGCGTAGGCTATCATGGATCTTCACAAATCTATGTCTATGGTATTTGTTATCTTCTCAAATTTGACGTTCTTCCGTGCCATGACGTCAGCATATATCCAATGCTTGATCTCTCTGTCTTTCTCTGTCTCGTCTACCCTCAATTTGACTGGTTTTTACAATGTGTTCTAAACCTCAATTCCTCATCACATATCCGAAAAAGGATTAATGCCTTTTTCTTATATTGATGATAAGCTTTCTCTGTGTCTTGATCTCATTCAACACCTCCACATTAGTAATTTTAGCAGTCCATGGGATTCTCATCATTCTTCTGCAAAACCACATTTCTGTGACCCTCAGAGATTTGTCGAGCTGTTTGTTTATTGTCCATGACTCGCATCGTATGTCAGTATACCAGACTCGCATTCTATAATAGGTAATCGCCCGTCTGCCCAGCGTGTTCGTAGCGCGTTGGACTACGGGTGACAAGCTCCTGTGAGTCCGGGTTCACTTCTGCGGACTGGATGAAAAGCCACATATTCACCAGATTCACGGTGTTCGTGGCACCGAACCGAAGGGTTACGATGTCCACGGCACCGAGCCGAAGGGTTACGATGTCCACGGCACTGAGCCGAAGAGCTGAAAGCTCAAGTGCTTCTGGATCGGTAAAATAAAAATAGATTAGGTAATCACAGAGATTTATCACAATTAACTAAATAAGCAAAGCATTTAACTTCAGCAGTAAAATGTCTACACGCGACACACAACAAGATTCATTGATATTAAAATTTATTTAAGTGTCAATTTACATTTATAACACAAATATCATTTGATTCGTAGGGAAACATATTCTGCTATACTCTTCCAGCTCAGCAATCACTCCGCGTCAGCATTTCAGTACTGTTTTCTGCAGTGGTGCGACAGGTCTCTTCAGTGCAGTATGTCTCTCTCAGTGCAGCATGTCTCTCTCAGTGCAGCATGCCTCTCTCAGTGCAGCATGTCTCTCTCAGTGCAGCATGTCTCTCTCAGTTCTGCATGTCTCTCTCAGTGCAGCATATCTCTCTCAGTGCATCATATCTCTCTCAGTGCAGCCTATCTCTCTCAGTGCAGCATGTCTCTCTCAGTGCAGCATATCTCTCTCAGTGCAGTATATCTCTCTCAGTGCAGCCTATCTCTCTCAGTGCAGCATGTCTCTCTCAGTGCAGCCTATCTATCTCAGTGCAGCCTGTCTCTATCAGTGCAGCCTATCTATCTCAGTGCAGCTTGTTATTTCCGGAACCTGTCTCACATGACATCAGTCCTGTAAAACTCTCTGGTCTGTGCAAGTTGACCAACGTCAGCAGCAATCACTCTCAGATCGTCAATTACATCTGGCACCCATCGTCTTCTAGGTCTTCCTCTCGTTCTTCTTCCAGGCATTAATCTTTCTAAAATTATCTTCTCTATGCACTCATGTTGTTTGACGTGTCCGAAATATTTAACTTCCCTTGATTTTATGTTTTTTAATAGCCAACTTTCTTTAATATCAAGTTGTTTGCAAGACAGAAGCGTTTGTTCTTTTCTCTGTCCATGATATTCTAAGTACTCTTCTGTAGCACTTACATTCACAGGCATAAATGATCCTCTCCACCGCTTTGTCAGTGGCCCATGTCAAACAACCATATGTTGCCAAGGTAAAAATGCAGTCTCTTAAACACTTCTCTACTACATGGATGATGTAAGACTTCACTTATCTACCAGATGGATGTAAATATATCGGCCTCACTTCTCTACCAGATGGATGTAAATATATCGGACTCACTTCTCTACCAGATGGATGTAAATATATCGTCCTCACTTCTCTACCAGATGGATGATGTAAATATATCAGCCTGACTTCTGTTTGTGAGATTCTTTCTTTATCTTATCTATTTTCATTATTATCAACTGTATTAACTATAATTTATCTTATCTATTCTCATTATTATCAACTGTATTAACTGATCAACTGATCTCTGCTCTTCTAGATAGTTACAGGCCAGCGTCCTGTCGAGGGAGTATTATTTGAGCAAGTCTTCTGTGATATTCCTGGTATCCAATTAAGACTGGGTCGACCCGAGAGCTGTTACGGTCGGAAAATATTCCACGCCCACTGTGGAACTGAACCTGGACCACTAGTCTAAGAAGCGATTTCACTAACAACTACGCTCCTACGGCCCTCCGGTGATCCGAGTAATTCGAACATTTTGAAACGACCCAGAAGCAAATTTGAAATTACTCTGACTATTAATTGTTTGCATCAAGTCTTCTTCTTCTTCTTCTTCTTCTTCTTCTTCTTCTTTTCTTCTTCTTCTTCTTCTTCTTCTTGGAACGCTTCATATCGACCACTTGCTAACCACTCTTTTAAGATTTGAATGTGATCCAAGCCTAAGAGCAATTGTACGTTGTGCCAGTAAAGCGCCTACTAGTAAGTAGGCCAGCACATCCGATTTATGCGACGCTTTTTATTTACATGGCTAGCTTCCCTAGGCCCCTACTTCAGCCGCCTCTTACGACATGCATTGCAGGTCGCAGTGTTACAATTCTGTGTCCCCCATGGGAACCCTGACAATATACTTGCGCGGCGCGTCTGCACTGAATAAAGTGATATTGCATCTAACTGGCTTCCCGTGATTACAAAGTAGCACTCTGCAGCAGCGGCGCCACTAAAGTAGTGCGGGAGGAGTGAGTTGCACCTGGTGACATCATCAGACTACGTGCTACCAAAATAAACGTTAGAAAAACTTGTGGAAAACTTTTCGGCCAAAATTGATAATTAAAAGATATTTAAAATAAAATTTAAAAAATATGTTTAAAAACAAAACAAATAACATCAGTTAGCTTTACATTTGGAATTTCTAAGTCTCTATTTGAACAAATTAAAACTGAGAAAGCAAGCACAAGTAGATTGGTTATTGCAATTCAGAAGATAGTTACTCCCATGTGTTGTCTGCGATCTCTAGGGGAGCAAAGAATAAAGACAAATGCCATCTACAGGACATGACGTAAGATGTGAATGTCATCTACAGGACATGACGTAAGATGTGAATGCCATCTACAGGACATGACGTAAGATGTAAATGCCATCTACAGGACATGACGTAAGATGTGAATGCCATCTACAGGACATGACGTAAGATGTGAATGTCATCTACAGGACATGACGTAAGATGTGAATGTCATCTACAGGATATGACGTAAGATGTGAATGCCATCTACATGACATGACGTAAGATGTAAATGTCATCTACAGGACATGACGTAAGATGTGAATGCCATCTACAGGACATGACGTAAGATGTAAATGTCATCTACAGGACATGACGTAAGATGTGAATGCCATCTACAGGACATGACGTAAGATGTAAATGCCATCTACAGGACATGACGTAAGATGTGAATGTCATCTACAGGATATGACGTAAGATGTGAATGCCATCTACAGGACATGACGTAAGATGTAAATGTCATCTACAGGACATGACGTAAGATGTGAATGCCATCTACAGGACATGGCGTAAGATGTGAATGCCATCTACAGGACATGACGTAAGATGTGAATGCCATCTACAGGACATGACGTAAGATGTGAATGTCATCTACAGGACATGACGTAAGATGTGAATGCCATCTACAGGACATGACGTAAGATGTGAATGTCATCTACATGATATGACGTAAGATGTGAATGCCATCTACAGGACATGACGTAAGATGTGAATGCCATCTACAGGACATGACGTAAGATGTAAATGCCATCTACAGGACATGACGTAAGATGTGAATGCCATCTACAGGACATGACGTAAGATGTGAATGTCATCTACAGGATATGACGTAAGATGTGAATGCCATCTACAGGACATGACGTAAGATGTAAATGTCATCTACAGGACATGACGTAAGATGTGAATGTCATCTACAGGACATGACGTAAGATGTGAATGAGGTAGGGGCCTAGGGAAGCTACTCTAGTAAATAAAAAGTGTCACAGAAATCGGATGTGATGGCCTAATTGTAGATATGTAACTGGCACAATGTACAATTACTCTTAGGCTCAGATCACATACAAATCACAAAGAACGATTAACAAGGGGTTGATATGGAGCGTTCGAAGAAGAAGAAGGTAGTTAATATGAAGATCCTGTAAGCAGGCAGTGTTGTCCCTGTATGCAGGCAGTGTTGTTCCTGTAAGCAGGCAGTGTTGTTCAGTTCTTATCCTGGTAAGCAGTGTTGTTCAGTTCTTATCCTGTAAGCAGGCAGTGTTGTTCAGTTCTTATCCTGTAAGCAGGAAGTGTTGTTCCTGTAAGCAGGCAGTGCTGTCCAGTGTTGATCCTGTAAGCAGGCAGTGTTGTCCAGTGTTGATCCTGTAAGCAGGCAGTGTTGTTCCTGTAAGCAGGCAGTGCTGTTCAGTGCTGATCCTGTAGGCAGGCAGTGTTGTCCAGTTCTTATCCTGTAGGCAGGCTGTGTTGTTCAGTGCTGATCCTGTAGGCAGGCTGTGTTGTTCAGTGCTGATCCTGTAGGCAGGCTGTGCTGTTCAGTGCTGATCCTGTAGGCAGGCTGTGCTGTTCAGTGCTGATCCTGTAAGCAGGCAGTGTTGTTCAGTGCTGATCCTGTAGGCAGGCAGTGCTCTCCAATGTTGATCCTGTAGGCAGGCAGTGCCGTCCAGTGCTGATCCTGTAGGCAGGCAGTGCTGTCCAGTGCTGATCCTGTGGGCAGGCAGTGCTGTCCAGTGTTGATCCTGTAGGCAGGCAGTGCTGTCCAGTGTTGATCCTGTAGATAGGCAGTGCTGATCCTGTAGGCACCATTGATAACATTCTCATCCTGACTAATTCCAGATTTTCCTCTTTAGACTCGCTTGAAACATTGCACTAAAGACAACAACATTGGGAACATTTAGGTAACCCTCGCCGAAGCTATGGAGTTCATGCACTGCAGCTGAGATCTTCAGTGTAAAAAGAGATCGTAGCGCACATGGTTACTCATCGAAGTGCAATGTTGATTATCCTATCAATCAATGAAACAATTTCTTGTTTCTTGATAAAGTTCAGTACTGATGAGATACTCACTTTTGTCCTGATGACTTCATTTCTAAACCGGTCTCTTCTTGATACTCCCAGCATTCTGTGTAGATACTTCATCTCTTCTTGATACTCCCAGCATTCTGTGTAGATACTTCATCTCTTCTTGATACTCCCAGCATTCTGTGTAGATACTTCATCTCTTCTTGATACTCCCAGCATTCTGCGTAGTCTCTTCATCTCTTCTTGATACTCCCAGCATTCTGTGTAGATACTTCATCTCTGTCATGACTAGTTTTAGATTAACTACTACAATACGGGAAACCATATGACAAACCTTTATGGAAGCACATACGAACTCGTATTATTCCACAAGCCACATCCTGAACCAAAAGAATAAACACTTCGCCGTTTTACTTCTTAGTGTTTCTGTGGTATCAAAATGAGGTTTGGTTGAACTGATAAAATTTGTTCAATTATGGAATTGAAGCCAGAACACCTAGTTTACGAAGCAAGTCTACAAACCACTAGACTATCGAGGCTCTCTGGTGTGTGTATACTAAGTGTTAACACCACTAGGCTATCGAGGCTCTCTGGTGTGTGTATACTAAGTGTTAACACCACTAGGCTATCGAGGCTCTCTGGTGTGTGTATACTAAGTGTTAACACCACTAGACTATCGAGGCTCTCTGGTGTGTGTATACTAAGTGTTAACACCACTAGGCTATCGAGGCTCTCTGGTGTGTGTATACTAAGTGTTAACACCACTAGACTATCGAGGCTCTCTGGTGTGTGTATACTAAGTGTTAACACCACTAGACTATCGAGGCTCTCTGGTGTGTGTATACTAAGTGTTAACACCACTAGGCTATCGAGGCTCTCTGGTGTGTGTATACTAAGTGTTAACACCACTAGACTATCGAGGCTCTCTGGTGTGTGTATACTAAGTGTTAACACCACTAGGCTATCGAGGCTCTCTGGTGTGTGTATACTAAGTGTTAACACCACTAGGCTATCGAGGCTCTCTGGTGTGTGTATACTAAGTGTTAACACCACTAGACTATCGAGGCTCTCTGGTGTGTGTATACTAAGTGTTAACACCACTAGGCTATCGAGGCTCTCTGGTGTGTGTATACTAAGTGTTAACACCACTAGACTATCGAGGCTCTCTGGTGTGTGTATACTAAGTGTTAACACCACTAGGCTATCGAGGCTCTCTGGTGTGTGTATACTAAGTGTTAACACCACTAGACTATCGAGGCTCTCTGGTGTGTGTATACTAAGTGTTAACACCACTAGACTATCGAGGCTCTCTGGTGTGTGTATACTAAGTGTTAACACCACTAGACTATCGAGGCTCTCTGGTGTGTGTATACTAAGTGTTAACACCACTAGACTATCGAGGCTCTCTGGTGTGTGTATACTAAGTGTTAACACCACTAGACTATCGAGGCTCTCTGGTGTGTGTATACTAAGTGTTAACACCACTAGGCTATCGAGGCTCTCTGGTGTGTGTATACTAAGTGTTAACACCACTAGACTATCGAGGCTCTCTGGTGTGTGTATACTAAGTGTTAACACCACTAGGCTATCGAGGCTCTCTGGTGTGTGTATACTAAGTGTTAACACCACTAGGCTATCGAGGCTCTCTGGTGTGTGTATACTAAGTGTTAACAGATTTGGACATAACCAACTTCAACAACTCAAATATAAACAGACAAACATGATCTGGGACATCCTTGACCTCAATATTCGCACACCTGAACCAACATGCGAGGAAATGTTAGAAAAACAACGTCAAACAAAATATTCACATAAATCTAGCAGGTAAATCTAACAGGTAAATCTAGCAGGTAAATCTAACAGGTAAATCTATCAGCTTAAGAAGGTGTGCTAGTAATCCTGAGTTGGTAGATACTTGAGAAGAAAGCTAGAAACTATTGAGAAAACTGTCTACAACACAAGAACGAGGAGGTAGTGTATGAGGTGTAGTTGTTGATAATGAAAGAGAAGGTTGTTATTTATCGACTACTAACACGCGCAACCTTATGTGTTACCTGGTTCAAGGTGTGAGCACTTTTACGGGGAGCGCAAGATTAATGATGATAAAGAGGAATGAGAGAAGATAATTTGTAACAGTGAAGTAGAATGTGAGAAGATAATTTGTAACAGTGAAGTAGAATGAGAGAAGATAATTTGTAGCAGTGAAGTAGAATGTGAGAAGATAATTTGTAGCAGTGAAGTAGAATGTGAGAAGATAATTTGTAGCAGTGAAGTAGAATGAGAGAAGATAATTTGTAGCAGTGAAGTAGAATGAGAGAAGATAATTTGTAGCAGTGAAGTAGAATGAGAGAAGATAATTTGTAGCAGTGAAGTAGAATGAGAGAAGATAATTTGTAACAGTGAAGTAGAATGTGAGAAGATAATTTGTAGCAGTGAAGTAGAATGTGAGAAGATAATTTGTAGCAGTGAAGTAGAATGAGAGAAGATAATTTGTAGCAGTGAAGTAGAATGAGAGAAGATAATTTGTAGCAGTGAAGTAGAATGAGAGAAGATAATTTGTAGCAGTGAAGTAGAATGAGAGAAGATAATTTGTAGCAGTGAAGTAGAATGAGAGAAGATAATTTGTAGCAGTGAAGTAGAATGTGATAGTAATATTATATCTTACAATACACTCCACCCGGGTGGTGCCGGAGCCCGCAAGGAGAGCGGAGAATAGTACCACTACGACCTACAAGGCATGTCGTAAGAGGCGACTGATGTAAGATCTGGAGAAGCTACCCTAGTAAATAAAAAAAATTCGCAGAAATTGGATGTGTGGCCTACTTGTAGGCGCATAACTGGCACAACGCACAATTGCTCTAAGACTCAGATCGCATACAAATCACACAGAGTGGTTAACAAGTGGTTGATATGGAGCGTTGGAAGAAGAAGAAGGAATAAGAAAAATAATACACCCACACATCCACGTTGTTTTACGTGCTGCTCGTTTACGTGCTGCTGGTTTATGTGCTGCTGCTGGTTTACGTGCTTCTGGTTTATGTGCTGCTGGTTTATGTGCTGCTGCTAGTTTAAGTGCTGCTGGTTTATGTGCTGCTGCTAGTTTACGTGCTGCTGGTTTATGTGCTGCTAGTTTATGTGCTGCTGGTTTATGTGCTGCTGGTTTATGTGCTGCTGCTGGTTTATGTACTGCTGGTTTATGTGCTGCTGGTTTATGTACTGCTGGTTTACGTGTTGCTGGTTTACGTGCTGCTGGTTTATGTACTGCTGGTTTACGTGCTGCTGGTTTATGTACTGCTGGTTTATGTGCTGCTGGTTTACGTGCTGCTGCTGGTTTACGTGCTGATGCTGGTTTCCAATAATGTTTGCAGTGGAAGATGTTCTATTCAAATTGAAATTATAATTTTCTTATGTTAAACACCATCACCATATGTCAGTAATCTCTTTCTATTCTCTAATCATGTTTTGTCTCACAGTGTCAGGATAAGAAGAGATTTCTAGAACGGTTTTTATGTGTGCTTCTCTAATCATGTTTTGTCTCACAGCGTCAGGATAAGAAGACATTTCTAGAACGGGCTTTTATTAGCGCTTCATAAACAGTGTTTTTTGTCGCCTCTGCTATCTCTGATGTCCACCGTTTGCTTTGTATCCTCTGTATCGGAGTAACATAGCTCTTGATGGTGCACAGCCTGTTGGTAATCTACTTATGTGATCGAACTATTGAATTTGTTGTTTCTTGATGAAGTCTAGTACTGATGTTGTACGCACTTGTTTCTTGATGAAGTCTAGTACTGATGCTGTACGCACTTGTTTCCTGATGTCTTCATTTCTCAACCGGTCTCTTCTTGATTCTCCAAACATTCTAGAAATTTCTAGGAAAAATGTATCCTTAAACACAACGCCGTGGTTCAGATTCGAACCCGTAACTTTCCAGACGCAAGACACACGGCTAAATCACTTAGCCTAGCCACATAGATGTCCCCCTTCCCAATCACCTACAATTTGGTCTGGTAATAACTTTAATGCAAACAGACTTTGCATGATAAAATTAAATCATTTAAAACACAGTCTAAGGCAGCTGTGTCCGGCGCGATGCTGCGTGCGCCATTTCACCCGTGTGATACATCACTGGCGCCCAATTGTTATTTATCCAGCTTTCACTTTAATCAAAGTTTCTAGAAAAAGGAATGTGTATGATTTAGTTTATTTGTGTAAACCCATCACAAATTTGATCAAATTACAAATGTTAGGATTAAGTTTTCATCATCACAAACAGGACCGTGCCGAGCTATGATGCAGAGAGGCGGTCGGACCAGGCGGCACCGTAAGAGGGGCGGCATAAGCAACCAAATCACAATTAGAATTGAAGTTAATTTTAAGGATAAACCATTTGAGTGGCGCCTATCGAAGACTTGCATCATACTGAGAATATATACTGCACGGTCCTGATCACAAATTAAACCAAATTACACTTGTCAGGATTAAGTTTCCATCTGTTATTATTTGTATTGATGTTACTATTAATATTATTGTTATTATTGTTATTAATATTATTGTTATTGCTATTAATATTATTACAATTGCCATATGTTGACCGCTCTTTCACAGTCATTAGTTAGATGAAGAAATATGTCGACCGCTCTTTCACAGTCATTAGTCAGATGAAGAAATATGTCGACCGCTCTTTCACAGTCATTAGTTAGATAAAGAAATATGTCGACCGCTCTTTCACAGTCATTAGTCAGATGAAGAAATATGTCGACCGCTCTTTCACAGTCATTAGTCAGATGAAGAAATATGTCGACCGCTCTTTCACAGTCATTAGTCAGATGAAGAAATATGTCGACCGCTCTTTCACAGTCATTAGTTAGATGAAG